>JADLZN010003983.1:0-332218 GCA_018155175.1 Sinocyclocheilus anophthalmus | reverse complement strand
CGAGTCCGACTCTCTAACCATTAGGCCACTACTTCCCCACGTAAGTCTCATTTATTTGAAAATCTAGCGGTTATGTGAATATTGGGGCTGACTGTTGGCTGGACGCTAAGTGTCTGCTGCTGATGTGACGTGCTGTGATAAAGCTTCAGCATGAAGAGTGCAAGGCTGCGTTCAATCTCGCCTTCTCGTCTGCTAACAACGTCATCACGCTCTGAGCAACTGGCATGTGTACTGCTCTGTTCACCGCCTGCCAGCGCCCATCCCAACAACACCTTCCACCTGGAAGGACGGACACGTACTGCGAGACCGTGAGAGACCAACCCACGGCCCTGTCAATAAAAGAGAAAAAAAAAAATATATATATATATATATCATATGCCTTGCTTCACAACTCTGTGTTCAAGCTCTTGTCTGTCCAGGCTGACTATTGGCAGGTCTTCCAGCCAGTTCTATCAAGCCTTTACAATTAATCCAGAACGCGGCTGCAAGATTAATTTTTAATGAGCCAAAAAGAATGGACTTCACACCTCTGTTTATCAATTTGCTCTGGCTACCAATAGCTGCTTGCATAACATTCAAGGCATTAATGTTTGCTTACAAAACCAGCACTGGCTCTGCACCCCTTTTACCTAAATTCATTACTTCAGAGTTGTGTGCCTCTAGAAGCTTGTGTTCTGCAAGTGAACGTCGCTTTATTGTGCCATCTCAAAGAAGCACAAATCACTTTCACAGACTTTTACATTACATGTTCCCTCCTGGTGGAATGACCTGAACAACTCAATCCCAGCAGCTGAGTCCTTAACTATCTTCAAGAATCGACTAAAAATACATCTGTTCCATCTTTATTTGACCCTTTAACTCTAGCATTCTCTATTTTAATTCTATTCTTTAAAAAAAAACTTGACCCTTTTAGACTTGCACTATATTAATTTACTAACTGCTTGTTTTCTTAAAAAAAAAAACTACAAAAAAAAATTATAATCCACTAGCTCCTCTATTCTTTTTCTATTCTATCCGCTTTCTTTTTATTTATTATATAATAATAAAAAAAAAACCTTGCTACGTGTACAGCGTTAAGCTAACTGAGACTTCACCCACACACATAGATATATATATTAGGTGTGGTACGGTTCACAAAATGCACGTTTTTGGTTCGGGTTGTATATTCCTCAATCAATCATGTATGTATGTATGTTATGTATAAAATGTGATTATTTTTACATACATTTTAATAATAATAATATTATGAAAATATGTTATTATATTAATGTAGAGCACCAAACACCAATGACTTGTACATACACTATATGGACAAAAGTATTGGGACACCCCCTTCTTTAGAACAGAAAAAGGCACTTCCAAAACTCTGGCAACAAAGATGGAAACAAATATTCATGTTTTTTAAAAATTGTATTCCATCTCTGTTGCAACAGTTTTTTGTAAGTGTCTGAAATGACTGCATTCCTATGTAATCACGACAATTCCCTGGTGTTGCTGATGATTTTTGGCTCTGCATTTGTGACACATAGGTTTCTGCAACCCTCCACATGTCTTTCACCAGACTCAATCTATCATTTCGTTTGGCATTGTCATGTTAGAATAGAAAAGGGTCCTGTCCAAACGGTTGCTATAAAATTAAAAGCACACAATTCCCTGGAATATCATTATGTGCTTAAATATTAAGATTTGTGCTCATGGAAATTATTAAAGTAGTCAAACCTGTTTGTATGTATATATTTATATTTCTAATTTTTATTTATAAAGCGGAGAGTTCCGGTTCTTGATTCTGATTGGCTGAGCCGCGTTCTAAGCTGTTGTAAATGATGCTACAAAGTAACACACCTTTGTTTATGTTTGTCTGTTGCTCCACTTTGTAGCAACCACAACTGTTTTTGAGGCGCTACATTGTTTGGTGGAAGAATACTGTTTTATTTATATCATTACACTTTATTTGCTCGGTTTCATTTTGTGAAACATTACTATGTATATGGTATAACCGTTTTATAAAAGCAATAAGCATTGTGAAGCCGTGGTTTACAGTGAATTTCTAACAGCTAAGAGGGTTTTAGGCACTCCGCTTCGCACCTAACAACGCCCCTTAGCTGTTATAAATTCACTGCAATCCACGCTTCTGGGGCTTATTGCTTTAAATATTATGGCATTATGTTATTTAATTAATAAAAGAGTATTTTTATTTTGGGAAACTTTTATTTCACTACATTCCAAAGCATAAGATCACACTTTTTCCTCCTCTACATTTCATAAAAACACGTCCTTTCCCGTTCTGTCAAACTGAAGAAGCCTCTGTGTGAATCGAGATGTGAGCGTGAAGTCTGATTCGTGAGCGAGCTGAACGGATTCACTGAACGCTGTGATTGATTTGTTTAGATTACTACACCCTGTTCGGCACCAGCTGTCACGGATGCGACTTCCCCATCGAAGCGGGCGATAAGTTCCTGGAGGTGCTGGGGTTCACCTGGCACGACACCTGCTTCGTCTGTACGGTACGAGAACGGTGCAGTGCATCAGAGCCATGAGACGCTTGCTCCTGTTACACAGTGAATATAGTATGAATGATGCATTTATATAGCGATTTATTGTGTATTGCTGTACACACAAAGCGCTTTACAATCATATGGGGGTGGTATTTATTGATTGTTGATTGATTGAAGGACTTAATTTTACTTTTTTTTTTTTTACTTTACACCTTTATAATTATTGTATTTATTAACTTATTCATTTATTCACTTGTTATATATTTACTTGTTTTTATTTACTCGTTTGTTCATTTACTTATTTATTTGTTTGTTTATTTTCTTTACTTATTTCATTCTACTTATTTATTTACTAACTTTATATATTTATTTTGTTAATTTTCTTTTACGTTATGTACCTTTTTAGTTATTTTATTATTACTTTTTATTTATTTTTTATTATTTCTTCACTTATTTACTTTATTTATTGATTATTCTACTTATTTACTTGATTTGCATTTTATTTATTGACTTTTCTTTTCCTCACAAAAGGCGTTTCTACTCAAAATATTTTACGTCTTGAGATAACTAGAAAAAAAATAAAATTAATTATAGAAATTCCCATAACTTTAAAGGTCTAGAACTCACAAATATATCCAGGGTTTCCCTGGTTCTTAAATAAAACTGACATTTGTTACGGGAATGAATCAAAATGAGAAATATGGTTTTATTTGATTGTTTGAAGGGTTAATATGTGGTTTTGGTGATGTTCTGGTGTCTCTCTCTGGTCCTGTAGGTTTGCAGCACGAGTCTGGAGGGTCAGACCTTCTTCTCCAAGAAAGACAAGCCCTTGTGCAAGAAGCACGCTCACACCGTCCAGTTCTGATCTCACCGTGAAACAAACGCCTTGCTGGTCATATTTGACTTTTGTGAGATTTATTTTAGTGCATGAACGTTTATGAGAAGAGAATCAGAAACTGCTTCCCTGAATAAGTCTGTCTGTGTTTGTCTGTTTTTGAGCGAGTATATCATGCGATGCTGTGTTTTATTGAGGTCTTTACCATGATTGAAAATGATCTTTACATGCAAAAGATATTTCATTTGTTATTTGTAGCATTACAGAAGATCATATTCTATTTTCCACATGTATTTAAAGAGCCATGACTCTGTGCTAATATATTTTTCACACTCATGAGATCAGTGTGAGTGCTGCAGTACATCCAGCTCTCTTTATGCAGGTATATTTTATATTTATTGAGGCGCGACAGAAGATTTCGAGGGCTTTGCGTGTATTTTACTTTCAGTGCGGTGATGTTTTATGAGTTATTTCTGTGCTCTTTTATCTGTGTCAGGTTTGTGGGATGTCTGATTGATTCTGTGCCTTTATTTGTATTAATATACAAAAATGTTTCATATTTAGGCCTAAAGTCATTCAGACTGTTTTCTAATCATTAGCACTCATTTTGAAGCTAATAAGGGTCGGTGGTTCATGTGCATCTTTATTCTCTTTGTTTTAGTTGCCTGTAATTCACTTCTTTATTCTGAGATGGGATGAAAAATAAAACATACATTAATCATAGTGTGATTAAAATGATTTTTTTATGCAACACTGATCACAACATCCATTGTTATCATTAACTAAACTAAAACCTACAGAAATTATTGCTTGAATAGATATATAGGTGTGTTGTGTGTGTGGTGTGTGTGTGGTGTGTGTGTGTGTGTGTGTGTGTGTGGTTTGTGGTGTGGTGTGTGTGGTGAGAGTGGTGTGTGTGTGCATATGCAAAGATGACAAAAGACAAATATGAGATATGCAAATTTATAAAACAAAAATGTCAATTTTAGCTAGTCATTTTTTGTTTTGATTAAGTTGAAGTACAAAATACCAAACTAAAAATTTAATAACACTTTAAGTAAAAGAATTATAAAATGAGACAGATGGCCTAAAACTTAACTACAGATGAAAACAAAATATATAGAAAAATATTCTATATTATTTCACATTTTCATATATTCCACAAGAGAATAACTCTAAAATTAGAATATACCAAAAAATTCTCTTTTTTGTTTACTTCAAGCTTAAGTACTAAAATAACTCAAACTAAATACACAAACTAAAAATGAATCAAATCTATATTTACATATAAAAATGACAAAAACAACAGTATTACTGAAACTTTTAACTGAAATTAAAATTAAAACAGAAAATATATAGAAAAACATTTGAAATGTAATATATAAAATCAAAGATTGAAATTTAAAATCAGAATAGAACAGAAAAAATATTTTAACAAAACTATAATTCTTCATACAACATGGATCACAACATCTATTGAGAACAAGGTATTGTTATCTAAAACAAAAGCCATACATTAAAATTAAAGTGTGTATTCGATATATTAGATAAGTTTTTTATGGCTTTAGTTTCAGATAACTCTAGTCTACATATAAATAGTATTTCAATGATACTAAAATATCACTGCATCATCAGAAACACGTTTGCATCACTACAGTAATGCTATAATACGAGTGTCTTGTCCTTCGGTCCTCTAGATTCCCAAACCATCCACTCCACCACAAACACAGCCTGCGCTCGCCTTTCATACGATGCCGGATCATTTTCAGTCCCTGCGAAATGGATATTAGCAAACACTCACCGTCTTCCAGTAATGACTGAGTTTGCCAGTAGGTTGCAATGCATGTTTATGATGATCAGATTATAAAAAAGGTTAAACCGCATTAGTCCTCCTCCTCCTCCTCCACTAACTAAAAAACTGTTAGACATTCTGCACCTGCTCCATGAGTATGTGTGTGTGATCATGTATTTCCAATATCATTACATTTTTTAAGCACTACATGAGTTTCATGCACAGAAATTAAACAATGCACAAAGAAAAGCAGACTTTAAAGATGACTTTAATGCTGTAAACAGTATTGTTTTAGTGGTTTGGATGTTTTGGCTCTCAATCAGCATCAGATGATCTGATCTGAAAGAATCTGAAAGAAGAGTGAAAATAAAGCGACTCCGTGGATTATTTCTGTGAAACAGTTCTTTTCATTCCTGCACTGAAGCAGAAGCTCAAAACGACTAACTAGTTTAATGCCCTGAATTTATTTTGTAAATGAATCCTGAATCTGAATGGTCAGATCTGTAGAGAAGCTCAAAAACCAAAGGCTTCATCTATAAAGTTCATTAACTTCATGTTCTGTGTTATATAGAGGAGTATTTTTATGTATATTTGAAGACTGAATTGTGTTTTATATTTGTTTTGTTTAATGTTGTAATGTAGATTTTAAACTTTATTCTTTTATTTTTTTATTTAAAACTGTGGGGAGTCGAAACTCAAAAACATGGTTATTACACCTTTAAACCATGGTTCATTTTCTTAAGGGATTTGTTTCTGTTTATACTTTTTCTTTTGTTCTTATATATGTACTGCCCCAATGGTTTGATATTTGTTATTGTTTAAAAGAAAGAAAGAAAAAGAAATATTCGCGAATCTGCTCCAAGGATCTGATCTAGCCTAAATTATTCGCGATCTACGCTCTGAAGTCCCGATTTGAACCAAATGATTCACAAACACACTCTGAAGATACGATCTTAAAGGGGTCATATGACGTTGCTAAAAAAGAACACTATTTTGTCCACATACTGTTACATTATTGTCTCCTCTCTGCCCCGCCTTTTTGAAACGCCTCGACACACTCTCTCTCTCGCTCACACACACACACACACACACTCACACACTCTCTCTCTCGCTCACACACACACACATACACACACACACACACACACTCTCTCTCTCTCTCTCTCTCTCTCCACGCGCACACCCACACATACACACTCTCTCCTCTCTCTCTCTCCTCGCCACTCCCACACCACACACACACTCTCTCTCTCTCTCCTCGCTCACACACACACCACCACGCTCCTCTCTCTCACACACACAACACACACACACACACTCTCTCTCTCTCTCTCGCCACACACACACACACCACACCACTCTCTCTCTCTCTCTCTCTCTCTCTCTCAACACACACCTCTCTCTCTCGCTCCACACACACACATACCACACACACACATCTCTCTCTCTCTCTCTCTCTCTCTCACACACACATACACACGCTCTCTCTCTCTCTTCTCTCGCTCACCACACACACCGACACCACACACACGCTCTCTCGCTCACCCACACACACACACACCACCTCCTCTCTCTCTCGCTCACACAACACACACACAACCACTCCTCTCCCTCGCTCACCACACACACACTCTCTCTTTCTCTCTCTCACACACACACAGACACACACATCACAAACACACTCTCTCTCTCTCTCTCTCTCCTCACACCACACACACACACACCTCTCTCTCTCTCTCTCTCTCTCTCTCACACTCTCTCTCACACCCACACACCACACACACACTCTCTCTCTCTCTCTCACACACACACTCTTTCTCTCTCTCTCGCTCACACACACACACACACTCTCTCTCTCTCTTCTCTCTCTCTCACACACACACACTTTCACTCTCTCTCTCGCTCTCTCTCACACACCACACACTCTCTCTCTCTCTCTCTCGCTCACACACTCACACACTCACTCACACACACACACACACACACACTCGCTCACACACACACACACACCCACACACCTCTCTCTCTCTCACACACACACACAAACACACTCTCTCTCTCTCTCTCTCTTCTCTCTCTCACACACACTTACACACACACTCACACTCTCTCTCTCTCTCGCTCTCTCTCTCTCTCTCTCTCTCTTTCATCTCTCTCTCTCTCTCTCTCGCTCACACACCACACACGCTCTCTCGCTCATACACACACACACTCTCTCTCTCTTCTCTCTCACACACACACATACCACACACTCACATCTCTCTCTCGCTCACACACACACACACTCTCTCTCCCTCTCTCTCTCTCTCACACACACTCAATTTTCAATTCAATTCAATTCAATTCAATTAGCTTTATTGGCATGACAAAAGCACATTTTGCATTGCCAAAGCATGTATAGGAAAAGAGAACATATACAACAGTGTAATTTGGAACAATATAGCAATTGAAATAACATATGAACAAGTAATATTGAAAGAATGACATTAAAACATATGGATTCATATAAACATCTATATGATATAGTAAAGGTTTATATACAATATTAGGTTCTGTATTTATTTAACTAATAACCTGAATACTGGATTCAACATTATCTTACAGTCTGTATTGGGTGGTTTGGTGTGAGTTTTAGCCCGTATATTTTCTGATATTGGTTTTCGTGGCGCGCCTCAGTAGTTGGCAGTTGCTTATAAATCTTTGCATCTCTTGCACACTTAGATTTTCACAAGAATGAGGGAGGTTTTTCAGTTGGGGTGCAATTATTAAATTGGGGAAATATTTAGTTTATTTTGGTAATATGGTCTCGATGGTTATGTATTTGGGGCATTCTGTGAGGAAGTGCCGCTCTGTCTCTATTCTCCCAACTGCAGTGGGCAGAGTCCTCTCCTCACGGGAGAGCCCGGTTTGTCTGCGCCGGCCCGTCTCTACAGACAGACTGTGCTCGCTGAGTCTGTACATCGTCAGTGTTTTCCTGAGCTTCACATCAGTCACTGTGCTCAGGTAGCTTGCCGTGGTGTACTCTCGATTTAGTGCCGAATAACATTCTAATTTGTGCTGGTTTTTGATGGTGTTTGTCCAATGGGTGATGTACTTGTGTTTCTCTGTGTTGATGATCTGTGTGGGCCGAATGGTTGAGAGTGAGTGTGAGTCCTGAGGCTGGCTGATCTCTGTCAGTCTCAGCAGCAGCTGAAGGAGGGGACTCTTCGTGAGGCTCAGCTCTTGGTGCTTCAGGGCTTTATAATGGTATGTGCTGGGGTCGCTTGTCTTTAGGTGTTTCCAGAATTTGATGGCTCTTTTTTGAATGTTTAGAAGGAGAGGGTATTGGCTTAATTCTGCCCTGCATCCGTTATTTTGGTGTTTTTCTTTGGACTTTGAGTATTCTTGTACTGAAATCTAAATGCATTTTTTCAATTGGATGATTTCCCAGTTTTAAAAAATCTAATTTTATAGGTGGACCCCAGACTTCACTGCCATATAATACAATTGGTTCAATTACTGATTTGAAGAGTTTGAGCCAGATTTGGATTGGGATGTCAATTTTAATTGATCTTTTGATGGCATAGAAAGCCCTTTGAGCTTTCTCTTTGAGCTCATTCACAGCCAAAGTAAAGTTACCTGTTGGAGTAATTTTTAGGCCGAGGTAAGTGTATGTTTTTGTGGTTTCAATGGTTCTGTGGGATAGTGTGAATGTGTGTGTTAGTCCCTGAGGTCTGGAGCGTTTCTGGAAGATCATGACTTTAGTTTTTTGGAGGTTGACTGTCAGGGCCCAGGTCTGACAGTAATCCTCCAGCAGATTCAGGCTGTCCTGAAGCCCTTCTTTAGTGGGCGACAGGAGAAGCAGGTCGTCTGCGTAAAGAAGACACTTTATCTCCGTGTCATGGAGAGTGAGACCTTGGATGGGAGCGTGTTCTAAAGCATTGGCTAATTGGTTGATGTAGATGTTGAAGAGGGTGGGGCTTAAACTGCAGCCCTGTCTCACTCCACGCCTCTGAAGAAAAAATTCAGTTCTTTTTTCGTTTCCAATTTTAACTGCACATTGGCTGATTGTGTACATGGATTTGATCAAATCATAGAATTTACCTCCTATTCCGCTGTCGATGAGTTTTAGGAATAATCCTTCATGCCAGATTGAGTCGAATGCTTTCTTGAAATCAATAAAGCAGGCGAAAATTTGGCTTTTGTTTTGATGTTCATATTTATCAATTAGTGTTTGTAGTGTAAAAATGTGATCAGATGTGCGGCATTTTGGGAGGAAACCAATTTGAGATTTACTCAAGGCATTGTGTTTGATAAGGAAGTCTGACAGTCTTGTGTTTAAGATGCTGCAGAACACCTTCCCCAGGTTACTGTTCACACAGATGCCTCGGTAGTTGTTGGGCTTCAGTTTGTCTCCGTTCTTGTGAATGGGGCTGATGAGGCCCTGGTTCCAGATCTCAGGGAAGAACCCTACACACAGAACATCACAGAAGAGCTTGAGGATGGCCAGTTTGAAGCGTTGCTCTGTGTGTTTCAGCATCTCGTTCAGGATGCCGTCAACACCGCAGGCTTTCTTGGGCTCCAGGACCCGTAATTTATCTTCTAACTCTTTCAGTGTTATGGGGAAATCTAAGGGGTTTTGATATGCTTTTATTGATTTTTCAAAAATGTCTAGTTTTTTAATTATTTCATTTTGATCAGAGTTTTGAATTTCAGTTGGGCTATATAATTCTTGGAAATGATTCTTCCATATCTCTCCATCTTGGATAGCCAGATCTTCTTGATTTGATTTGTTTAATAATTTCTATTTATCCCAGAATTTGTTTGAATTTATAGATTTTTCGATCTCTTGAAACTGGTCTTGCAGAAACCGAGCTTTTTTCCGGCGGAGCGTGGCTTTGTATTGCCTCAGTGCCTCGCAGTAATGAAGACGGAGCTCCTGGTTTTCTGGTTGACGGTGTTTTTGGTTGGATAAATTTCGGAGGTTTTTTCTCAGAGCCTTACAGTCTGAATCAAACCATCTGTCAGTGTCCAATTTCTTTTTCTTTGGTTTTATAATTGTCATATCACTTCTTTGCTCTGTCTTATAGAATATGTAATTTATATCTTTCACTGCTTGATTGATGCCGAATTGATTTTTAGGGTATTCCTGTATTTGGAAAGAATGTAAGAGGGACTGTATTTCTGAAGATTCAGTAGCGTTGATGTAATTAGTAGTACTGATTTCTGTCCATCTGAATGACATAATTTTGTGCATTTGATATGGTGTCCTAATTGGTTAGGGTAATGTTTCAGACTGCTTTATATAGAGGGTGATTTGACTGTGGTCTGAGAAAGGTTTCAAGGGTTTGACTGTGAATGCTCTCAAAGTGGAAAGATCTAGATCTGTGATTGTATAATCTACAGTGCTGCTACCAAGAGCTGAGCTGTAGGTGAAGCGACCGAGTGCGTCTCCTCGCAGTCTTCCATTGACGATGTACAGAGCCAGGTTCTGACAGAGCTGCAGCAGCTGCCTTCCGTGAGAGTTCACGGCCTGATCACAGTTCTGTCTGGGAGGGTGAGAAGGGAAAAATCTGTTATTGCCAGTAATGAATCTGGTGCCTTGTGATTCTATGAAATCGAATTTGTCACCGGTTCTAGAATTCAAGTCACCCATAAGCAGCACATTTCCCTGGGCCTGGAAATGGCTGATTTCTTGCTCTAGGTTCTGAAAGGTTTCTTCTTGGAAATAGGGAGACTCGAGGGGTGGTATGTATATGGCACAGAGGAAGACGGGCTGAGATGTTGATATGATGCCTTTTTTAATTTTCAACCACAGGTGGTACTGTTCTCTTTTGACTAATTCTATGGACAGTTCAGATTTAGTCCAGATTATCATCCCTCCCGAGTCTCTTCCCTGTGTGGTGGATCTGAGTTTGACTGAAGATAATATCGTTTCTCTGTATCCTGAGGGACAGCCAGTGGACTCGTCCCCTCTACACCAGGTTTCTTGTAAAATTATGACATCTAAGTCATGTATTTCTCTCATAAAGTCTGGATTTTTACTCTTCAGGCCAAATACTGAGGAGTACAGACCTTGAATATTCCACGAGGAGATGCTAAGTGATTTCATCAGAAAAAGAAAGAGTCTATAGAGTTTGTTTGCTATTTTGAGAAAGAGAAAGACATAAAAAGAGCAAAAACAAAACCAATTGGATGCAACAGTTAATACATGTGAGAGATGTTATGGTATTAACTCAGAATTTTTTTTTTTTTTGGTTTGCTATTTGTTTTTTTTTGTTTTTTTTTAAGTTCTCATCTGTCCACTGTGTGTCAGTAGGTGAGAGCAGATGATACTCAGCATGTGTTGGATGTTGTGAAGCTCAGCGCTGGCCGGGTTTACTCCTCCACTGACGGCCTGGGCGTAGCTCTGTCTCTCTGGCTCGGCTGGAGGAGCTGTGGGGCTTTTGTAGAGCGGTCTCTGTCTGTGCGGCTCCTCTCTGGGCGCTGAAGCTCTGGATGGGGCTCTAGATGAGGTGCTGTCTCTTGAGGCGTGTCTCGCTGGTGTGGCTGGGTTAGGGCTGGTTCTGCTCCACCTGGGGCTCACACCACACACATCACACCAACACCACACACCACTCTCCTCTCCTTCTCGCTCACACACACACACACACACACTCTCTCTCTCTCTCTCGCTCATCACACACACACACACACACTCCTCTCTCTCTCTCTCACACACACTCACATACACACACTCTCTCTCTCTCTCACACACACACACACACCTCGCTCTCTCTCTCTCGCTCACTCACACACACACCCACACACACTCTCTCTCTCACACACACACACACTCTCTCTCTCCTCTCGCTCACACACACCCACACACACACACACTCTCTCTCTCTCACCCACACACACACACCCACTCCCTCTCTCTCTCTGCTCTACACACACATACACCACACCGTCTCTCTCTCTCTCTCTCTACACACACACACACACACACTCTCATACACTTACACACACACTCACACTCTCTCTCTCACTCACCCACACACACACACACAAACACACACCCCCTCTCTCCTCTCTCTCTGTCGGCTCACACCCACAACCCTCACACTCTCTCTCTCGGTGCTCACACACACACACACACACTCTCTCTCCTCACACACACACACACAACACACACTCTCTCACTCACACACTCTCGCTCTCTCACACACACACACACACACACACACTCTGAAGGAAAGAAAACCAGCTTTCTTCCTCGAGTTGGGCAGAAGGAGTCGTTTAATCTCTCCTCATCGAGTAATTGATCGCTAGATGTTTCTCTGTGCAGCGGACGCTTTCTGACGGACTTTAGAGGATCGTGAATGAAGGTGAGCGTCTGAACGCCAGTCTGACACGTTCACGGAGGTTTTGGGGTTTAATCCGCCGTGTTTATCGATACACTCGCCGTCGGTCTGTGGTCCGCGAGCAGATTTAGGGTGTCTTGTTTGCAAAAGTTTGGCGTTTTCTCCTGAATCTCGCTGCAGTGTCTCAGGATCTTTCTCACAAGCAGCTGTCAGCGCTTAGTTTTAGTGGTACTAGTTTAAGGAAAACATCATTCGAGTAAGAGATTCAACTCTTGGAGCACAAAAGCAGTGTTAAGTAGCAGGGGTATATTTGTAGCATAGCCAACAATACATTGTATGGGTCACAATTATACATTTCTCTTTTATGCCAAAAATCATTAGGATATTAAGTAAAGATCATGTTCCATGAAGATATTTTGTAACTTTCCTTCCGTAAATATATCAAAACTTAATGTTTGATTAGTAATATGCATTGCTAAAAAATTTATTTGGACAACTTTAAAGATGATTTTTTTTTTCTCAATATTTAGATTTTTTTGCACCCTCAGATTCCATTTTTCAAATAGTTGTATCTTAGCCAAATCTTGTTCTATCATAACAAACCATACATCAATGGAAAGCTTTATTTATTCATCAAAAAATTGGTACTTATACTGTTTTTTTTTGTGTCCAGAGTCATGCATTTGAACATCAAGAGAGGTTTTAATCTGTGTTGGGTTTATAAGTGAATTAGCTACTTTCAGATTCTCAAGCATGCATGTTTTGATTAGTAACTAAAGCAAACACATCAAGCTCTGGTTGTTTGAGTTAGCAATTATTGGAAGTTTTTTGACATGTTGATGAATTGCGATTTGATTAGGGATGATTCCTGAAGCCGTTTTACTGGTTGTTTCTATATTAAATGATATTGCATAACTCCCAGGTATATGATTTATTGCTCCTCATCAAGGTCTTACGAAATATTCTGTTTGACTGTTCTTGTAGATGTTGAGAGATCTGATCTGAACGTCATAAATCCATAAGGAGCTGCATTCATCTGCAGACTGAGGTAAGACAATCGGTCAAAGACTTTAGCAATCGGTGCGAGACCGTGTTTTTCGGCGGCTGATGTTTTCATTTTGACTTTAAATCCTCCAATATTGAATCTTTGGTTAAGTTTTGCTTTGAATGCTTGGTTAAGTTTTGCTTGTTTAATGGCTGAAATAATTGTGACTGTTGTGAATACAGCTGAAGGGTGTTCACATAATGACTGTTATCAAACAGTTTCCCCAAACAATCCCCTCGCCTGCCATTGGTCAGTCACGCAGGTAGCCCCGCCCCCGAACTCACCATTGTTTGAGTGAGAAGTTGGTCCGCTCTACAATCAAATCATGTTTTTGAAAGCGTTTTAAATAAAGTGCTGGGCACTGATTAATCGCATCCAAAATAGTTTTTTGTGTACATAATATATGTGTATATTTATTTTGTATACACACACATGCATGCATGTACATATTTAAGAAAAAAATTATGTTTATATATTAAATATATATATCATAAGAGAAAATATAAATATATACATGTAATTATTTTCAAAATATATACTGCATGTGTGTGTCTTTACATAATAAATATACACAGAACACAAACATACATTATGCAAATAACACAATTCTAAATTTGAATTCATCATCTCTGCCCACACTAGTTTAAAGTGTAACTTGGGATGTGAGCAAATATTTTAGCATTTAAAATAAATGACACACTTCAGCCTTCAAGATAAACATGTTCATTTATACTCTGTATTTTACACAGAGCTCAGATAAAGTTCATTACGTTTTTGGGTTCAGGGCTTGTGTTGGGAGTACTAGTTTGTTTACTTACTGAATGCTATGCAGTATGTACCTTTATACTGTATGCAATGATAAACAGAGGTGCATAAGACTTGTTTGAGAGCTGTAATAAGTGACCCTGCAGCACAAAAGCAGTCTTAAGTCACTGGGGCATATGTGTAGCAATAGCCAAAAATGCATTGTAAGGATCAAAATGATCGATTTTTCTTTTATGCCAAAAATCCTTAGAATTCCAGTAAAGATCATGTTCCATGGATATATTTTGTAATTTTCCTACTGTAAATATATCAAAACTTAGTTTGATTAGTAATATGCATTGCTAAGAACTTCATTTGGACAACTTTAAGGGTGATTTTCTCAATATTTGATTTTTTTGCACCCTCAGATTCAGATTTTCAAATAGTTGTATCTCAAGCCAAATATTGTCCGATCCTAACAATCCATACATCAATGGAAAGCTTATTCAGCTGTCAGATGTATAAATCTAAAAATGGACCCTTTATGACTGTTTTGTGTCCAAGTCATACCTGACTTTTCGCCGTCTGTGTAGCAGCTGATGCACAGATTCGTCATCCTCGTCCTTGGATCTGATCTGATCTGACCTGAGTGAATCGGTCTTGAATCGTAGCGTGTGTGTTGTGATATCCGTGAGTATCGTGTGTCTGATAAGCGGTTCTTTGGGAGCGTGTCGGCGGCTGCAGGAGTCATTTATATTGCGGCGTAATGAGAGAAAGCCATTACAGGCCCGATGTGTGTTTTGGGTGGGATTTCTAAAAGCCTGCGTGTGGGAAAGTGCTCATTTTGTCTGTGTGGTCTGGCTTTGGCGGCTGTAGGCTTGTTTGAATTAAACCCAGTGGGCCGGCGCTGTTTTACTGCTTTTATTTCACTGTGGCGTCGTTCGGTATGAAAGCGTGCCACGATGCCGCGCTCTGCTCGCTGATGATGTTACGTCATCACAGGTCACTTGAGGTTGATCATTATGGGATTTAATGGCTGATTTCAATATTAGAAGAGCAGGTGGGCAATATAAAGATTATATTTATCACAAAATAAACTCGGAGAGTAGGGGTGCTCTGTTTGAGGGAAACAGTCTAATTGTACTTTTTTGGTTTTTTTGCTAAAAATTGTGATTGATTTAAAATGTGTCTGTCTTTTTTTTAATGCTCTCTTTTTCTGTGCACAATTTGGCCAACTTTTTGTGATTTATATATGTTGACTATAAAAAAAGTAATAATTTATGAGGTAAGAATATTTACAAAGTAATAATTTGAAATTAATAATGATACTAATAGATTATTAGTATAAGTCTTTATTTTTTAAGTTTTACAAATGGAAACAAATTACATCATTGTATATTTTAACTTAATTTATTGGTTTAATATTAATTTTTATAGATTAAAAAAAATAACACACACACACACCACACACAACCCACACACCCACAACCACCCCACACACACACACACAGACACACCACACAGACACACACACACACACAAAACCACACACCCACACACACACACACACACCACAGACCACACCGACACACACACACCCCCACACACACACACAACCCCCACACACACACACACACAAACACACCCCCACACACCCACACACACAAACACACACACACACACACACAAAACACACACACAACACACAAACACACAAACACCACACACACCACACCAACCCACAAACTAACACACCACACACAAACACAACACCACCATCACACACAAACACACCACCAGACACAGCCACACCACACCCAAACACACACACCGCCACACACACCACACACACACAGACAACACACACACACACAACACACAACTACAACACACACACACAAACCACACACACAAACACACACAAACACCCACACACCCAACACACACACACACACAACACACACATCACACACCCACACACAAACACCACACACACACACACACACACACACGCACAATCACACACACTCACGCACACACACACCACACACACACAAACACCCAAACCACACACACACCCCAAACACACACACACACACACAAACACAACACACAAACACACACACACACCCCCACCCACACAAACACACACAAACACACACAAAAACCACACAGACCACAACCACACACACACCGCAAAACACACACACAACAAACACACACACAACACACAACACACACACACACAAACACAACACACACCCACACACAGATTCAAAAAAGCCGTCGAAACCGAAACGGTCAATCCGCAGACTAGAGCGCGCGTCAGAAAATCCCCGCGAAATATGCAAACACTCACCTTTTTAAAGATACACTTCACATTTATTTAGCTCAGATAAACTTGCATGCTTAGAAAAATATTTATGAAGACATCTGCCAAATCAAAATATCGACACTGAGCAGTCTTGATAAACCTTACCATGACTTGCACAGCTGTCACGCAGTCTAAAGTAACAGAAGTGCTCACATCTGCAGTAATAACGCTTTTAATGTCAG
This sequence comes from Sinocyclocheilus anophthalmus, assembly GCA_018155175.1. Taxonomy (NCBI): domain Eukaryota; kingdom Metazoa; phylum Chordata; class Actinopteri; order Cypriniformes; family Cyprinidae; genus Sinocyclocheilus; species Sinocyclocheilus anophthalmus. The sequence continues at coordinate 315,426 of JADLZN010003983.1, read as the reverse complement.
AAGAAGTGAGTGGAGAGTGAAGAGAAGAGAAGAGCTCAGGTGTGATGTCCTCTCACCTGTGCAGGCTCGCTTTCACCTGTGCCGACGGTGGCCATGTTGAAGTAGATCCCAAAGCAACTGTACACATTGAAATATGTGCCCCAGTGTGCAGCAACTTCCTGCTCTGTCCATTGGCTCTGTTCCTGAAAAATATGTATCCAGCCATTTATTAACTTCAAAAAAAAAAAAAAAATAAAATCACTACTGTTTTACTACATCGAATTCTTGCGGGGGGGGGGGGGGGGGGGGGAAAACCTTATGGGAATATACAATATAAGAAATGGCAGCGAGGTAAAGTTGACTTTATTTGATTTGTATTATGTTCCGAAGCTCACTGATGGCTAGTGTGGCTATTAGAGAGCAATACATCATTGAACAGAGTGATACGAATACTTCAAAATAAAAACATTATCATTAAGTACTATATTACATCAGTAAACAGTTTTGCATTGACTAAGCCATATGTTTACACATTTGTCTTCCTTAATGTTTATGCTGTTGTGTCTCGTTCGCACTGAGCAGGGCATAATCCAAAATCATCTCCAAAAACCATTCTGTAGAATTATTGCACATGTCGCCTATTTTTGCAAGGTTAACAGATGACCTGTGCAAGTTTTTCGATTGAAGTTAGGGGATTTGAGTGGTTGTTGTTTAAAGAACACTAGATGGCGCCATTGTTACATATTTCCAGTTTCTTGACAGTACATTGACTCTTCTTTTGTTCACTGCGGGGAGACCGGGCTAGTTGTCACAAAGAATGCTTCCTGCAGAACTATTAGATTGGGTCATTTATACAAAAAAGGTGTGGGTTGGTGTTTGTTTGTGTTTCGCGCGTTTTTGTGAAATTTGTATAATGACAAAGGTTTTACATAGGTATTACAAGGAGAAGGTGCCTTTTCAGGACATTACCCCATGTCCCCACTTTTCAAACGCTTATAAATCACACAGAATGGTGTGTATTGAAAATCTGAAATAGCAGAATGTTTCCTGTGAGGGGTAGGTTTAGGGTAGGGTTGGTGTAGGGCAATAGATATACGGTTTGTACAGTATAAAAACATTACGCCTATGGAGAGTCCCCATTAAAAACAAACCTGTGTGTGTGTGTGGGTGTTGTGTGGGTGTGTGTACCTGTTTTTTCTATTCTGGTGGGGACTTAAACCTGAATACACACAGACTCATGTTGACTCGTGTCACGGCGGGGACCTAAATTGAGGTCCCCACGGGTACAAAAGCTTATAAATCACACAGAATTAAGTTTTTTGAAAATCTAAAAATGTATAAAGTTTCCTGTGAGGGGTAGGTTTATGGGTAGGGTTGGTGTAGGGCAATATAATATACAGTTTGTACAGTATAAAACCATTACGCCTATGAAGAGTCCCAACAAGGATAGTGAACCAGACGTGTGTGTGTGTGTGTGTGTGTACCTACTTAACCATATTTTGGTGACAAATTTGTACCCAAAAGTGAGCAAAACCTGACAAAATCGCCAAAAACCTCCATTTGGGGACGTCCTCATTTGTAAAACTTTTTTTTTAAATTGTAAAAATGCAGAAAGTTTTCTGTGTGGGGTAGGGGTGGGTTTAGGTTAAAAGTGTATAACTATCTGTATATAAAAACAACAGAAGTCTATGTCCCCATTTAGATAGCTCAGTACACGTGTGTGTGTTTGTGTGTGTGTGTTTGTGTTGTGTGTGTGTGTGTCTGGTGTGTTTGTGCTTTTGTGGTTGTGTGTGTGTGGTTGTTTTTATGAATTTAAATTTTGTCATTATTACTATTGGTAAGCAGGGTAAAAGACCACAATGTCAAATAATGTATTTTGGTTTTATTTTGTCATGTATTTACATATGGGTAAAAACACAATACACATCCACAAGACACATTATGAATGTGGATTTTATATTGGGGTAAGTTATCACATAGGTTTTGTGGAACAGATTACTTACACATTCTTAAGGCTAAATATTTTTATATTGCTTTTTATAAATGTAGCTTTTTCATGCATGACGTTTGGTGTTTTCTAATTGTTTTACTGTTTAATTTTTACTAAAAAGCCTATAATAGAATATTTCATGGCATTATTTAATTTCAATTTAGCCCATATAGTGTGACAGCATGTTTCATTATCAAGCATTCCATTGTCGCAAAATGGGAGTTCAATAGACTTTTTTTTCTTCTTCCTTTGACAATATTGGCAGAAATGGTCAAACAAACTCCCAAAGAGAAATAACCAGTGTATTAAAACTTTGACAACTAGCCCCAGTCTTGCTTTTAGTTACATACTGTAGAAATTTGAGTTTATGTTTACATACTGAGTGTTGTAAGACGACTATCAACATGGTAATATGATTTAAACCTTAAGTAAATAAAAGTAAAAAGAAAATATAGTTTGGTCAGTGCAGTGTAAATATTCAGACCTCTGAGTCTCTATTGGAATAATGTTTGTTCTATAGGCTAGTTGTCTTTAAAATACCAGGAACATGTTACTTGAATGAAAGACATTCATGGCAGCTCAGTCGTAAAGGTTTTGAATTACAGTGAAGCAGCCTTCATGTCTGCAGAGGAAACCAAACATGACAATCACTGCAATCACCCTGACTCTCAAACCTCCAGCATAACAATTCTTGGCATGTATGAGTTTATATCAGAATTGCAAGTTTATAACTCGAAATTGTAAGGTTTAAAGAAGCAATTCTGAGAAGAAATGTCAGAATTGTGAGATAAAACTTCAAATGTGAGAAGACTTTAGACTTGTGAGTTAAAAAGTCACAACTAACTTTTTTTCATAAACATTTTTTCAAAAAATAAAGATTATGAGATAAACTAGAATTCAGAGAAAAAGTTAAAATTTGTAACTTTTTGAAAATTTGTACTCCCCTTTTAAGTTTTACAAAAAATTCCAGACTTGCAAGTTTAATTTCGAATTCAGAGAAAAAGTCAGACTTTATTTCTTACAATTCTGTGTTTATATCTTCAAGTCAGAACTGACTGAGAAAAATCTGAATTCGAGACACAGTCAGAATTGTAAATAAAATCACTTTTTATTTTTTTTATTTTTCTTTTTGCTTTCTTTCTTTCTTTTTTTAATTCCACAAGCTTCAATATATTATAATAGACTGTTAACCCACATTTCATTAGACATTACCCACCTATTTGACCTGCAGTATCTTCACTGGCCTCCAGGGGTCTGCAAATACCCAAATGAAAAACCCTAAATACTACAGAGAACACAGAATAGATGAAGAGAAATATGTATATCCACACAATTTCCTGAAGTACTGTTGACAAGATTTTAATGAACAAGATATGTCACCATAAAAAGAGCAAATTGTCTAATCTCTCCAAAACACCTTGCATTGCAAATGTCAAGCAAATCTCATCATGCATTTGCATAAATCATTTAGACAAATGCATTATGCCTTAATTGTACTTTACTCGCATACAAATATAATTCAATTTTATTTATGAATACACTTTTTGACTTTTTGTTTGTCTTACCTAGGCTGCCATTTAAAGAGGAAGACGCACCAGTAAAAAGCCTGCCTTGGGACACGTGGATATTGCTGGCCACTCTCTAAGGCCAAGGAATTATACGTCCAGTATCCAGATGGGACTGCATGGAGTGTGAATGCAGGATAAATCTAGGGAGGTTTGTAAGCGTGGCTACGTGCACATCAGCCTTATGTAACACGTCTCTGAACAGATTTTGCAGGGGCACAATCAAACGCGGCTTGGCTTTTGCCATCTGTTTACCCCTTTGAGCTTGATCATTGCAGCTTAAAGGCTGGTTGTATTTCACCACAGCAGTCTGTGTGTGCACAGAAGAATGAATCAGTTAGTTACTTCTGTCAAGCTTGATGCTCCAAGCTCTGAAATGATCAATTGGTTGAATTCAGTCAGGTTCAGCCTCTGTTTTGAGGTTCTATGCTACAATTTATGAAACATTAGATATTTTGGGGGCGGCTGTGAGCAGCCAATAACCGATAATAATCACATGGATGTGGATAACAGTCTAAGTGCATCAATTATAAACCAAGAATAGGAATAGAAATAGAAATATAAGATCATTATTTTTTCCATCCATGGAAGTTTCAGTTATGACAGCAGCTAAACTAAAAAAGTAGTGTGAAAAAATAAAAAAAAATTTAAAGAGTGGTGAGTGAGTGGGTGGCGGGTGGTGCAGTGCGTAGGTGGGTGGGTGGGTGAGTGGGTGAGAGTGAGTGAGTTTTTGTGTGTGTGTGTGTATGTGAGTGAGTTAGTGTGTGTGTGTTTGAGTGAGCGTGCGTGCGTGCGTGCGAGCGAGCGTGCGTGCCTGAAGTGAGTGAGTGTGTGTGGGTGAGTGAGTGAGTGTGTTTGTGTGTGTGTTTGTGTGTGTGTGGGTGAGTGAGTGAGTGAGTGTGTGTACTAGTGTGTGTGTGTACGCGTTTTGGTGACAAATGATGCTCATTTTTATAATGACAAAGGTGTGACATAGGTATTACAAGGAGAAGGTGCCTTTTCAGGACATTACCCCATGTCCCCACTTTTCATAACGCTTATAAATCACACAGAATGGATTGTATTGAAAATCTGAAATAGCACAACGTCTCCTGTGAGGGGTATGTTTAGGAGTAGGGTTGGTGTAGGGCAATAAAAAATACGGTCTGTACAGTATAAAAACCATTACGCCTATGTGATGTCCCCACTTTTCACAAATGTAAACCTGTTTTGTGTGCCGTGAGCGTGGTGGCGTGCGTCTGCGAGTGAGTGTGTGTGTGTGTGTGTGTGTGTGAGTAAGTGAGTGATGAGTGATTGTGTGTGTGGCGTGAGTGAGTGAGTGTGACGAGCGAGATTTGGGGTAATTAATGATATTTTTCACCCAACATGTAATTCAGGTAATGTTGCAGCTTAAAAGTGACAATGCAATACAAAATAACTCATCAAATAAAATTAATTAATTAAATTAAAATAATCAATTAAATCACCAAAAATCCATGTACATTTTTTATTAATTTTCAATCTACACTCAAACTGTTACGTTGGTTATATAAATGATAAAAAGCCAATGCATTAAAATAGAAAAGAATGCAAAAATATGCCTTTTCACTAGTGACCCCAGACTTTTGGAACCCACTGTATGTATGCATGAGCTCTCAGAGCTGACACGAGTATAAGTGACTACCAGACATGCACATGGAGCAATTATTTTCAAAATGATCCTTCTTCCTTAAGCCATATACACAGACATCTAACTGTGCCACTGGCTAAAGGCTGATTAGCACACATGCCAACTCTGTCTGCACATCAACGGCTTTAGTAGATTAAAAGGATTCCCACATCACTAGTCCTGGTTATCTTGATTAACCACAGGATCAGGATATGGAAATGTGACGCAGTGTCACGTAGCACCAAATCTAAATGTAAAATGAATTTTTTGTCTTAGGAAGCACAAAGTAATTATCATAACTTTGGTATTTGCGATTAAAATGAGACGGCAAATTACTGAAGAAATGCACAGTGGTTTATTTATTAAATGGAAATAATGTGCATTTTTAGAGCCGTCATTTAAAAGGTTTAAACCAATTGTGATGTATCATTAGTGATGCACAGAAAATGTCAAATATGAGTCTGACAGCTGGGTCATAGCAGGTATTTTGCATGAACTATTCAAATTCATTCAAAGAATTACAGATTACAAGTTGGAAACGTATATGTCACGCACCATATGATATCACCTATTTGACACGTAGGCATGCTAAGACATCCCAGGACTGAAGCTAAATAATCCTGTTTATAGAATGCGTCCCACTCAACTTTGCATTCATTAATTTACTGCCTCCAGCAAACCAAGGGATCAGGCCCCTAGCAGTTATAAATATATCTACATCACACACTTCATGCATGATTCAAAAACATCCTCTGGGTTTATAGGAAAGAGACAGGGCCCTGAAGTGTCTCTTGATGTGTGCCTGGCTCCGCCGCCCTGGTTTCATTCATAATTTGAGCTGTGTTTCTCCAAGCAAGTAAAAACTAGGAAATTGCTAGAATTAGGACAGTCTGTTCTTTTACTGGATTCACAGGTCCAGGCTATTTTGATGTATACTGGGACTATACGCTGTTATGAAACTATTCAGGTTTTTGGCTCATCCAATATATGCAAAAGATAAAATCGGAAATGAGTGGATGGTAATCTACTTATTTGGATTAAAATGATGTAGACCACAGAGATGGCAGTCATTTAGCATCTAATAAAGGTGTAAGGAAAAGATGTGTGCGCAACTGCCTGCGCTTGTCAAATAAATTCATTTCATAACCTGAGGAGATTTACAGCATAATGTCTCGTTAAACAGAATTAGATTAATCCAGATTCTAAATGGCTGCCAGCCTTGACAGTGACACTGACTGACACTTATGCAGTCACATGTCAAGTCAAAAGAGTAATTACATTTCAAGACACCTTTAAGACGTTTCTTATTTTGCATGAACGCGTTTCCCGACTATGCTCTTCTTTGGCTCATAGCACATATGAGGCACCTTGTTTTCCTGAATGAAATCGTACGCGCTCGCTATTAATAGCACCGGCACTATGACGTCACAATGGAAGCCGCATCTGACTCGCGACAGATGATGATTCTTTCAAAGAGTCTCGCGATCGGGAAGGACGCACTATCCCCGCATGCTTATCAGTCTGTACGCTTGCAAATATATAGGAATTCACTTTTTTTTCTTTGCTCACAGACGGGAACGTAGTGGCGGTTAGGAGATGGTTTTGCAGCATTCGCCCAGCTAGCAACGAGCGTTTGTTCTTCATAACATCAGCGAGCTGCAGTCACTGTATACTGAACTGACTTCTGACAGCAATAAACACACGCATCACAAAGACACGGTACGTATGCTTGTGTCTGAGTGTGATGGTTTTTGTTTGCAGGGTGGTGTCCTTATGTAGTAGAGTTGATCACTTCTTAAACAGATACAACGATGTATCGTTTTATATAATATATATATTTATTATGAAATTATTTCCCAAAATCACATTTTAAGGAGTAATGTCATTCTCAATGCATTACAGCTGTGGTAAAAACTACTACATACCTTGTTGTTTGCATTTTGCAGAATATGAGCATACGTAGCCTACTTCTTGTGGTAGTATATATAATTAACTGGTTTTATTCACATTAATAATAATATTAATAAAGAATCAACCTAAGGTAATAATTCTTAAGGGTCAGATGTGATGGAAATGATGCCTTGCAAAGGCACCTGCATGCATCCATTTTTTACTGTGTGCATAAATGTTGTATATTTACATTATAATTTATGCACTGTCATATCTCTGATTCTGGGGTGCTTTTTTTTAGTATAACTGTGCTGCAAGTTCAAACTTCGATGCAACAGACACTCCACATTTATGTGCTCTAAATAAAAAAAAAATCATTATGTTGTGACATATCTTTTTTTTCTTACCGTCCATTTACCTGGTCCATTTCTACTTGATTTTCAACTTTGTTTCAACTTGGCTTCGTCTGTAATTGGATGTGGTTGGAAAAGGTGCACTTAACCTGGCACCATTTTGACTTTAATAAAGCATTTAAAGGGGTCATATGATGCGATTTCTAGTTTTCCTTTTTTCTTTGGAGTGTTACAAGCTCTTGGTGCATACAGAAGATCTGTAAAGTTGCAAAGACTAAAGTTGAAAATCCAAAGAGATATTCTTTATAAATTTAAGAGTCAGCCACGCCTATCTAAAACGGCTCGTTCTAACACGCCCCCACATGTCTACGTCACTATGTGGAAATATTAGCATTATGCCGCCCAAATGTGCACGCAATGAAAGAAGACGTGGTTTCAGGAACAGCAGTAGTGCTGAAGCAGCATGTCAGGGAGACGCTGCGTTTCAGTGCGAAAGCAAAAGCACTTTAATTGGCCTTCCGAAGTAATGCAATAGGAATCCTTGGTTAATACTTATTTACACAGAACAGCACAACCCTATATGTTCCGAATTTGTGCAACGCATTTTATTTACGACAGTTTTTAACCTAGAAGAGTACAAGGTTGGCTGTGTACAAAGGCTATTTCAAAAAAAACAAAAAGGTAAATTCCGACTTTGGTATGACAATCTGACACTTCTGTATCAGCGACTGTAAGTATGTTTTGTTATTAGTTTAAGTATTTGCTATTGACTGTTCAAATGCGGAGTTTTGCGCAGCGCAGAGTAACGTGTCGTGTCTGTGTGTGTGTGAGGGGAACAGGATCACATCACAGGAGAGTGAACTGTCTGTCAGAATCATAGCACGTCAGCTGTCTTAACACTGTGGCTTGTGTACTGCCTCAATCCTGTGTCTTGCCCGCCACTTGTTGCCCGTCTCGGGCTTGAACTGTGGAAAACTCCCACATTATACTGTCTTTATATTTACGTTGAAAGCTGAGATTATGGTAAGGGGCGTTACATTTCCGACATTTAAATTTTTTTTTTAGTTTTGCTCAGTATTTGAACTTATTCCAGCTAAAAATGTATTATTTGATTACAGAGTCCTAGACTTAAAGTTACATTGTAACAGACCCTGACGAATACCAAATAATCTGTCCGCAATCTGTATGTAAAGAGATTTCAACATAAAAGATGAGTGGATAAGACTGTGTGTTGGTCATGGAGTCCCTAGATATGCTATGAATAGAGGTCCATGAATGGATGCCTTATCCAGTGTTTAATTCACAAGTTTACATATAGCTGACATATGCTGATTAACATGACGTTGAGATTGATTTTTGAGGTTTAGAAAATAAAGTCTTTTCAGACAATGACAATGTCACCTCACCTTTAAAAAAAGATCCAGTGGAAGAAGTAAGGTGTGAAGGTGAAAACTAGAGATGAAAACTGCTGCATTTTGCATAATGCCCTTTATTGGAGTCTCTCCAGTTGTTTCACTAATTGGAGTTATTAAATACCATATCAGTAATTTAATATTGTATTATGTAATGAAATGACACACTGCATCTGACAAGAAAGTCATATGAGTTGGGTTTTGTCCAGCTCAGCAGGAACAAGATGTGGCTATAATATAGGGCAACTATTTTAGGAATGTGAAAATAAGAAGTCCTGTATTATATGGAGGTTTCATTGACCCACGGCAAGGTCAGCGCTCTGTGCAACTTCTGATTTAATAGATCTGAAATGAAATTCCTCCTTTGGTCAGTATGTATGTGCGGCGTTATGAATTCTTGTACAATAATTCCTCTTGTCATAGGGTACTCAAGTTGGATATGGACTACGAAAGACCCAATGTAGAGACCATCAAGTGTGTTGTTGTTGGAGACAATGCCGTGGGGAAGACTCGCCTTATTTGTGCCCGGGCCTGCAACACTACCTTGACCCAGTACCAACTGTTGGCCACCCATGTACCCACCGTCTGGGCCATCGACCAGTACAGAGTCTGTCAAGAGGTAAATCTTTTCTCAATTTAATTTATCTTGCCGTTATCATGGCATTACGTCAGGCCTATGGCTGGAAATAATGAGAGCATGATACCCAGATTTGTTTCCGTCAGGATTCATTTAAGTTTCAGCCGGCGGAAGGAAAACAGATTAAAGAAAAAGATCAAATACGCCTGTGGTGTTCTTTGCTCTGGGGCAGGGGTGCTACTTTAAAAGCCGAATTAATGCTATGACTCCTCACAGGTCTTAGAACGTTCCAGAGACGTTGTGGATGACGTAAGTGTGTCCCTCCGGCTATGGGACACCTTTGGAGACCATCACAAAGACAGACGCTTCGCCTACGGGAGGTACGAACAGATTCTGTTTGATTTGCAATTTCTGTGTAATAGTGGGGCTAGCTTAAAACAATAGTTTCCGCAAAAATTTACATTTGGTTATTAATTCACCCTCTTGTCATTCCAAACCCGTAGGACTTTCTTCCAGGGAACTCGAAAAGAAAATTTCATAAAAAAAAGAACAGAATGTTCATGCTGCTCTTCTCCATATAGTGGAAGTAAATGGTGACCAAAGGTGACTAAGCTAAAAAGGAACAAATGCAACTTAATCTTATAAAGCCATACAATACAATTAAGTCACTCAGAAAATTAATATTCAAATGAATATTTTTTAAACTTAATGCTTCTTGGTCAGTTTATGTCCTTGTATGGTGCATGTACATTGCATGTATTTGTTTTTTATTTAATACTGAAAACAGAACAATGAGAAAATTTCCTTTTTGCTTAAAAAAATAAAAAGAAGATGATTGATTGATGAAACTTGATTTTTTATTTTTACATTCAAGGGCAGGAAATAAATAACCTAGCTTGAATAATTAATTTCAATTCAATATCGACATCTGGGCGGGCATAAAATGGCCCTTTTCACTGATTGGTCAACCAAAGATCAAATTCATCAGTGCCATCATCAGTTCTTCTTCAGTTCTGTGCAACAGGATAACTGTCACCAAATATTCAATAATAATGCATTGAATATTCAAGCTTTTTATCCATTTTAAAGCGGAATAATTTTTTTTTAAAAATTGAGAAACAAAAAACATAACATTGTCAAATTGTTCTGCTTTCAATAAAAAAAACAAAAACGAAAAAACTATTGAACACAAAGTACACAGACCCTTCTTGTGTATCACATGACCAATCACGACTAATTTAAAAATTAGCATTTTCAAAGCTATTGTATGCCTTCAGAAGGCTTACATCACATTGTATTGACTTTTGTGATACTTTTGTTGACCACCATTCACTTTCATTATATAGAAAAGAGGAGTGTGAACATTATTCAAAGCATCTTCTTTTGTGTTCCTCAAAATAATATTTTATATAGGGTTGCAAAAAGGTGGAAATTTTCCAATACTTTGGAATCTCCAGGATTTTTTTGAATATTCCAGGGATTTTTGGGAAGTTTCCGGAAATTTTCCACCCATTTGCAACCCTAACTGTATATAGTCATAAAAGTTTGAAAGAAAATGTAAGTCAGAATTACTGAACTATGCCTTTAATTCATTTTCACATTATATTCATTTAATTATTATGGCAGTCAACGTGACTCAGATTAAACTACGAATTTGAAAATAACATAAATATGAGGGTATGCATGAGAAAATTTCACAGTGCTCTCTGGATAATATCTCAACAAATTACCAGAGAAAATCTTAATTGCTTCTTCGATTCACAAGTGCCACCACTTTAATGAACAGAAAGACAGGAAGCATCCTGCCATCAGATGCTTTCATCATTTGCTCTGACATCAGACACTGAGCTATTTGCAACTGAATGCGTGCCGAACATGACAGCTGAACACTGTTATGTTAACTCATGGCCATTTTGTGTCAAGCAGTTGTTTAATGAGGTCTTTCTTTGCGTTTATCACATGCTCACTGCTTTTGTGCTTTTTTTCTGCCATTTTCAGTGCAGGATAAACAAAACATTCTCATTTTGGTATGAGTTTGTAGTGGCGGTAACATAACATCAATTATGTTATGTTCACAGATATATTTATTTACCGGAATTTTAGAATGCATAGCATGCAGCATTCATGTTCATATTGTTGCTACTTCATTCAGGGTCATTTTGTTTATCTGTTAATAAAACAATTACTGGCCAGTTTTAAAGATAGAGTTTATTGGCTTATCAGTCATGCATAATATGTCAAACCCAATTTACTTATTTATTTTAAGTAATTGTTCATAATTTTTAGAAATAAATGGTAGAAACATCTTGATTTATAATGTTAAAAACCTAGGCTGTCTCAATCCACTCTAATAATAAATAAAAAATTACTTCACTAGTAGTGCACTGTCCAGTAAATGAAAATGCACTGAAATGTTTGCTCCCTTAAAATTCCCAGAATGCACCATAAAAAAAGAGCATGAGCTGATGATTATATTTACTTAACGTGGCCAGAAATAATACCAGAATAATATTGCTCACGGCTTGTTATACAGCAATGTTTTTGCTACCGGTTATATTTTATTGAGTGACCTTGTCATGTCAAAGGTCATTTAGTCATCAGTGTTCCAATGCTTAATGGATTGTTAGCACCCAAATTTATGTTTATGATTCACACCAGCTAGGGAGGGGAATGAGACACTCAAAGAATCCCTGTTAGAATAAATCCCTGTTAGAAATGTTCTTGCAGTGTTCAGTTCTTATGTCCTTTTGGAGTTGTTTAACAGATTGAGTTCAGCAGCATAAGTATGACCTAATTCTTCCCTCTGACAGTCTGAAGGGGAACCTAAAGACCCTACCAGAGAGATAATATTTTATGATTTAGCACTAGACCAATCCCAATCCAGATACACTAGACTATTTCAATCAGATACACTTGACTTGTTGTCTGGAGAGCATGCCTTGCTCCCTGATTTTGGGCCAGTCATGTTCAATAGAATTATATTTTTCGTCCTCCCTGCTTTATTGCATTCTAAAAATAAAACCAGGGCACTGAGGTCTGGAGTCATAAAGCTTGGCTCGTATTCAAATCATGACCCCTAGATGTTCGCTAGGCATCTTACTCAGGGCTTCGATGTGTGACTGGCATACTCTGTTGTCCTTAGGAGTAACCTACAATTTTACAGGAACGAGATTCCAAGGTTCTGCACCTCTCTGAACCTGTACTTACCAAATAGAAGAGATAAGAAGTGTGTGTTCTGCTTTATGAGCATTGGCTAAGAGTAGGGGTGGGCAGGTTGGAGTATTTAATATCGTCGTATCAATAACATAATATATATAAATTAGCTGACATTGTTGACGGTGGGAAAATACAACCTTTACCGCAATAAGTCTATGAGAGTCTACACTCTTAAAAATAAAGGTACTTCACGATGCCATAGAAGAACCTTTTTGTCTAAATGGTTCCATAAAGAACCTTTAACATCTGAAGAACCTTTCTGTTTCAGAAAAGGTTCTTTGTGGTGAAAGAAGGTTCTTCAGATTACAAAAAGGTAAGAAAGAGATGGTTCTTTAAAGAACCTTTGACTGAATGGTTCCTTGTGGAACCAAAAAATGGTTCTTCTAATCTACGGCATCGCTTGAAGAACCTTTTAAGCACCTCTATTTTTAAGAGTGTATGTGAGTTTTACCTAAGGAGACCAAGATTTTGCATGGATGTAGCAATTTATGATAATGTGTTTTATTTGATTGCTAATTAATGACGTGTTGAGTGTTGTACTCCCTGGATTGATGTAAGGTTATTAAAGATAATTGCTGCTCATATGCTGATTTGCTCTCATTTATTCAGGTTGGGGGAGGTAATGTCGAGTTATTGAGAGGGCAATTGCAACCACACCGGCTCTCCAATAGATTCTTTAGCCCAAATAAATGCTACATGTTTTACCAGAAGTGCATTGATTCTGGCTTAACATCAAACTGGCTTTTCTCTAGAGCGCTAGGGTGATCTGCCAAGAACCCCATTTTGACCCGAGATTAGTTCAGCAAACCATTATAGAGGACAGGATAGGCTTTAGCCAAGCAATCACTGGGACCATGCAGTGCCATATCAAAGCATTCAGATATCTTTAACTTCAAAAGCTGCTTGATATCAGACTCTGGTTTACTGTCCCATTGGACTTATATTGTCATTATAGACTCTGGCATTAATGTTGTTCTTCTTCAGACAGATTTCCCTGAACTGTTTTTGACTACAAAGGCAAATTATTATGTAGCTTTGTTCTGTGCCTCTATTTGTTTTTAGGGCTCCTATGATCTTTAAGCAAGCCTGTGAAACATAAGAGAGACACTGTAAGTCCTCAAGCCTGCTAGCATCTCCATAATTCTCTGCATTGCCAACTGTGTGGTGTGGTAGCTGAGACCTTTGCTTGCCCAGTCAGCAAGAAATGCACGATTCCTTTTGTGGATCATGGCAAACGGGTGATCGTACATTATTCACTTACTTGTGTGGTGACAGGTGTTGCCCCCCCTCCCCAGGATAGACTTTGTACTAATCTTGCTACAGGAAGGTATGCCAGCAGTGCACCAGAATGTCTGCATGTCATCTTCTTTGTGCTTTTGTTTCATCTGTTTTGTTGATCATGTTTGTTCTAGTCCTCGCAGAGGCAGCCAAAAAACAACAACAACAAAAAGCATTTCCGAAGGAGTTTGTGGTCTCTGGCATCAGACGTGTGTAAATCAAAGGCAATCTTTTTGCGTGTTGTCAATGGGCCAGTGTCAGGTTGGCATTGAGATTGCAGGTTTTGCATGTCCACCAAACACTCAAGAACTGTCGTGTTGCTATGAATACCACTTGGCACCATTTGATAATCATTTAAAATCCCGTTAGCATGCGTGTTACATGGTGTCTTGCCCTGTGTTGTTAAAAAGATGAGTTTTCATTGGACAGTTACTCGATTTACTTCTCAACTTTCACTCTCGAAGGTCTGACGTCGTGGTTCTCTGCTTTTCCATCGCCAATCCCAACTCCCTACACCATGTTAAAACCATGTGGTACCTCGAGATCAAGCACTTCTGTCCACGCACACCTGTCATCTTGGTCGGTTGCCAGCTGGACTTGCGCTACGCTGACCTGGAGGCAGTCAATCGAGCTAGGCGACCATTATCAAGGTACTGGTAACTAAAGCCCAAAAAGTTGGAACTTGGATATTCCTTTAAAATTCATCTCCCAGAGGTAATCCTCTTACTAGGTGTGCTGTTATAGTAACACAAGATTTGAATGTATTTATTTGTCTCTCACAGACCCATTAAACCAGGAGATATTTTGCCTCCAGAGAGTGGAAGGGAGGTCGCCAAAGAACTTGGCATCCCATACTATGAGACAAGTGTTTTCGACCAGTTTGGCATCAAGGATATCTTTGATAATGCAATCCGAGCTGCCCTCATCTCCAGACGCCACCTACAATTCTGGAAGTCCCACTTGAGGAAGGTCCAAAAGCCACTGTTGCAGGCACCATTTTTGCCACCCAAAGCCCCTCCACCACTTATTAAGATTCCAGAGTGCCCAACCAAAAACCGGGATGGCCCAAGGCAGCTTCTTGAGAGCCCCCTGTGCGTTGATGTTATGTTTGTTATTCAAGAACACATCCAATTGTTTGCCCACAGGATCTACCTGTCTACCTCGTCCTCCAAATTCTTCGACCTCTTTCAGATGGACTTCTCCGATGAGTCCCAGTGCTTGGTGGTAACTGAGCGTCATGGGCGGGATCAACTGATGCGCACCCTAAGCCTGGACACGGAAGAGGACATCATGGTTCTCCCCAATCTTTCGCCTTGCTCGCTCAGGGCATCCAAGAGTGACGGAACCCTCAAGATGATGAGTTTCAGTGGAATGCACTGGCGCACCAAGCTGTCCCTGGCCTCTTGGAGCAAGGCCTTCCATAGCATCCACAAGGAGAACATGATCAATCCGGACACGGGTGCGCCAGCTTTTATGACTATCGTCAAGATGGATCATTCCATTCACCATGGACCGTTCAGCGCTGTCCTACGCTTCCTCTACACTGGTGAGCTGGATGAGAAGGAGAAGGACCTGATGAAGATCGCCCAGATTGCAGAGATCCTAGAAGTGTTTGATCTTAGGATGATGGTGGAGAACATCATGAACAATGAGGGCTTCATGAATCAAGAGATCACAAAAGCGTTCCATGTGAGAAAGGCCAACCGAATCAAAGAGTGTCTCACCAAGAATAACTTCACAGGTATTTAGGAACCCAGATGTGTTTATTTTATCTTCGAATAAGAAAGAAGCACAGTCTCTTTAAAATGATTTAAAAGTATTTGCTGCAACATCTGAAATATGCTCTTGCTAGTTGAAACATGCAGTAACTGATATCTTTGTAAAATGCAGTTTTGGACTCTCTTTGCAGATGTGGTGTTCAGGTTGGATGATGGCACCATTAATGCCCACAAACCACTGCTGATCTCTAGCTGTGACTGGATGGCTGCCTTATTTGGGGGCTCTTTCATGGAGAGTGCAAATGACGAGGTGAGTGTGAAAACAATGTTTGATGAGCTCCAGTTAGGGCACTGACAAGTCTACAGAACAACTTTATTTTGTCTTAAGCATTAATGAGTCTGCCAGTTCTCAAGCAGATGGTACAAGGTCACACCGCACAGACATTTACATGCGCTTACATACTCAAATAGATGCGCACTGGCGCATTTTACAGACACTGGCTTGCCAACAAATTGCATCAAATTCTTGAATAACTAAAATAGTCTAGTCCATGTGTCTCTAAGTGACGTTTTTCTGCAGTGATGAATGATCCGTCAGCTCTCATGACCTTTTTGGAGTGCATGATGTTTGTCTTACAAGACATTTTATTCACAATATAGCAGGATTATTACATTTTTGAAAATGTCATTCATTTGTATTTTGTTCTGCATTGATTTTCAATTTCAGTTTAGCTGTAGTAATTGTTTATTCAGGACTTTTTTTTCTTTCTTTTTTTCTTTGGAAATTTTGTTTCAGTATTAGATCTAGTTTCCGAAAGTCATTTTCCCTATTTTGAGATTTATGGAGTTTTTGTATATATTTTAGTGCACATTTATATTGTTACATATTGTTTTTTTTTTAAGTATTACAGTTTTTTTTACAATATTTAAAAACATATTTTTTGTCTAGTTTTTGTCTTTGTAATCATTTTTATTAATGATAACCTTATAGTGCAGTTAGCTTCATATATTTTTCCATTTATAGCCATTTACATGCATAATCCATAATTAATGAGCTGAGTTGCACAATCGATACAGGTACTTCCTGCTGTTTGAAGCAAACATTATGCTTTTTGCTCATTTCACTGCTGCCACGTGCACACTTAATCCTGTTTCCACTGTCCAAATAGATGCTTTCATCTGTGGCACTGTTCATTAATTTCTTCCTTAACAGGTGGAATAAAGCAGACTGAGTTTCCTCCCTAAGGAGGAAAAGCAGACGTCATTCAGAGACAGTGATCTGTTTTCCTCTACAGCTAATCTTTGCACAAGGGACTCAGTGTTTTTTTTTTGCCTTACTGTTCTGACATTTCATGAAAGTGTAACAATTGGCACAGCTATATTTTAGACAGCGTCCTACTTTCAGACTTAAGTCCACACTCCACAGTGCTTGCTGAAATCAGTGAGAGCATGCCTCTCTTTTGGAGTGGTTAGACTACCCCGGCAAAACACAGCAATGTGCTTGCCCTTGAAGAGTATTATGTAATGAGTTACGTAGCAGCATCTATCTGCGTGTTCTGCCCAAATGTGCTTAGTAATGCTGGACTGCTGGTGAGCCGGCCATCAGTTTCATAGAGAGCTGACCAGAGTCTGTTAAATACACAATACTTTTTAATGGTTGAATTAAAATCTATCAAAAAATAACTAGAGTTTTACACTTCTTAATCATGTATAAATCCTATGAAAATCAACATGAAATTAAAAAGGGTCCTATTTACATTTTAATACACATTACTTAACTTAAGTATTCATTCATCTGTGCATGTTATTCCTGAAAAAAAAGGTCTGTATGTGCAATTTTTTATTAAAACATTTCATGAATAAATACATTATTATATACACCCTGTAAAAACTAAAAGTTCAGATTATGATTTTATGATTTTCTGAGTTGAAAGCAGTCCCAAGTTCACCAAGGCTGCATTTTATTTGATTGCAATTCATAAAAAACCGTTATATTTGTGAATATCATTATAATTTAAAATTTATTAACTATATTTGAATATATTTTTATTTATTCCTTTGATGCAAAGCCGAATTTTCAGCATCGTTACACCAGTCTTCAAGGCCACATGATCATTCAGAAATCATTTTAAAATGCTTATTTGGTGCTCAATTATTATAATGGTTCTTATTATTATACAATTTTTTGAAACCCGCAATGCTGCCTTATGTGGAAACCGATGATATTTTTTTCGGATTCTGTTATGATTTTATTTGAAATCCAAATCTTTTTACTACATTATAACTGTCTTTTTGGACTTGTTTTTTGTCTGTATTTTAATCAAATAACTGCCCTGAAAAGATTTCAAAAAAAATTTATCTTTAGACTTTTGACCGTTAAGTTTTTATTATATTATATGCTTTACCAAGGGAAAAAATAAGTTGCATCCCGGTACTGTTTGTCAAAATCACCTGGTTTTATTCATAAAACTTGTCAAATTTAGGTCAAAATTTTATGTACAGTAGTCTGACTAAAGACTGAGTAAAAACAAATCTTTGGGGTAACATCTGCAGGTTACAACAGGTTTTTTGTGCAACGTATAACTTGCGCTACTTCTTAACCGAAAGTCCTCTTATTTTTCAACCTCTCCAGATGCCCACGAAATCAATTCCCAGAGGATAAAATCAAGTATTGCTCTACATTTTATCCCACCGATTTCCTATTTCCCTCAGAATTATTGTCACATTTCAGAAGGAAATTGATTGTAAACTATTTCACGCTGACGCTGACAGAACCAGATGGAATTGAAGAAATTGATTGTTTGAAGAATAATGACGCACGTACATGTGTGTTACCAGGTCTCATTCCCCAACACCAACAGGGTATGTATGCAGGCAGTGCTGGAGTATCTCTACACCAATCAGCTGTCGCCCATGGCAGACCTGGACCCAATGGAGCTAATCGCCCTGGCCAACAGACTGTGCCTTCCACGGCTCATTGCCCTGACAGGTGAGCTCTCTGCCAATGCTCCGCCACATGCTCTGAATGACACACAAAACAACACACACGTTCCTCAAGCACAGGGCTGAGCTGTTCGGCCACCTCGGATCTAAAGCAAACAGGCCTTTTAGCCCTTTTATTCTGTGTTGCTTAGCAACGAGCGATGTCAAGGTGCCAAATAAAAGAGAACATCTCCGCGGAGCTTTGTGTGGCACACACTACAATCTGTCCGGCGGACGTCATCTAATGACGTGGTGGTGACAGGCTGAAATTTATCTGTGACTCCAGATGCAGCTATTTACCTCCGGTTTTGCGTAGCCTGCACCGTCCCTGAGGAAAAAAGATTTTCTTTTTTTGTGAGTCAGTTTATTTACAGTCTGCATGAGTACAAAAGCATCATGAAATATCATACTGTGTAAATAGATTTGCTTAAAATACCCTTGCACACAAAATACACAATTTGTTTTAGGTTTGAAGTAAATTAAACAAGATTATTAGAGTATTTTTTTTACAAGAACATACTATTTCAGTCTTTCTACTTCAAAACGTCATGTTTAAAGGGTTAGTTCACCCAAAAATGAAAATTCTGTCATCATTTATCGCCCTGTGTTTGTTCGAAAACCCCGTAAGACCTTCGTTCATCTTCGGAACACAAGTTAAGATATTTTTAATGTAATATGAGGGCTCTCTGAACCTCCCATAGACAGCAAAGGTACGACCCCTTCAGGTCCAGAAAAGTACAAGATGATCGACAAAGTAGTCAGTGGTTCAACTGTAAAGCCACACGCTCGCGTCATGATACTATTGTGAACGCGCTTCAAAGTGACGCAGTTGGGATGCAAATGGCGGGAAAAATAAATGAAGTCGTTATTTTTGTTTTCTTTGTGCAAAAAATATTCTCATAGCTTCGTAACTTTACAGTTGAACCACTGATGTCACACGGACTACTTTGTCGATCATCTTGGTACTTTTCTGGACCTTGAACGTGGTAGTTACCTTGCTGTCTATGGGAGGGTCAGAGAAGCCCTCAGATTTCATCAAAAATATCTTAAATTGTGTTCCGAAGATGAACGAAGGTCTTACGAGTTTGGAACGACACGAGAGTGAGTAAATAACGACAGAATTTTCATTTTTGGGTGAACTAACCCTTTCATTTGGTGTTACTTGCTGTTTCTTCATAATTATTTGTGAAATTTACTAGCGATTTCTGAAAATGAGTGAAAACTGTTTCTACACCATTTTTCCCTGCTCATCTAAATGTGCCTTCTGTTTAACAGAGGTTTTCTCTCCTCAGAGCAATACGCTGTGAGCGAGTTCTTAAAAGCATCTAAAGATGGACAGGATATCGATGGAGAGGTACTCACCTATCTAGAGCTTGCTCAGGTAAATCGATCTTTTGTTATTAAAATGGATAATTGACAGTGGATAAAAGTGTCAGCTAAATGTATAAATGTAAATATTAGTGATTATATTGTCATGTAAGTGTTAGTGCTAATTAATCACATAGGTTTGATGTGGTGAGTGGCGATTAATCGACCCTAATGATAAAACATTTGATCGTACATATCTCTACACTCTAAATAACAAATACAATACAATACAAATGCATGTTATAATCTTCATTCAAATGACCTGTTATATCTTAATGTTCCTCGGGTCCTAGCAGAGCTCATTATAATGCTTCATTTGCATGGAATAATCTACAAAATAAGTTAATGCTGGTCATACTCCAGTTTTTAACCTGGTGAGATAAAGAAATCGAATGAATTTGAATCAGTATAAATGAAATATATTCTAACAATATTTGTTTATTGGCATCTTTTTTGCTGAGTATGGCACGGGGGGCATGTACTGTAATTAGTGTTATATGTTCATGCTAAAAAACATTAGTGTAGCCTCATGAAGTAAAAATAGATATTGAAATAGTTGCGATAATTATTTTTAAAGCGTTCATCATTCCATATTAAACAGATAAATAATCTCAAGAAAATGTTTTGTCTGTGTGTGTGTTTGGTGTGTGTGTGTATTTTTCCGACCCTAGTAATATATATATATATATATATATTACAACAATTAAAGAAATGACTGGCAACATTAGTTGCAAATAGAGTACTGTAAACAAACAGAACCAGGTTCAATGATTTAAACTGTAATTTAACAGCATTCAAAACACAGGATGTTTCCTGTAAACATCCAGTGTCTCTACAATAAAATCAACCATGATTTTACAGATGAATAATACAGCAGATATTAAACAGTAATATCTGTAAATATCTGGCATTCTGTATGACTGTAATTACAATATGCAATTTATCTGATGCTTTCATACAAAGCTACTTACAATAAACCTATTGCAGTTTTGTTTGAAGTGTTACAAGTCACAATATGTTGGTTCCATTTCATCTTCCTTTGAGCCTACTGTACAGTAACCTTCAAAGTTTTGACAGTAGCTGTGAGAATTCATAATAAAATACAATATATCGTTTCAGAATACAAGATGACAGCCTTTGTTTACTGTGATCATATTCCAGTATTTAGACTAAATACATACAAACGTTAACGTCTTGTTTTTTATTCTCTTGTTTTGATGACAGTTCCATAATGCTAATCAACTTGCTGCCTGGTGTTTACACCACATCTGCACCCATTACAACAGGATATGTGCCAATTACCGGAAAGAGATCAAGTCAAAATCAGCAGGTAAATGCATTTCCTGAACAGTTACGAGACAGACGCAAACCGTCACCATTGGAACTGCATGATTTAAAGCACCTGTAGTAACATTTTACTTTGCTTCATTACATAGAAGTAGCTATGATGAGTACATGAGTCTTTAAGAGTGTCCTTTTAAAGAGATAGTTCACCCAAAAATTAAATCCACAAAATAAATTAATAAATAAAAAATAAATACAAGTTAATAAAATTACATAAAATGTAATTTTATATGTATATAGATATATTTAAACACTACTGTATATTGCGATTAAAATATAATATATAACATTAAATAGACATATTTAAAAAAAAAAACTTTACTGTAAGGTTCCTTTTTTTATCATTGATTAACTACATTAGTTAACATGAACTAACAATGAAAAATACATAAACATATATACATTAATAAAGCCTTTATTAATCCTAGTAAATATCACTTTCAACATTTACTAATACTAAAAGCAAAAGTTGTATAATTAATTAAATAATTAATAAAAGTTGTATAAATAATGTTAATATTACGTAATGGAAATATGAACATGAATTAACATTTTTAATATTACTTAACTGTTTAATTAATGAATTAACATTAAACAGTTGTATTTTTTATTAACTAACATTTAAAAAGCTTTATAAATACTGTAACAAATGTACTGCTTATTGTTAGTTAATGCATTAACATCCGTTAAAATGAAACCTTATTGTAACCAAATAGGTTATGGGTTACCAAAAAAAAAAAAAAGAATAAACTTTAACTATTATTAAAGTGGAAGCAGAAAAGGGTCATTTTTTGCAAAATTCTCACACTGCTCTTTTATTAACATTTTGAATTAGATTTTATTTTTAGATTTTGCTTTCACTTTAATTTTAGTTCATTTTGTTTTGTTTTGTCATTTGTATTAGTTCCCCTTCTAGGGAACTCAATGCTGCGCCCCCTAGGGGACACATTGGGGAATGCAGCCTGCATGACCGGTGTCTGAAGCACGTGTGAAACAATGCCAATCTATTGGCCCACCTGGCCCATGACGTCATAGGCAGGATGCCCGGAAGTATAAAAGGGCACCTCTTTATACGTCATCCTCTGCTGTCTTCAGGAGTCGTGTGTTTGAAGTGATAGACCAAGGCGGCTGAGCGTTGTGGAAAGTGTGTGCCGCCGGTCCAAGGTTTCTGGCACTTGAGGACACGCACGATCTTTCTGTCATCTGTTTTGGTCAGGAGCTTGCACATTCAGAGTTCGAGGGCTCTGAACGTGCTCATTGTGAGTGTTATCCAATGAGAAGCTCAATTCGCGTCTGTCCGTCTTCTCGAGAGATGAGTGACAAGCGTTTGCGTCTCGCGGTTCGGGTCCCGCTGTTGCCGAGGCATGGCGAATACTTGGATCGAGGGATTCGCGGGGTTGAGATGCCCTTTTTGGGTTATCGGATCCCGAGGATAGCGCTCGAGTCGAGCAGCGCCTTAGGGAATGTGTGCCTCTGTGTTTGGATTCTAACACTCGAGGGCATGTTCTGCTTTCGCGTTTGTCTCGGCGAAGAGCACGCGCGTTCAGAGTTACGCGCTCATTGTGATGAGTCACGATGTGTGGGCTCAGCTCGCATTTGTTCCTATTCCCGAGGGATACGGAACAGAGCGTTTGTGTCTCGCGGCCCGGTTCCGCCATTGCCACGGCACAGTTTATCTCAACTCGCGGTCATTGCTTTGATCTGCGGCATCCGCACACCCTCTCCTAATGATTTGTCAGATGCCGCAGAAAGCATTTGGGTTGTTATAACGATGAAGTGTGAGCACAGAGTCGTTTCAGCCCTGATCCTGCGATATCGTGGGCAGAGCTATATTCAGCTCTGCCGTGCCTCTCTAATATGCATGTTAATGTGTGTGGAGTGGCTCGCTGGGTGTGAATATATTTAAATATTCTGTGGAGAGAGGCTTGTGAGTTTTCTCTCCCAGGGTTTTCAGCACCTAGAGTGGTTATGGGGAATATCTTTTTGCTCTGGAATATGGCAGTCTGAGGGCAGCTATATTCTAGCCTAGATTTTAATAACTAGGTTGGGTTCCCCTTAGCACAAGTTCTCGAGTAAGTGCTGAAGTCTTTGTTTAGGAATCTGACACGGTTTGGGGTTCTCGCTAGCTGTGCTCTACTGCAGTTGCGGTGAGCCCTCTCATGGAGTGGTCCCCTTTCCTAGAGCCTAGCTATCTGAGGATAGCTATGTGCTAGCTCAGTGATCGCTCCCCTGCTTAGGGATTTTAAGTAGCGGTCTTTTGAGCCCTTACCTAGACAGTGCTGTCTCCCCTCTTTGGGATGTTATTAGACAGCCCACTCTTTGTGGTCTGGGTAGTTTCTGTCAGTCCCCCTTTTTGGTAGCCCTTCCTAGGTACATAGCTATCTGAGGATATCTGTGTGCTAGCTCAGTGACTGCTCCCCTTTTTTGGGTCTTTAAGTAGCGGTCTCTTTGAGCCCTTGCCTAGACAGTGCTATCTCCCCTGCTAGGGTAGTAAGTAGATAGCCCACTCTATGTGGTCTGAGCAGCCCCGTAGGAAGGCTATCTAGGCTCTGACGTGGATTGGGGACCTCCTTAGTATAGCCATCTGAGGGTGGTTATATTCCAGCCAGTGGTATGGCAGGTTGGGCTTACCTGAATACAGCTATCTGAGGCTAGCTGTGTTCCATTGCGAATGAGGTGAGCCCTCTTATGGAGTGGTCCCTTTTCCTACAGCCTAGCTATCTGAGGATAGCTATGTGCTAGCTCAGTGATTGCTCCCCTGCTTAGGGTTTATGTAGCAGTCTTTTGAGCCCTTACCTAGACAGTGCTGTCTCCCCTTTTGGGTCGTAAGTAGACAGCCCACTCTTTGTGGTCTGGGTAGTTTCAGTCGAGCCCCCCTTCTGGTAGCCCTTCCTAGGTACATAGCTATCTGAGGATATCTGTGTGCTAGCTCAGTGACTGCTCCCCTTCCTAGTGTCTTTAATTAGTGGTCTCCTTGAGCCCTCGCCTAGATAGCGCTATATCCCCTGCTAGGGTTGTAAGTAGATAGCCCACTCTTTGTGGTCTGGGCAGCCGCATAGGAGGGTTTACCTGGTTATTTAGTAGCTGTGTGGGACTAGCTGTTAATAGCTCTGTGATTGCTCCCCTTCTTACGGTTTTTAAGTAGCAGTCTCCTTGAGCCCTTACCTAGACAGTGCTGTCTCCCCTGCTAGGGTTGCAAGTAGACAACCCACTCTTTGTGGTCTGGGAAGTTTCAGTCGGTTCCCCTTCTGGTAGCCCTTCCTAGGTGCATAGTTATTTGAGGATATCTGTGTGCTAGCTCAGTGTCTGCTCCCCTTTTTTAGGGTCTTTAAGTAGCGGTCTCTTTGAACCCTTACCTAGACAGTGCTGTCTCCCCTGCTAGGGTTGCAAGTAGACAGCCCACTCTTTGTGGTCTGGGAAGTTTCAGTCGGTTCCCCTTTTGGTAGCCCTTCCTAGGTGCATGGTTATTTGAGGATAGCTATGTGCTAGCTCGGTGATCGCTCCCCTGCTTAGGGATTTTAAATAGCGGTCTCTTTGAGCCCTTGCCTTTGAGAGTGCTGTCTCCCCTGCTAGGGTAGTAAGTAGATAGCCCACTCTCTGTGGTCTGGGCTGCTCCTTAGGAAGGCTATCTTGGCTACACAATCCTTCGTAAGACCTTAGGGACATAGCTATCTGAGGATATCTTTGTTCTAGCTCAGCAGCTACTCTCTTTACCTGGAATTTAAGTAGCATCTTTTGAGCTCCTCTAGAGTCTTTCTAGTTGGCCTCCTCAGCGGTCTTGTGTATCCAGGCTAGTTCTGCTCACATAGCATAGCTATCTGAGGATAGCTGTGCTCTTAACTTGGATGGGATGTTCCCCTTGATCTATTTAGTTTCCCCCGTTTCTGCCAAGTTGTGTGAGCGGCCTGTGGCGTCAGTGGCATGGCCTCTTTCTGAGGAAAGGCTTTGTTTATGTATGTCGCTTCCTTGGTGCTCTCCCACCAGGTGGACAGGCATGTGCCTTGGCACGGCGTGTTTGGATTTCGTTCCCCAATGTGCCCCCTAGGGGGCACAGCGTTGAGTTCCCTAGAAGGGGAACGTCTCGGGTTATGCATGTAACCATGGTTCCCCGAGAGGGAACGAGACGCTGCGCCCCCTTGCCATGCCTTTGGCCTGCCTGTCTACGTCTCCTTCAGACAGCTAAAGTTGGTGACGTATTTAGTAGGTGCCCTTTTATACTTCCGGGCATCCCGCCTATGACGTCATGGGCCAGGTGGGCCAATAGATTGGCGCTGTTTCACACATGCTTCAGACAAACAGAACACCGTTCATGCGGCTTCATTCCCGAAAAAGAAAACCCCACTGGTGCCCATGGGTGCTCAGCGTCTCGTTCCCTCTCGGGGAACTATGGTTACATGCGTAACCGAAGGTTTTTTTTAATATTGTTGATTTTACTATATATAATTTATATCTTAATTTAAATATAGTTTTATACATATTAAAATTTATATTTTATATTTTAATAGTTTTCATAATTAAGATTTATATATTAATTTTAGTTTATTTAGTTATTTTAGTACTTCAACTTAAACCAAATGAAATTAGAAATTTTGTTTTGGCAACTAGCTGAAATAAAATAAGTTCAGGTCTTTTTTTTTTAAGCTAATGGTTATTTCATGTACTGATTTTTTATGATTTTGGTTTTATACTATAATAACGCTGCTGTGAAGTTATTCTTCCTTAGGTAAAAATGACAGAATATTTAATTTTATGCAGACTGTTCTTTTAAGAGGACACAATTTTTGCTTTATGAGCTCTATTGTATATCATTCACCCTTGATCTCATTCTGGGCTTGTGTTGTAATGTAAGCAGAAAACCAAGAATATTTTGAGAAGCACCGCTGGCCTCCGGTCTGGTATCTGAAAGAGGAAGATCACTATCAGCGGGTGAAGAAGGAGAGAGAGAAGGAGGATGTGGTGTTGAATAAACATCACTCGCGATGGCGCTGGTGTTTCTGGAGCACGTCCCCTGCTGTTGCTTGAGTCTGTACCCTCTTGTTTTATTTTTAAAGCTCTTATTTTCTTTTTTTTCTGTTTTACTAGGACGAAACAGGCCACTCTAAATGAGCATTCGGTTTGAAGCACAATCTCAATGTCCAATCAATGCTGGCCATCGAATAGGGATATTACTTATGGTGTAATATTTGTTTTAATAATCGAGCTGATGTGTTGGACTTGGTTGTGATCTGACTGTGTTAGAAGCATAAGAATCACTTAAGACACTAAGAGGATTAGGGAGTGATTTTTCTTGTCTGTCCTTTTTCACTTAGGTGCTATATAGTGTATATTTGCATTAACACATTTTAAACTGTTAAATGAAATCATCAAAGTGTAAAATGCTCATTATGCCACTAATTCTGAGCACATGCATTGATTTACAAAAATTTCCAATGTACAATTCTGAGTTCAGGCAAATTTCGGGTAATGTGGTAAGTTGTTTGTGAGCAAAAATTAAGAGCACTTGAGGTTTGGGCTCACTGTAGATTGTAATATAATGGATGTAGTTTGAGCATTGTGATTGTAAGAGCTTACAGCATTCAGCCCTATGTATGAACATCAAGGACAGGAACGCAGTATATGGGTCATTCCCCTTACGCAGCACATTTTGAACTTTTTTTTCCCCTAAAAAATGCATGGTTGCATTTCTATAAAAGGATATGCTAGACTTTCTGAAATATGTTCTCGTAAAACTCAGGCACTTAAAATGTATATCGTTATAACTTGATTGATTTACACAAGAACAAAAATCAGGAAAAAAGTTACAGGACGATATGGAATATGGTGTAAAAAAATATGCGATAGGAGGAAAATGTATATTTCGAAGCTTTGCGTTCATGTGCAAATTTTTTGTGTTCCCCATGAAATATGGCATTTGCTTGCAAAAGTTTTGCAATCCAGTTTTCAATCAGAAATGCTAGTTAATTTCACGAATAATTACAATAAATCGGCATGTAACTTTAATAGATTTGAATTAAACGTGAAATTAAAATCATGAAAAACGTGAAATTTGGAAGTAGGAAGACTGAAATTGTATTTTTTTGTAAAGCTCACTCCAATAATCTTTGTTACAATTACAACTTAAAAACAATATTTTTTTATAGCGTAAAAGGATGTATTGGCAGTTCATTTGGAACTTTTTTTTTTTTTTCGGAAAATGTTGATATACTGATTTCTGTCATTTCTGTAAATTATAAACAGGGTGGACCATTTTTAAAATAAGACAAACCAACTAATACCACAGAAATGAACAATTCATCATTGCTTACTGATACTTTTAGCTGCACTTACGTTTGTATTGTTGTGTTTGTTTTTTCTCAACAAAATTATGTCACTTCCTGCAGGATGATGTCAACTGGCTTTTGTTAAAGAAAATTTAAAAAATTTTAACAGAGTGGAATAGTGGAACACATCAAACATTTTTCACATTTTTAAAACAACGTTCGCAATGAACATTTTCATCAGGAAAAAAATGAATAAACAACTGGAATTTTTCTTAATAAATTGCCAGTTTTAATTTTACAGGACAAATCATGATCAAAAAACGAATATACTTTCATTTAATGGTGTCTTTAAAAATGTTTTATCCAATATTAAATATGAAGAAAACGTCATATACTGTATACTGCATAATAGGAATGATCCAGCTCTGTCCAGATGGAAAATAAATAAATCAGGAGCAGATAAACAAAATCACTTCCAACTACCAGTTGCACATTATTTTTCTAGAGTCTCTTCCATGTGTTGTAGCATAGTGTTAGGCTTGACTGACAAACTACACATTCACTTATAATTAGAAGGGCTTAGAAACACGGCTTAGTTCAGGGCAAACCTTAACTAACAAAAAATAATAATAATGTAACCACTACTCACATATAGTACATATAATACATGAATTCCACCATTGTTGTGCTAGAAGTTACATATGTACTGTAGTGGATTGTAACTTTATTTACACATCAAAGATTGTCATAGTTGTGAAAGCTAAAACGATTTCCTAAGCTGTGTCCTATAATGAATAATTAATATATGTAAATGTTTCATGGTAGGATATTACTGGAAAAGAATGTACTGCGGCTTTATGTGTTGGTATATGTACTGCACTCTTAAAAGACAGTGAAGGGTTTTATGTAACAAAACACAGGGTCGGTGCCAATGTATCCTAAACGAAACCAGACGAATGATGTAACTGCCTATTGATAAAGGAGGAACGTTTATACTTGAAGAAAAATAGTAGTGTTTAGTCATTATAGTGTAGATTATCTTTAATTTACCAAAGCAATATATAAATGATCACATGCATAAGATGCCATGATTGTTCTTTTTCGGTGGTATTGGCAAAATTGTTGTTAACTATTGTTAGCTGCTGAAAACCAGATGGCTGGTTCATTTGGTTCTTGCTGTCTAAATGCCTTTGATCTTGCTGGTCATTATCTTTAATGTCAGTTGTTTGTTTATTTATGTATTTCATTAATTTATTTTTTAAAAATTGGAAAATTGTTGAATAAATTATTGATTTTACTTGGTATCGAGTAAGTGATTTTTCTAGTACAATTACATTGGTTTAATTCAATGTAATCTTCCAATGCTAACGGGTTGGTAATTGGATAGTTGACATGAAATGTACCTACCTATACGTAATCAAAAACCTTTTCTAATTATTTAATGTATTAATCAATTAATATGGTCATACATCCAAAGGTTAAAAGACAAATCCATTGATCAATAGATATTCATGCTCACACTTTATGATTATATATGCAAGGTTTTAATTTGTCACACTGTGGACCCTTTTGACATTTCCGTGGTTTTCAGAAATGTCTGAAACGTGGGTAAAATTCTATAGTAGTGAACGGAAGCTAAAACAAATATCATTTTTGTTGTTCAGAACGACATGGGTGAATGGGTGCCGTCAGAATGAGAGTCCAAAGAGCTGATAAAAACATCACAATAATCCACACGACTCCAGTCCATCAGTTAACGTCTTGTGAAGTGAAAGGTTGCACGTTTATAATAAACTAATCCATCATTAAATCATTTTTAACTTCAAACGGTTCTCAATCTAAGGGAAATATTACAGTGAAAAAGTCATCTTGTCTGAATAAGGAGAAAAATATGCACAGATCAAGCAATGTTTACAAAAGAAAATATGTTGGTGGATTTTGGGAGAGACAACAGGGAATGGACTTTTTCCACTGGAGGAAGCGTTATTATGGATTACAGACTGATATTTTGGCCAGAAGTGATTTTGGCATTAAAATTAAAACACTTTAATGATGGACTTGTTTCTTACAAACACAGCTTTTCACTTCACAAAACACTGATTGATGGACCGGAGTCTTGTGGATTATTGTGGTGTTTTTATCAGCTGTTTGGACTCTCATTCTGACGGCACCCATTCACTGCAGAGGATCCATTGGTGAGCAAGTGATGTAATGCTACATTTCTCCAAATCTGTTCAGATGAAGAAACAAACTCTTGGATCATGTTTGTGGATCATGTTATAGTTAAATATGATGAACTACACCTGTGGCTATTCTGCTGGGAAAATCACCTTGACACTAGTTGATTAAAAGTCAAGTTGCTTAGGAAAATTGAAGGTAGTGAAGTGAAAAGCTTGATGTCGTTACAACAAGGTCTACAAGTGATAAGTAGGTTGAAGAAGAGTGCCATTTCTGGCCTGTATACATCATATATTTAAAGAACATATTTAACCCCTTGGAAACATGGGGTTAAATGTATTGCTCAATAATGTCTGACCAAAATAATATGCAAAAATAATATTACATAAAGCCCCTGAGTTGCTTCAATAATTCCTTAGAAAAAACGTGACATCCTGTATAATGTGGCTCTTTGATCCTGACCTAATCCTCTTCCGACACACAGGCGTCCTGGCGAGACGGTAAAAATCTGATTATATAACTTGACTTGTAGGGAAACGGCATGTGTGGAGGCTTCCTGTGTCAGTTTAGGATTCTGCTAATGCTGCTGACTGTCAGTGACTGCAGTTAAACTGCCGACAGAGCTGTAATCACATGCTGCTGCGAGACGTTTCCACTGAGGGGTTGAGCTCAGGTCTCAGGAGTGGGTTACAGGTAAAACGTGTGACAGGTCGGGACATGTTTCTGGAAGAGTACAAGCACTTGGCAAAGTCCCACATTAGAGACGTTGACCGGGAAACTGTACAGGGACTGTATACGTCAATAACAAAAGAAAATTAAAGTGCTGGAAAAACAGAACAAAACAAATGATTATGGAAGGTGCAGACTATAAGCAGAAAGAATTTGACAATGTGATTTTACTTTCTTTTCATAAATTGGCTGAGAGCAAAAAAAAACAGATTTAGTCTATATGAACATAATTAAAATGTGTTTAAATCACGTTTTAAAGCAAAATGGAAATTTAGAGAAATGCATTCAAATGAACAATGTGCATGGAAAAACTACTTTAAAATATATTCAGTTTTTTGTTCTTTCCGTAAAATTACTGTTCACAGATTTACATATATTAACAATGTCTAGACATAGTTTTAGTCTATATAATTTTAGCCCTGTGGAGAGACTTTAGAGAATTAATTTCTCAATGGTCAATTTCTTGGCATCCTTGAAAATGTTGCCAAGGACATCTATATGGAAACTACATAACATATATTGTTTGAACTGCTAATTTTTTAGTCTGTGTTACGTTGTTCTCTGTATCTAATTGTTAACTGTACAAATTTCAATGTAGGCAATTTTACTCTATTTTTTTCTCTAACGATTTAAGGAGATATATGGTCCAAAACAGTTTTTAAACTTTTAAGGGTATGATTTTCACACTCAGCGTGAGTGACCCCTGCACTAAAATTACCTAAAATTACTAAAATGATTTATATTTTTGTTTTTAACTTTTTGTTGTTGTTGTTGTTGTTGTATTTAATTATATATCTTTGGATATAATGCAACATTAACTTTTAGGCCATGGCCCTCAATTAAGTTTGATTTTTGGCTTTTCATAATAAAAATCTGGGCACCTCTATCTTAAATGAATGAAATTAATGAAATCTCATCAAGTCTTGAAAATTTCTAGAGAAGCTGGTCTTAGTCAGTGCAAAATAAAATTCAAACCGAAAAAAAGAAAGAAAGAAAAAAAAAAAGAAGTCACAACTGACTGGAAAAGTCATGGAACATGGAACTAATCTCTTAGATTCCTGTTATTTACACTACTTTGTTCTCAGTAGTTGACTGTGATCCTCAAACAGGACAATGCTGTTGGTACATAACACAAGAAGGAGACTGAGATGCTATAGGCTGTTTACAGTGTAAGAGCTGTGTGGACACACGGCACCCTGGAATATTTAGTTACTGTCACACCAGAACAATCAATAGATGCTTACTCTGCTAGCTATTCATAGATAATGTCATATTCTCAGATTCATGATCTGTTTTCTTTGTTTCTAATATAAGAGGCTTTGTAACACAAGTATATAGATTATCAATGTTACCTTTCATTTTTAGCCCACCATTACAAATTCAGATTATTGCTGCTGTTAAACAAAAAATATGTTTATCCTGCTATGAAAACATTCCGGTGACATGACTTTAGATGATTGATTCTGCTGAATTTATTTGAATAAATTATACATTTATTATTAAATGTATTACATTTTATGATTAAAGGCATTATAATTATTATGTTTCTAAATTATACATTTATTATAATAAATTCAACTGAATCAATCAGATAAAATCATGTCACTGGAATGTTAATAAATGTATATTATTAAATTATTATATTTATGAATGATACATTTATTATAATAACCTCAACTGAATCAATCAGGGTCACTGGGTTGTTTCCATAGCTGCATAACATATTTTATTTCATTTTTAATATTCATGGTATGCAGAAAGGCAGATTAGCATATATGATCACATAAAAATGGATCTTTGTTAATCCGTTGCATAAAAACAGAAAGGGTATTGAAAATGTGTTTGTTATTACTTAGAACCATCATCACATAATTTAATTAGGAATTAGGATATGAATATCTTACGTTTAAAATGAACTCAAATTAAACTAAAAATGTGATCTTGTTTGTTGGATATAAACGTTCTAGATTTGTTGTTCTTCCTGTTGATCACATAATGCCCTCTGGTGGATATCTGAGGTTAGAAGCACAAATAACAAGTGATCAAATGCTTATATAAAATCACATTTAAAATAGCAAAAATACAACAAAGCTTAGTTGATAATCAAGAAATATAATATAAACTAATGTTAAGTCTTAACTTTTGTACATGCCGTTTTTGTGTTACACGTCTTTATTCAAAATTAAAAAATAGAAAAGCTTTCATACAGTCAGAAAGAACAAAATAAGAAAATAATGACAACAAATGTGTGAGGGAAGGAAATGAAATAAGTTTATCACGCATCACTTCCTCTCATCCAATTAGCCTGGCAGGAGAGGATAGAATAAATAGATGAACACATGCATCCACAGATCACCGCTCTCTAGCTCAGCTATGTGAGCTATGATTATGACAATCTTTATCTAACTTGCATTCCTCTGGCAATTCAGTTTAAAGAGGAAAGCACCAATCAGCTTATATATCTCTTTGTCAAGATTTGCAGTCATTTCTTGACATGAGGTCAACATAAGCAAGTCTGCAATTTAGCTTCTTCCTGATTCAGTATCCTAACTAAAGGATCCTATCCTTTCCTCCTTATGATATCAAATTAATAAAATTATCATTTGACATACACTTTTATTGTTTAAACATGCTCTGCCCTCAAAGGGCACAGTGATGTATTTTCATTGTGTGTTTTGTGCTTTGAGCTTGGTCTAGAGCACATAAAAGCATAAAGTGTCTCATGTTCACTAAGGCTGAATTTAATTGATCAAAAATACAAATAATACTTTTGTTCTAGTAAGAAACTTAATGCATAGGCAGTTATATGAAGTTAAAAACCATCACAAAAATGATCAAAAGGTGACTAAAAAATAGAATTAAAAAAACCTCAATGGGTCAATGCTGACTGATAGAACTGCTCATTGTAGTTAGGAATACGGGACAAAGCATATTACTGAATTAAGCATATTAAATACATCTAATACAGAATTGAGCATATTAAAGAACTTGTGGGAATATTGAGCTTCTACAGGGGTCAATGTGCACAAACATGATCTGAATGGAAGGAGGAAACCTTACCTGCAACCTCAGCATAAACGGCTGTATCACAATTCAACACCACACTTAGACCAAGTGTTGTGGTCTGATGAAGTAAGAAACTGAACTCTTTGGCCACAGTCACCGAAGATATGTTTGAAGAATACAGAAAAGCATGAGGGGGAAAAAAAGAACTGTTAAGCCTGATGGATGTATTAAGCTCTGGGGTTGAAGACAGTAGTACAAGTCATTCTCAACTGTTAGGGGAAAGAATGTATTCTGAAAGTTGTAATATTTCACATCATAAATAATGGATATTACAGAAAAACACTGATCTAATACATACACCACCAAATTTAAAGTACCCCTATTATGGATTTTTGAAAACGACCTTTCATGCAGTGTGTAATGTAGCTGTATGTGAATGTAAACAGTTAAAGTTGTAAAGCTGAAAGTGCATCATAAATAAAGTTAGTGTCTCTCAAAAGAAAGAGTCGAACCTGAATCGCTTAAAGTTGGCATGAAACGGAAGTTGCGATAGTCTTTTCTTCTCTATTGTGACATATATCCGAGTGAAACCATATATGTATGAAATAACTATTGCAGTGCTGCAAAACTAATAACTTTTCACCACAACAACAATAGCAATGCACAGCGTAAGAACTGCAAGATTTACCAGTCATTACTTTTGCAATTCATTTCAACTGCATTTCAAAAATAATTTGATATGAAAATTCAAGTATTTTTCAATTACTACAGTGGGGGAAATATTTATTTGATCCCCTGCTGATTTTGTAAGTTTGCCCACTTACAAAGAAATGAAGGGTCTGTCATTTTTATGGTAGGTTTATTTTAATGGATAGAGACAGAATACCAACCAAAAAATCCAGAAAAAAACCCCACATTATATAAAGGTTAGAAATTGGTTTGCATTTCAGTGAGTGAAATAAGTATTTGATCCCCTACCAACCAGCAAGAATTCTGGCTCCCACAGATTGATTACGTGCCCAAGTGGAACACAGATTAGTCATGTCACTTTAAGAAATTACTCCTAATGTCAGCTCGTTAGGTGTATAAGACACCTGTCCACACAATCTGTATCTTCCATTCCAACCTCTCCCACCACAAGAGCAAGACCAAAGAGCTGTCAAAGGATGTCAGAGACAAGATTGTAGATCTGCACAAGGCTTGAATGGGCTGTAAGACCATCAGCAAGAAGCTTGGTGAGAAGGAGACAACTGTTGGTGCGATTATTCGGAAATGGAAGAAATACAAAACAACCATCAATCGGCCTCGGCCTGGTGCTCTGTGCAAGATCTCGCCTCATGGGGTAAGGATGATCATGAGAAAGGTGAAGGATCAGCCCCGAACTACATGGGAGGAGCTTGTTAATGATCTTAAGGCAGTTGGGACCACAGTCACCAAGCAAACCATTGGTAACACACTACGCCACAATGGACTGAAATCCTGCAGCGCCCGCAAGGTCCCACTGCTCAAGAAGGCACATGTACATTTAAAGTTTGCCAAAGAACATCAAAATTATTCAGAGAAGGCTTGGGAGAAAGTGCTGTGGTCCGATGAGACCAAAATTGAGCTCTTTGGCATTAATTCGACTCGCCGTGTTTGGAGGGAGATAAATGCTGACTATGACCCCAAGAAAACACCATCCCTACAGTCAAACACAGAAGTGGAAACATTATGCTTTGGGGCTGTTTTTCTGCAAAGGGTACAGGATGACTTCACCGCATTGAGGGGAAAATGGACGGGGCCATGTACTGTAAAATCTTGGACGAGAACCTCCTTCTCTCAGCCAGAACACTGAAAATGGGTCATGGATGATGGGTTTTCCAGCATGACAATGACCCAAAATACCGCCAAGGCAACAAAGGAGTGGCTCAAGAAGAAGAAGCACATTAAGGTCATGCAGTGGCCTAGCCAGTCTTCAGACCTCAATCCTATAGAAAATCTGTGGAGGGAGCTGAAACTTCGAGTTGCCAAACAACAGTCAAGAAACCTTAAGGATTTAGAGAAGATCTGTAAAGAAGAGAAGATCAAAATCCCTCCTGAGATGTGTGAAAACCTGGTGACCAACTACAAAAAAAAAATCTTACCTCTGTGCTTGCCAACAAGAGTTTCTGCACCAAGTACTAAGTCATGTTTTGCTTGGAGATCACATACTTAGTTCACTCACTGAAATGCAAATCAATTTATAACCTTTATATAATGTGATTTTTCTGGATTTTTTGGTGGCATTCTGTCTCTATACGTTAAAGTAAACCTTCCATAAAAATTACAGACCCTTCATTTTTTTGTAAGTGGGTAAACTTACAAAATCAGCAGGGGATCAAATAAATATTTTCCCCACTGTACATTAGTCTGCATTCACATTGCATAATGCGTTTTGACAAATTATATTTTTCATGCAGGAGGCCATGGCGGATCAGGGGACTCAGGAAGCCAGGAGGATCCTCCGTGGCCTGGCTGGCTCGGACCACGGGTATAGCCCACACCCCCCACCCCCACCCCACCCCCCCCCCCCCCAAAAAACGGGTGTTCTGAGGAAAAAGGAATCGGAGACGCGCTCTGGAGGGAGGAGCGGGCACGTGAGGGCCCTTCTGGAGAGGAGTTCAGAGACTGAGCACTCCCTGGGCTAAACGGAGGATTCAGGAGCGAGCTCTGGGGTCTTATTTATTTCTTGCACAGTGTGCCGGGAAACGCGTGATGAGTATCCTGTCTGCGCGAACAGGGTGGCAGAGAGTATTGCAAATACATATGTTGACAGGCAGTAGGACAGCCCATTAAAACGCTCGGGCCTGAGCGTTTTGATAGGACGAGACATTTCGTGCTACTACGTTTCCACAGGAATTATTATAAATACAGATTAAAAATCCAATTTAACCACTTAACACTTAAGATGCTATAGGGATGTGAAAGAGACTTTCAAACCAGAGGAACCAAATGTTTCTGAAGGACATCACCTATTACACCTCAGCTCAAAGTAGCTACAGTTGAAATGTATTTTGTATGAACGAAACCGGTCGATAGCTGTCAAAAAGCCAACAAAAGACAGCGCATCCACTGCGGCCACTGGAGGGGGGGGAGCTGATGTTTAATAGCCACTTTTAACTAAATGTAAATATACACTCCGTATTTTTTATTCCATAGTACGGGCAATTCATACAATACATTTAAACTGAGCTACTTTAATATCATCTCCGAACTTACTACCATGACTCTGCTGTTCTTCAGCTGGTTCTCCCTGTATACGTTGATTGACAGATGCCTCGTCCAATCAGCGGTGAGTAATCCCAAACCAATGTTGCGGTCTCAAATATACCTACCTTTCTGGTTTGTCTGATTGTTAATTGGGTTTTCGGATGGTCGGTGTGTTTTATGGATGATTTTGTTTTCGGATTTGTCGTTGTGTTTTCTGACTTGTTATACTGTTTTTTAGACTTGCATTTGCGTTTTTAATTTGTTATTTTGTTTTCAGAATTGTGATTTGCTTTGCACTTCTCTGTCACCGTAGTTTTCCCCGGTCCCTAACACTTTAGAAAACATCTAGTTACATTTATTTCGGATTGTGAAATACAAATAAAAAATATGTAGGATATATGTGAGTTTTGATTCTAATCGAGGTAGTTGGAGAGTGTCGAGGGGCTGTAGTGACTTTTTTTTCTCACTATTGCGAGTTTAAGTCAGAATTGCGAGATATAAACTGAAATTGAATTGAAAGCAATTCAATTTCTGACTTTTATAAACTCGCAATAATTATAAAACTCGCAATGGGTTAGGGAATCGGTTCTTCAAAATGTATTTGATTAACACAGAGAAATCATGATCACGAATATAAACATAACGTACAAATTTATTTCACCACCATGAACACAATAGCTATTGACAAAACCCTCCCAATTGCAACTCAAAACTAGCCCAATCGCGTTTCGAGTTTTAATCACGATGTTGGGGCCCCTCAGCCCGCGGATATGAAAAACAACAGTGTTGTAACGTTAGCCCAATTCCGCGGGACTTGGCAACACTGCATTGACTGATCGTGCAACAAAAATCAGTTTTAATCGAATGAAATGGGCTATACCCAGGCCCGTAACCAGCTATGAGGCCACCGAGGTAAGGTGTTATAGTGTATATAATGAGTTGTATTTGTAGGCGTTATTACGGCCATGGCTATCCCAACGCTTGCGATTGGAGTTTCACTTCGAGGCGCGCGTGAACACACATGCCCCACCCACTGTGGTTTCCAGGGCAACAGTATACAGACAACAACAAACATGTCTGGAAGAGAGAGATCACGAGAGGGAGTCCGATCCGCTGAAAACTCAGAGAAGATCAAGAGAGGAGAAGAAACTGATAAAGACGATACTGGGCTCAGTGTATGTAAACCACATGCCTATGAATTCAGTCATTCACTTGGTGTTTAGACGATTGCTGTAGAGCTATAATAAAGTGAGGTAGCTAACTAGCGTACACCTCTGAAGAAGACCCATGCTAATCTAACGTTACACAGAAGAAAACATATTAATAACGTTTACAAACATTTTAAGTTGTATACCAATGTACTAATTTAACTGTATACTGTATATAGGCTAATATAATCTGTAATGAAGTGTCAGACATGAAATATTTTCCCTTATGACCATTATGTGGTGGTATGATGGTAATGGTATGCATTTTATATCTCAGTCTAAACTGTTATTCTTGATATCAAATCAAATATTAAATACAAAAGTACATGTAAATAATGCACAAGATATCGAAAAACAAACACTGTCAGAATACATTTTAAATCATTGACCGGTCCTGATGTGCAGTTATACAGCCCTCAACTGTCACAGTAGATTTATTTGATTTCTATGATCATAAATATGATTTATGTGTGTTAATGATGTTTTTACAACTGATTTTCGACAACATTCAGTTCCGAGACAGTGTCTGCAAAGCTACAAATGTAAACACGTAACTACTTTAGATATATTGTGAAAATAAAATATAAAATATCATGAAACTTAACTCTCAGATAACTCACACCATGGTTAATTTCAGACGTGCAATAAGGGTAAGGTTTATTTTTTAATTATAATTAAATTCATGAATGTGTATTTTCTAGTAATAGTATTATCTCATATTCTAGGAAGTGAAGACATCTTTTCCTCAGTGGGAACTTCTAAAGCAAGACCAAATAAATATTCTGCTCAGCCTGCCTGTGGACC
Source organism: Sinocyclocheilus anophthalmus (assembly GCA_018155175.1). Lineage (NCBI taxonomy): Eukaryota > Metazoa > Chordata > Actinopteri > Cypriniformes > Cyprinidae > Sinocyclocheilus > Sinocyclocheilus anophthalmus. The sequence continues at coordinate 276,693 of JADLZN010003983.1, read as the reverse complement.
AAGTGCAGCTGTAAGTTTACTAAAAATAGTTTCTTTAAAATTGTTCATCATATGCACACGCAGTTCTTTTGAGCTACAACAGTGTCAATATTTGTCAGCTACTCTCATTATTAAATAATTCACCTTTTTTGTATCTAATTTACATATATGATATTTTACGTATCTGGATTTATGATATATTGTATGTCTTGCATTTTAAGACAGTTTGAGGATATACTGAATATCAAAAACCACCAAACATGTGTGAAAGAAGCTGCGCTGTTGGAGTATTTTGTCAATGGATTTTGGTGGGCCAAAGAGATGAACTTCAATTCTCAGCAAATCTCATTTATCATGGCACTTTTACAGCAACTACTTGACAACATAAAAAGTAAGTGGTGTTCTCTGAAATCAAGTTTTTGTTTAGTTTGAAATTCAACCATGGTTGTTACTTTAGGTCAACTGTATTTTAAAAATCCATTTATCCTAACACTAATTATCAATTCGTGAAGCATAATACAGATTTATGTATTTTTTTAGTGAAATAAAAAACACAATGCCTGTTGCATTTTATTTCAGACAAACAGTCATCATTTGCTGATAATTTCAAGACATTTATCCAAACAGTACTTGCCAGTAAAGCCAGTTTTTTATTCACCACCGATCAAATCAAAGCCATCACAGATTACTTCAAGACCAGGTATGTCTCACAATGTCACATCCGTCCTTTAATTACATTCCTCCTAAATACACATGATTATGCTCAAGTGCATGTGTTTAATTGTTGAATATGGATAAGATCATTTTCAACCCGTCACACGGGTTGCTATTAGACAGCCAACGACAAGCATACTGCAATTCTTTTATGGGCTTCATAATTAATGTTATGCATAATTCATACTGCAGCGGAATGTGAGGCATGCAGACTACAGTGGCGCATAACAAGCTGCATGGAAATCATCCGTCTTTTAGAAAGCAAAGGGAAAAAACACTGATGCACAGTGCTGAAAAATCACAAAAATCTGAGCACGATTGTTCCTCTTCAGGAACTCGAGCTGCGTCGGAGAAGACACTTCGGGAACGCCCTTCAGCGTGACCGGCTCTGAATCTCGTGTGTAATCAGACCAATAGATGGGCGAGACGTCACGGGCGGGTGACGTAATGCCAGGAAGCTATAAAAGCACGTGCAGTGAGACCAGCGTCAGCTTTTTGTCATTCAGCAAGCGCTCTGTGTGTGTGTCAGTCTGATATCTGTTTGTGAGTCTTATTTAGTGTTGTCTGTCACAAATCTAAAAACAAGACAAAACCAGTCACCTAAGGCGAGGGCAGGCAGTGTTCAGGCTGTGTGTTCCTCCCTGCCCGCGTGATTTTACGGGTGGGGATACACACAGTTTGTTTGCTGTCTGCTTGGGAGCAAGCACGCAGAGTCAGCTCTCGGAAAAAAGGGAGCTGACGGCCGTTTTGGTAGCTTTTGTTACTGCCTTGCTTCGCTTTCAGAGGGCTCTCTTTGAGGAGAGAGCCTTCACTAGCATTTCACGCGGTGCCGGCCCTGCTTTCGCCGAGGCGGAGCGGCGGCTGTGCTCGTGGGTTTCGCGTATGGATCCGGTGGAGGGAATGTAGACGGGCTACTTCTAGATCTACTTCTACTATCTGCTTCCTTAACCACCAGATCCAGCGCCCGCTCTCGGGGTTCGGAAGCCCGCGCTGCGGTACTTCCCCCCCGGGGAGAGGGCGCGACGCTCCGCCTGTCTTTCTCCGAGGAGATTGATACGGAGGGCATCGAAGAGCTCGCCAGTTGCACAAACATCAGTTACACAGGCATATTATGCCTGATATTATAATGAGCAGCATCAATGGGGAGCGGAGCTCGCGCAGTCGGCTCTCGGGGGGCGGATTGTGCTTTTTCCGCTGTTAAGCGCTCCGCTCTCGCCGGGCACGCTCCGAGGAGTGTGTCCGTGCCTGTGATCTTGCGATTGCGGTCCCGCTGCTGCTGAGGCACGGCGGCGACTGAGATAGCGGTGATCGCACATGATCTGGTGGACGGGTTGGAGACGGCTCGTCCTATCTCCACCCGTGTTCCCTAGATCTAGAGCTCGTTCTCGAGGCTTGGAAGCCCGCGCTGCGGTTCTTCCCCCTCTGAGTGAGAGCTTGCTGATGTGGCCATCTTTCTCTGAGGAGATTGATGTTGTTGGTGTGACTGAGCGGCTTGCGCGCTGCCGAGGCAACGCATATATTACATCATTTCGGTTTTTGATGTGAATCTTACTCACCAGACCGTATTTACTCCTCTGGTTGTTTGACTGCATTTAATTCTGAGGAATAAAATGAAGTATTTATCTGACTATGAGAAGTTAGATATACAGGGGCACTTGGGATAAAAATCAAAAAAATAATTTTCTCGAGTGAGATCACGAGTTTACCTCTCTTCCTCTGAGGAGGTTGAGGCGGTCAGCAGGGGCTGCTGGGTGGAGCAGTCCCAACCTACCGTGTTCTGGCCCTTCGTTCTGGGGGCCTCACTTCTTGTACTCCGCAGAGTCTAGAGTCAGAGTGGCGCTCCCAGGCCGAAGGCTTCTAGCGGAAGGCGGTTCTGCGGACCGTCATTCTCGCTGGATAGTCTTCGTCGTAAATGTCCTGACGCCTAAGGTCTAGGACTTTTTGAGGGCCAGCTCCCTCTGGGGAAGAGCGGTGTACACCGCATTACACGGTGCCCGTCTCTCCTCAGTGCCCTCAGGAGATCGGTCTGCCAACCCTGCCGGTGTTCCAGGGCGCAGCGGTCTCCGGCGAGCGCTTCTCTCAGTTACCGCCCGGAAACGTAGCGGTACTAAGAGGCTCGCTACCTCTACGGAGGTCTCTAGAGCAGCTAGTACGGTCGTCCCCTGCCGATCCGCCGCTTCAGGGCACCGAGCTAGCTGCTCTAGGCGCACCAGAGGCCAGTCTCGCGAGACTGGTTCCCTTAGGAGGTCACCTGGCGGTGTGGGAGCCCCTGCCAAGTGTTGCTTCATTTGGTCCTGGCCCCAAGCAGCTCTGGTCTAATTCCCTCCTAACAGTGACATGGGTCTGAGGCCGGGTTTTCATAGGATATTCAGCTATGATAGTCCTGATGCTGTGGCTCAGGACCTCGGAGGGCGCCCTCTGTGGAAGAGCGGTGTACACTGCATTACACGGTGCCTGTCTCTCCTCAGTGCCCTCAGGAGATCGGTTTGCTAACCCTGCCGGAGTTCCAGGGCGCAGCGGTCTCCCGCGAGCGCCACTCTCAGTCACCGCCCGGCAACGTAGCGGTGCTAAGAGGCTTGCCACCTCCGCGGAGGTCTCTAGAGCAGCTAGTTTGGTCGTCCCCTGCCGGTGTGCTGCTTCAGGGCACTGAGCTTGCTGCTTTAATTAGACCAGAGATCAGTCTCGAGAGACTGATTCCCTTAGTAGAATATTTGGCAGCGTGGAAACTACTGCCAATTGTGTCTCAGTGGGTCCTGCACACTGTAGTGAGAGGCCACAGAATCCAGTTCGGTTCTCCTCCGCCTCAATTCAACGGGCCTTTCCCACCCTGGTGGGCCCCGAGCAGGCTCTGGTAATGTAACAGAAGTAGACACTCTCTGAGGATGGAGGCCATCGAGGTGGTCCCTCCTCGTGCAGCAGAGTCCGGGTTCTACAGCCGGTACTTCACCGTTCCGAGGAAGGATGAGGGCATCCTTCCTCATGATAGGAAGTTCCTGAGGTTAGCTTTTGGGTGCACAAGCCTACCAACACCGGTTCTTCCTTTGGCCTTGCACTCTCACCCCACACTTTCACGACTCAACCACATCGACGATTGGTTGATATTAGCTCAATCAGAGCACATGGCGTTTCGACATCGAGATGTCGTTCTCGCTCACATGAAAGAGCTGGGGTTAAGACTTAATGCCAAGAAAAGTGTGCTTTCTCCAGTACAAAGAACCACTTATCTGGGCGTGGTGTGGGATTCGACCACGACGCAGGCATGTATGTCTCCTGCTCAGATCGAGTCGATCCTCACCGCAGTCACGAGAGTCAGAGAAGGCCGGTCTCTCACTGTCAAGCATTTCCAGACTGCTGGGTCTGATAGCAGCCGCGTACAACATGGTTACTTTTGGCCTGCTGTACACGAGACCCCTACAGTGGTGGCTCAAGACCAAGGGGTCTCCCCGAGGGGAAACCCGCTTCGCATGATCAAGGTCACGCGGTGCTGCCTACGTGCCTTGGACATGTGGAGGAAACCTTGATTCTTGTCTCAGGGCCTCGGTGCTGGGAGCTCCTTGTCGCCGCGTAACGCTAGTGACGGACGCATCCCTCACCGGTCGGGGTGCGGTCATGAGTGGCCACCATGCCCGCGGTCTGTGGAGTGGTTGCCATCTGACATGGCATATAAACTGCCTGGAGATGCTGGCCGTGCTTCGTGCACTAAGACACTTCCTGCCAGACCTAAGAGGTCACCATGTGTTGGTGCGCACCGACAACACAGCGGTGGTCTCTTACATCAACCACCAGGGAGGTCTGCGCTCATGCCGTTTGTACAAACTAGCATACCAGATCCTTCTGTGGTCCCAGGGCAAACTCCTCTCGCTAAGAGCAGTTCACATTCCTGGGCATCTATAAGGGAGCAGACATCCTGTCGAGGCACCGGGGAATGATGCTCACCCAGGGTGTAAGGCAGAGGGAGAGTTTTTTGCCCGTCCCAGGCCCAGGTGGACATGTTTGCGATCAAATGCACTTGCCACTGTCCCCTCTGTCTCTCATGAGTCTCCACTCCCTGGGCTGGATGCCATGGTACGCGTGCCGGGCTTCATCTGTACCCTTTCCCCCAACCTCTGCTCTCGGTATTATGGAGAGAGTGTGCCGGGACGGCCTAGACCCCGTTCTTGCCGCAGCCGAGTATGGTTCTCGGACCTGATTTCTCTCCTCGACGGCGCTCCATGGGAGATTCCCGTCAGGAGAGATCTCCTCTCACAGGCGGAGGGTACGATCTTCCACCCCCGCCCGGAGCTGTGGAAGTTGTGGGTGTGGCCCCTGAGGGGGCACAGCTAGTAGCTTCTGGTCTCTCAACTGATGTTGTTGAGACCATCCTCCAATCCAGGGCTCCCTCCACGAGGAAACTGTACGCATTGAAGTGGAAACTTTTCACTTGGTGCGGAGACTGCTAGCTTGACCCAGTTAACTGCCCATTTGGTACAGTACTGGAGTTCCTGCAGACCCATTTCTCTACAGGGTTGACCCACTCCACCCTGAAGGTCTACGTGGCAGCTATTGCGGCCTACCACGCCCCTCTTGGTGGCCAGTCAGTGGGCAGACACCCCCTAGTTACACGTTTCCTCCGCGGTGCGCTGAGGCCTCCGGTACGATCTCGTGTCCCTACGTGGGACCTGGCTGTGGTGCTAGAATCTCTCTGTAGGCCTCCCTTCGAGCCTATCGAGGAGATCTCTGATCGCCACCTTACTATCAACACTACCTTCCTTCTGGCGATATCTTCTCTAAAGAGAGTTGGGGATCTTCAGGCCCTCTCAGTGGCCCCTTCTTATCTGGACTTTGCGCATGGCCAAAGTGTTTCTCTACCCTCAAGCGGGGTATGTCCCGAAGGTTCCCTCCTCTACACCACGGCCTGTCGTACTCCAGGCCATCAGTCCTCCTCCCTTCGGGGATCCAGACCAGCAGATACTAAACGGTATGTGTCCAGTGCGAGCACTGGACGCATACGTCCACAGAGCTGCCCTGTGGAGAAGGGCGGGCCAACTGCTTGTTTGCTGTGGTCCCCCTAAGATAGGTCTTCCAGCTACAAAACAGACCTTCAGTCGGTGGATAGTAGATGCCATCTCCATCTGTTATGAGTCCTCTGATATCCCCTCGCCGTTAGGGGTCAAGGCTCACACGACTCAAAGTGTGGCAGCCTCTAAGGCTTTCTTAGCAGGTGTGCCTATGCAGGACATCTGCAACACTGCGGGTTGGTCCACGCCCCTAACATTCGTCAGGTTCTATGGCCTAGACATGCGAGCCACCCCTGGCTCCTGTGTTCTCGCGCCTTACCTGTGTACGCTTCCACATTAGGCAAGATTTGAAAGTCTGGTGGCGTGGGCATTCTCGTTCCCGAAGCGTCCTCCGACGTAGCTCGAGTTCCTGAAGAGGAACGTCTCAGGTTACGTATGTAACCATGGTTCCTCGAGGGAACGAGACGCTGCGTCTCGGGGCCATACTTTTGGCATCTCTGCCAGCGCTTGCTTCACTCCTAGAAGCTGATGCTGGTCTCACCGCATGTGCTTTTATAGCTTCCTGGCATTACGTCACCCGCCCGTGACGTCTCGCCCATCTATTGGTCTGATTACACACGAGATTCAGAGCCGGTCACGCTGAAGGGCGTCCCTGAAGCGGCAGTGTCTCGTTCCCTCGAAGAACCATGGTTGCATTCGTAACCTGAGACGATTTCTGTGCTTACCTGAAAGCCTCAGTAATGCATCCTTCATCAGACCTAAATTCAGACTGCTTGTTAGTGCTTGAGCTTAATTTGTCTTCAGTCTCCTTTACTGAGCATGTTCATTTAAACATATATATAAATGTTTTGTCTGTTTTAAAAGAGGTATTATTCATGGGACATCACATACAGTAACATTACATTTTAATGCAGTATTACCATTTGAGACACAAATCATAGTAACATAAATTGGGATTATAACCAAACATCTCAACATTGACCATAAGTACACCCTTACATACTGCTGGCACATCAAGGGTTTGAATAGAGTGCTACAAGAATTACATATTTTTGTAGACCAAAACCCAGAAATTATCAATTTAGCACTTTTGTGTCGTCCTGAAGTCAATGTTTTTTTTATGGGTTTTTGGTTAAATGTTTGAAATGAGGTTTGCTGTTAGCACAAGCTCATGATATTGTCAGGTTTTATTCTACAACATAAAATGCATCAGTAGTACCCCCTTTTGATTTTTTTTAAGCTTTTTCTTGTTTCGACAAGTGGCTATATGGGACTACAGAGGTTGTCAGAAACGTCATCAAACTGAATAATTCATCGACTCACTTGTCTGCTTTTACAGCCTCATTGTGTTCATAATCACAGTCTTACAAACTATTCTAACTCAAACTTTCAAGGAAAATGTTTTAAAATAAAAACTGAAAGCTTGGAAGCTTAATGGTGACATGGTGTAATTTGTTTATAGCCTAAGAAAAATAAAAGCTTCAATATTGTTAACAACTGTGACAGTATTACAGGTTCTCATGTATTTTTCATGTGTATAAACAGTCTTTTCCAGCACTACAGACTATATGAATTATTGTTCAATCATAGAAGAGAGGAGCAACTCCTGAAAATAGAGGTAAGATTCAGATTTAATATGTAAAATCTAAATTTTCAATAATGAAATTGTCATCATTTACTCACTCTCATGTTGTTACATTTTCAATAATTAGTAAATAACAACTATTGCTCTGTTTTAAGTCACTTTGGATAGAAGTGTCTGCTAAATGCGTAAATCTAAACTTAAATTTAATTTGCTTCTCACACAAAGCTTGAAATATTTCACAAGTTTTATGGACTACTATAATTTAATTATACTCTATGTAATTTTTGGAGCTTCTGTAATTTTTTTTGCTTGTTGCCTAAAAGTTGCATCAAGACAACGGTGATGTGAAATCAGCATATTTGAGTGCATTGTTTAGTCTAAATCACTAGTTCAGTCATGTTTTTCAGAGCTTGGCAAATTGTTTTTACATTCCACAGTATAAATGTTGCATTCATAATCAGTCAACTGTGCACTTTTCATCAACACCAAAACAGTTACCTGTACTATAGCTATACACTGGAAAAAATTGGTTTTTAGATGAGATAAAATAGGGGGGAAAAACTTGTTAATTAGTTTTTTTCTCAGTTACTATTAAACAGTTTGCAACTTTCTGAACACTATCTATTATGACATACTCCAACAAAGCATAGCAAATGATTTGGCTTAATACAGTTGTTATTCAAATAGGCCTACTACACTTAAAAGGATATTTCACAAAAAAAAAAAAATATATATAAACATTAAATAAATATATAGTTCAGTCATGAAACTCTAGATGGCGCAGGCAACTGGTTGTTAACGTAACCAATGATATTCAGAGAGTTAAACGACTCTGCACAAGCTGATTGGTTCATGCTGCATATGCAGCCAATGATCTTACTGCCTTGCATTTATATGGCTGGCTAGCATTCACTAGAGATTATTATACAGCGAGCTTTTCAGAGTTTCTCTGAAACTCTCCACCTTTCCCAGCTCCACCTGTATAGTTCTGCTACGGGGTTATTTTATATGCTAATTGTGCAGCAGCAGTATGTCTTAAATACTCACGGAACCGTATCGCCATATGCATTTGCAGTAGCAAGTTCCTGTACTTGCTTTCAGCAGCAGCAATAATCTACAACTACAGCAATAACCAACAGCAGCAGCAATTCAGTCAGCAGCAGCGTAGGCAATCTCTATTCCGCCAAGACCAACATTTCATTGTCTATCCTCACCATGCTAAATCTTCCGAAGTTGTCATGATTAATATTATACATTTTCACTCTGCAACAAATTTGGCTACCATTATGGGCCATTCAGAACCTAACTACCAAACAACAAAAAACCAAATCACTCTAAATTTAAATATAATTATTATTCAATCTAAGTTCTGAATTGTTGAATGGCTTTCATTTTTGACTTGTGAATCTTGTTTTTCTGATAACATCCTGTATTACAGAAATACATAAAAATGTAAATAAATAAATAAATGCACTCTGATTTCTGTTCTCAACACAGACTGAAAGTCATTTCAACCAAAACTCCAATAGGGAAAGGCATTTTAAAAGTAATTCATGTATCTTCAAAGGTTTACTCTCAATGTTATGAAATGATGTTAATGCTTTGTGTTTTTCTTGTGCTTTTCTACAAAACTTCACGTCAATTTCCCCATGATGTCCTCAGCACTGTTCATGTCCATTCATGTCACCTCCATACTGTTATCCTCCAAACACTTATTATTCACATGTTCTCTCTGAATTTCAGCTTGAGTGGAAAATCTGCCTCCCATCAGATTTGCTCATCCATAATTAACATGTAATGATTGTGATCTGAGTACACTTTCGAAATGTCAAGCCAGAGGAATATAACCAATCACTTCATACCACATACACCAATATTTCTGCATGCAGTGTACATCTGTATATCTGAGATCTGTAAAATTGGATGTCCTGATTACATCAAACATCAAGGCACAGATTTGTTTGGCGTCTGAATGGTGCTTTATGCTGTAGCATACAATTAATGAGAACTGCAGTTGAGCATCTTACAGTGAACAGGGATCAAAAACAAAATCTAGGTCACTGATACAATGGCACCGCACACCATGTAACAGAACCATTTTTTATTTGTTTTGAAAGGGACTTCAAAGCACATTTTGAATATTAATGTACTAGTTTTTTCTCGCGAATTGGAACCAGTTTATTGATTCAAGATGTTTTACGAATCACACAAAAGCAAAACAGGACAATGAATTGCAGCAGGCATTCTATTTTTACTCCTATTAAAATTATACTTTTGACGTTAATTTGTTTATTGCTTGAGATGGAACATGCACGAATCATGTCATTGGGAATAATGGGAAACAATGTAGTAATGAAAGAGCATTGTCCTACTCCCCTGCTTCAATTTGCCATTGTAATTATGTTTGGTATACAAACCACAAGACTCTTTGTTTTTGTTAGTGTACTAGTTTTGGGTTCTGGGTGAAGGGCCTTCTGCCAAATGAACAGTAAAATGTTCCAGCCAGAGAAAATTTTAACTGTTAATGCAGGCCTAAATCTTCAGATACACCACACAAAATTAAGACAAAAAATTGCTGTGCCCTCTGAAATACTTTTTTATTTTTTACATAATAACCACCAAACTGTACACTATGCCACCATTACAAGACTACTCACCAAATAAATTAATAAGTAATTAAAGTTGAAAATATATTTTTATAATTTTACCTAGATATCTCATAGGCTCTAAAAAAAGTTTTAAAAGGTATTTTGTATAGTCGACCAATCATCTTAAAATAAGCTGTAACAAGAACACCCTGCTTTAGGGCTGCAACCAGTGTTGGGTGTAATGCATTACCAAGTAATTAATTACTGTAATTTAATTACTTTTTCTTTGACACAAAGTTAAGTAAGGAGATATACTCTATATTTTTCTGTAACTTACTTACACAGAAAACTTGGCTGAACGTAATTACATTAAATAGTGTTTAATTTAGAACAGTTCTAAATAAACCAATAGTGGATTTACCATCAAATGTTAAAATGTATGTTTTTAAAGGGGGGCATATGATGCGATTTCAATTTTCTTTCCTTTCTCTTTGGAGTGTTTCTGTAACGGGGCTGACAACGACGATGAGACGTGCCGACTCCAAATGCAAGTCTTAATAGGAAATACAATGAACGTGGTCATAAAACATGCCTGGGTACAATAATGGTCGACAGGTCATATGGGGGCAAAACACAAGAAATGGTCCTAGGCTATCGTAGGTCGAACGAATCGGCAGACAGAATCCACGGGGTAGACTAAGGATAAAATCCAGGGCAGACAGGCAAAGATCAGAACCGTGAGAAAACTGACGCATAGGTAAGGCAAACAAGAACCGGCAAGATAACGGAACTAGTAAAACTAACAGGCGAAGTAATACGCGGTCAGTGAATGTTATTTTGAGTGAGTGATATATAGTGTGAGTGAATGTGAAACAGTGTGTGCATCAGTGAAAAACAGCTGTTGCAATCAGTCAATGAATGATGGGATCTGTAGTCCAGGGTGCTGCAACGTTTATTGTTGGTTGTGCGAAGTCCAAATGTCATGGAAAAGGGTGCCTCTGTGTGGTGAATAAACGGATCCATGGCCTACATTCGTGACAGTTAGAAAAAAAAAAAAAAAAAAAAAAATACAAGCTCTTGGTGCATAAAGAAGATCTGAAGTTGCAAAGACTAAGCTCAAATCCAAGAATCTTCTTTATAAAATTTAAGAGTTAACCACGCCTACCTTAAACGGTTCGTTCTAACATGCCCCCACATATCTATGTCACTATGTAGAAATATTTGCATAATGCGCCCATATTGCACGCAAAGAAAGAAGGCGTGGTTTCAGAACAGCAGTAGTGTTGATGCAGCCAAGTCAGGGAGACGCTGTGTGTTTCAGTGTGCGAAAGCAAAAGCACTTTATTTGGTTTTCCGGAAGTAGATGCAATTAGGAATCGTTGGTTAAGATTTATTTACAACAGAACCGCACAACCCAGATGTTCGAATTTGTGCAACGTATTTTATGGGTGACAGTTTTTTTTAACCTAGAAGAGAGTACAAGGCTGGCTGTGCACAAAGGCTTTTTTTAAAAAAAAAAAAAAAAAAGGTAAATTCCGACTTTGCTATGACAATTTGGCGCTTCTGAATCAGCTACTGTTTTGTTTTGTTATTAGTTTAAGTATTTTCTATTGACTGTTCAAATGCGGATTTTTGCGCAGCGCAGAGTAACACGTCGTGTGTGTGTTTTATGAGGGGAACAGGATCACATCACAGGAGAGTGAACTGTCTGTCAGAAATCATAGCACGTCAGCTGTCTTAACCGCGGCTTTTGTACTGCATCATCACTGTGTCTGTCACGTGACTCCGTTCCCCTTTCGGGCTTGAACTGATGATAAAACTAACAACATTATAAACTGTCCTTGATATTTACTTTAGAAAGCTGAAGCTCGCTCTTATGGTATGGGCGTTACATTTCCGACGCGTGCTTTGGGTGTTCGTCCAATCACAATGCACTGAGTCAGCTGGCAAATCAGAGCAGACTGCGCTTGTCAAAGGACGGGGGGGGGCCTTTTTTTTTGTAGAAAACTAAGCGTTTGAGAGAGTCGGGGCATAGAGGACCTACAATAATGACCAGTATTTGAAAAATAATGTGTTTTTTGAACATAAAGCATGTCAACATATTCTGTTACACACAATACACAAAATTATGCATCTTTAAAATAGCATCATATTAACCCCTTTCTGTAACCTTCTCCTGTAAATACTTGTACTTGGTAAATCCTGTCCAGAATAATTTATACAATTTTATAATTATTTATTTAAATAAATGTCTACAATTGATTGTTCACTGGAGGTTGATATGGGATTTAGAGAAATGAATTCGTAATAAGTAATGCAATACTTTTAAGAGAAAGTACAGTAGAGTAATCTAATTAATTACTTTTTTAAAGTAACTTACCCAACACTAGCTGCATCTAACAATTATTTTGATAATCAATTTGATGATTAATTATTTCATTAATCAATTAATTAGATTAATTACAATTCCTGAAAAAAACTAAAATCCATGAAAAAACGGATTAATAAGAAATGATCATTTTAATTAAAAAATAAATAATTATAATCAGTTACTTGCAAAATTGTTATTCCACGTCCTGCCCAATGTTGTCTTCCAAACAATGTGCAATTTGATGGCAATGCAAACAAATATAGTGAATGTATCTTTGCAAATAAACATGTGCAAAAAGGGGTTAACATTTTAACTGATTGCTTACCATTAGAAAGTTAAATTCATTAAATTAAAAATAATAATAATGAAAAAAGCTCAGACTAAATGTTAACTGGTATGAGGTAGGAGGAACACATTCCCTTATGTGAACATATTACATTTATACTTCATTATGTTAGTCACTGTTACTGCTCTCATAAAAAATCCAATTACTTGTGTTACATAGAGAATTTTAAACTTACATATAATGTCTATCAAGAAAAGTGCTCTTGTTCTATTGGGCTTCGTCAAATGCGCACAGCGGTGCTCGTTCAATGAAATTCTTGCTTAGGACAACTTTGGTGATCAACTTTTCCTGCTCAACACTGTATCCTCCACTGTTTTCCAAATGCGTTTTGTCCATAGAAATGCGTTAGTCACTATAACTACTATAACCACTCACTATAATGAAATGACGTGACTGACTAATATTTTCAATATCGTGATTAATCAAATTCATTGTTGATTTTAGCGATAAGTTGTTGCAGATCTACTCTGTTTCCTGTCAGGCCCCTGTTGGTTTTATTTTGAAATAATGAGCCGTCAACCTCCTACTTAATGTTGCAGGAAATCATCTTCAATGAGATTTTTAATGATTTTTAAAAGGTTGGGTCTTTTGTTTCAGAAATGCATTGAGGTGATCAACCCCGCTGAGTTTGCTGCACCGCTGGAAGAAGGCATGCCCACTGATCTGTACTTCCATTACATGGCTCCCCCACGTGTCCCAACGCCTGAGCAGGTAAAGTATTTCCTTTCCCTTCCAGCCCAGTCCTTGCTGTAATAATGGCTCATGTTTGGCTCGCAGTAAACTGTTGTATTCATTTTGGTTTCAGTCTTTGCTTGGAATTACCCTTCCAGAAAAGATGCGTTTCACATGTTTCTCATTTTCAGAGGAAACACAAATCTGCCTGTGAAAAAAAACACTTTTCCTTAACAGACGCTGCGCTGTACAGCTGGAGAACATAGACTGTACTGAGCAGAGGGAATCGTATATTATAACAGAAGGATTACATCACAGCACAATTTCTATCTTTATGGAGGGTTTTTTTCAGTCCCTCAGAGAATTTTCTTTTTTTGCAACTATTTCTGTATTAATGTATTTTTAATAATTTATTGAATACAGACAAAAATGTATCTACTGTATATAAAAATGTCCACACACTTAACCTTTAAGGAGATGTATCTATTCAACTTTCCCACACATTTACCCAAATCTTGAAACATTTTCAGGACTGGAAAAAAGTCATGTCAATATACATTTCTCTAGTTTCCCAGCATTAAAGTCAAAAGAACATCAAAACTTACCCTGTTGGGCACAGTTCATTAGTGCAAAGTTAAAAAAAACCTGTAATATTTCATCAAAATGTAAAAACATCTTAAATATAACTCTGAAATGACTTTCCTTTTCCATTAACATCTCAAATCTCTCTCCCATCCAATACGTAATGCCCAATTTTCATGATTCAGTCAATCCCTGATTTAAAAATCAAGTTCCATCCAACATGTTATCTTATTAAATATCCTGTTTTAATTGGACGTGTCAGATTGCTGCAGTAAATTGGTTTCAAACTCTGCATTGCATATTTTAGAATATTTTAAGCTAGAATTGCTTTTTGCATGTGCAATCTATATAAAATGATTTTTTTAAATCCATAATCTTGGAAAATACATGAAGATGCATTGGTCAAAAGGCGTGGGAACCCTGTCTGCTGCAGAATCTCATTGTGTCATATCCAGGAGTGTGTGCTGTTCTGAAAAAGGCCACATGTAGGCGCTGTGCCACTACTTATGTTTTTATGAATGAGTTTTCTCACATAATCGGTTCTGCCTTCCCACATGAATGCTCAGTAAAATTCCCTATTAGTTCTTTGATGCAATGTTACATTAAAAGCTAAGAAAAATAAATCACGTCAGAGCAAACTTTGCTTTTAATGTGAATAACTAACAGGCTTGTATTTAATGAGTCATGCTATGCCATATACAGTATTTTAAAATAAGGTCAAAGCCTAGACTCCAAAAATAGGTTTTACATATTTAGATTTTGCATTACGCATTAGTTTTGTCTTTTTACTCAGAAATTCTCAGTAAATGTACAAATAATTACTAAGAAATGGCAAGCAGCACATTCAATTAAATGTGAATTTTTGAAGCTAGAAAGACTGAGTATATATATATATATATATTAATATATAATATACACACACTCACCTCACAAAACACACACACAACACAGCCAACTAAAAAGTAATTTAATTTTTCTTCACCCTCAAAAGGAGAATATTAAGAATCTGTATATGGTACTTTTCCATACAAATATGACAATATGTAAAAACAAAAAACAAAACTGTGTCCATTGTTTTTTCTGTGAATGAAATAACGTTTGAAATTATATGAAGGTGAATAAATAATGACACAATTTTTATTTTTGTCTGAACTTTTCCTTTAAATGACCCTAGACCGCGCAGGAGTCTCTCGAGGAGAATGTGGAAGAACCTGGGAAAGCTGAACTGGAAGAAAGTCCCGGGAATCACATGGGCTTCAGTGTGGAAGATGTTCGAGAGGCGCTGGGGGAAATGACCCAGGAGATGTTAGCAAAACTGCAGGTATACACCCTTGAGCAAATAACAAGCCTTCTCAGTTGCCTTATATAACCACAGCCTGTTTATAAGAAACAACATGCTGATTACTACCAACAGAGAGAGCAAAAGAGAAAGAAAAAAGAATTTTATTCACTTGAGCCAGTTCCCACAAGAATAACATTCAAGGCTTGAGGGCAGGAATATCGCAGAGAGCATTAATAAAACATCTTAAAAAGCACAGAAATGAATAACAGACTATGTATCGGAACTGTATTTCTGAAAATATCACAGTTCCGCTCATATTCTCCCACAAACCTCCACCCACGGCGTGATTATGCCAAGATAAAAATCCAATATTAAAACTTAAATAACGCTCTCCTGCTTAATATCGTTCTCTGCATAACGTAAAATACATTAGACAGCTGCTGGCAGATATCGTGATTAATTTTACGGTAGACTTAAGGTGGAATTGAATTACAGTGACTGCCGCGATTGCACAAAACAACCAGGCGGATTGCTAAATTGTCACAAGTTTTTACACGCCGAATGTTTCGGAGGTTTCAGACGGCAAAGGTTGCCGTAGGCTGTGCCGACAAGATCTGAATAGAGGAGGCTAGAAAGACATAAGTCATTTTTCACTTTGATGGGATTAATGATTATGGGGGCCATTCAATTCTCCTGCCATGTTCCATGAAGACCTTTGTCGTCTGTGTGACGAGCCTTTGTTTCAAATGGCAGATGCTCTGTAATTTGAGATCTTATATGTGAGTGATACGCTGCTATTTCCATCAATTCTCCTGGGTTTTTCCTCTCTTTTATTGTCAGAGGAAGGTCAATTACATATATCACTTTGCTAAATATAACCTCATGCAAAATGTTTGGTAAAAATCTTGCTGCTTCAATAGGTTCTATTGAGTTTTTTGTTTTTTTTCTATGCTAATTGTAACCCCTTTGGCTCAGGGGAGCGTATGAAGTCACTGTGAAGTGTGTTTAATATCACAGTCATCCGCGTTCAGTTTGCAGTGTTTGCTACATCCATATTTATTCTTTTCTGTTGCCTTTTTTTCGTGAATGTTATCCTAGTTTCAAAAGTTCCCAGGAATGCCATGACTCTGTGGATCTCATCATACCTAATATGGGCGAAACACTGAAAATTACAAATGCTGGAATTACCGAGAATGACTTCCTTACCAATAACATTACCATTCCAGATGTGGACCAGAGGCATTCAATATGCCTTTGTGTTGTACGGGGAACTTCTCTGCACACAATGGGTTGTGTATTTTCATTGAAACCTGGAACACTGTGTTCAAATATGCATGAGTACAATGCATTGTTTTACAGTGAGTCAAAGAAGGAAAAATAAGTGGAATTTATCATAAAGACAATCAAGTCTATTTTTAGGACGAGTATTTTTATTTATTTATTTTTTTTAAACATTGTGACTATGTATTCTCATTTTTTTATGAATTAATTAATTATTAATTAATTCAATTAATTAATTTATGCATTTAGCAGACGCTTTTATCCAAAGTGCCTTCAGTCTATACATTTTTTACCAGTATGTGTGTTCCCTGGAAATCGAACACAGGACCTTTTGCACTGCTAACACAATGCTCTACCACTGAGCCACAGGAACCTATAATAGACCATTCGGTTAAATTTTCGCCCATTTGGGTTTTATTTATTTATTTTGTAAATAGCATTCTCCAAAAAGTGAATCTCATTACTGTTTACAATAATCTAATTTATATAATAATAATATAACAATAACAGTTATATAATAAAGTTATTGTAGGAGATTATGCTTTTGTTTTATGTATTTACTATGAATTCTTATTTCTGCAATGTTTCTGGCATATTTTTAATGAGGGTTTGTTTGTTTGTTTATAATTTATGTATTTATTTATATTTAGTAAGTCCCATTCTTTCATTGGTGAAATCTACTACTGTATGTGTATATATATATATATATACATAGATATAAGATGTGGTGTGTTGTGAAATCAGTAGTCGCTTTTTAGGACGATCATAGGTTTATTATTCTTATATTATATGTAAAATTTTATTAATATTATTGTAACTTACTAGGGACACTATATATTCTCCTTTCGTACTGTTTTTGGGCTTTTATTCATGCGGGTTATTATTTATTATTGGAATCTGTATTAACCAATTCGATTATAAAATATTCTATATAGAGTTTTTTTTTTTGGTGAACCCGTATAAATTAAAGGCTGTGTAAAATAAATCTAACATATGTTGTTAAGTATTTATGTTTAAATAATAAAAACATTATTTTTGACCTTATAGTAATGAGATGTTTTACATTACTCTAATGAGAATCGAGGGGGCAGATGTACAGAAATGTCATTGAAATTATGTCACAATGTAAAAAAATCAATGTAAAAGACATGTTTTTCTTTTGCTTTTGCACTGAAATATGACCCCCAGCCTGAGATTCACTCATCCAACTGCAATTTCCACCCTGGATCAGTTTGGCATTTTTATGGATCTACAAATTCTTGTGTGTTCAACAGGCCGACTTCACAGAGAAACTGCGAGTTCATGAGGAGACCTACATCTCGAGGTTAGAACGACTTCAAAAAAGCTCTTCCAAACAGCACTGATGAGATGCCAAGAGGATTTCCCACCAGTGTTTTCTAATTCAACCAGAACGAGTCTGAAAATAACACAGAATATGGCACTGGTGGTTTATACAGCCAAACACTCTTAATTTACTGTACATTTTATTCACTGCGGTTGCACTTATGTCAAGCAAAACTACTTCATCAGTTTGTACGATGCTGATAATAGATGAAATAAATGACTTTCTGGTGACATTCTTGATTTATTCAGCAAGATAAAATGATGCAGATGAAATTCGGGATCATATTCATGGACGTCAAGGAGGGAACAGAATATCTAATTAAGTTGTTTGTATACGGTTTTTGTGGCACCTTTCCCACAAGTCATTAGCTGTCTGAAAGTAGTCCAGCGCTATGGCAACGCTGTGTAACTCAGCCTAAATAGCTGAGTTGCCATATAAAGTGATGTATTATTAAAGCTGAATAGTGACTTCTCCCTCTGCATTTGAGAAAGCCCACATATAACTATAAATATCCCCCCGCAGTACATATGAAAGAATGCTGATCATATGATCTTATTTTCCATTTTCACAGCACAATTATTTCAGATCACAAGGCACACTCTGCATACAGAATCGCATCAAAGATTATTATTGTTATTATAAAGATGAATTATCAATTTAGCTCATGTCATTTCTATTATTAAAGGTCTCAAACTCTCAATACACAACCAGATTATGATTGATGGGTAAAACAGGTCCATTTAATCAGCGCAATATCAAATTACAGCCTCTGTTGTTTTTAAGGCCTGTTGATTTAGCTCTTCATTAGCCTCTCCGTCCCCGTGTTGACATGTGACCGAGAAGTTAGCTGCTTACCTGCGAACATGTTCAAACAGTTTGAGTGCCGTTCTTTTTGTTCGCTAATTAATTGATAGAATAATTCCTGAGCCAAGAGCTGGAGGACCTTTCAGCTCATTCACAACAACAGTCCCTCTACTGGCCAATGGAGAACATTAAAGAATGACTTATACTTACTGGAGTACTGTGGATAGGTTTTAAGAGCCATGGTGTTTTGATATGGTATAAGATTATCTGTATGCTAGTGTACACCTAAAAGTAAATAAATAAATAAAAATTTAGCACATTTTAGAATATAGATTTAAAATATGTTTAAACTGTACACTCTAAAAATGCTGGGTTAAATACAACCCAGTGCTGGGTAAAATAGGGGACAAACACAGCAATAGGGTTGTTTTGACCCAGCGGTTGGGTTACTACCCAGAAGGTTGGGTTAAACATTTAACCGCTGGGTCAAAACAACCCAATTGCTGGGTTTGTCCCTATTTTACCCAGCACTGGGTTGTATTTAACCCAGAATTTATTAGAGTGTAGCAACAGTTGTCAATTTCCTGTGAGAAATTCGTCCATTAAAATACACATTTTTGTCAAATAAATGCTCTTAGAATGAGATTGTCATGATAGCATGAGATGACTAGAATGACAAGTAGCAGATCAAGGTTAGATTGTAAACTAAACATGACTGGCAATTTAAAACAAAAAAATAATAATTGTTACCTGCTTACCTTCCTTTTTCAACAAAACAAGAACATTCTCGCAGTATCATTTGGAAGCTTGTTTCTGCCACAGGATTAAAAAAATAAAAAAGGTAATTTTGACTTTTTAATCTCAGAATTCAGTTTTTTTTTTTCTCTCGCAATTACAAGAAGTCAGAATTGCGAGACGTATAAACTCAGAATTCTGAGGGGAAAAAAGTTGAATGTTATATATTTTATTTTATTTTATTATTTCATTTATTTTCATTCCTTTGCCAGGAATTGCTTCTATAGTTAAGGAGGTCTTTAAACAAATAAATTGCATTTATACAACAGTTTGTTGTGGTTCTCAAATCTGAATGGTTGAGAACCGTGAGATATTGTACTGATATCGCTACAGGAACGCCCTTTCACAATTTTGTATCACTCCGCTTGTTCTAGCTGGGTCTATGTTTTTTTTTTATTATTCACTGAGCTAATCATAGACTACGTTATTTAATATAAGAAGAAACGTCTAGCTTAGCGGTCTCTCTCTTTCTCATTTGGATGCACGTCTTACCGCATTGTTTCTCTCTTATAACCTCAATATTTCTCACTAATAACCTAACTGAAGCAACACATGCCCTTGATACGAATTCTAAAAGTGTCAACTTGAGCTTTGAATCCGTGGAGGAAGGAAGTACATTCTGCAAACAAAGAGGGTTTTTACTTAAGGACTTCCGTTGTTCTTGTTAATGCCAAAGGTTCGTCGAAAACTGTGGTTCTAAGCAATATACCTGAGTACTCGAGCGATACCGGCCATCTCAGCTGGCTGGGATTCAGGCAGAGGACACTCTAAAAAATGCTGGGTTAAATATAACCCCGTGCCGGTTAAAAAGGGGCAAACCCAGCTATTGGGTTGTTTAGACCCAGCGGTTGGGTTCAAAACAACCCAATAGCTGGGTCAAAACAACCAAACCGCTGGGTCAAAACAACCCAACAGCTGGAGGGGGGGGGTGGGTGGGGGTTTGTCCTTTTTTAACCCAGCATTTTTTAGAGTGTGCCGGAGTGTCGTACTCGAGTGATATTGCTCATTTAGAAACTTTATTTACTGTGATTATTTACTGATTTGCTGTATTATTGTATTAGTATATTTTATTTTTAAATGCATTCAAGTTGGAATTGTGAGCTACTTTTTTATTTTGTTATTTCATGGCAGAAACAAAAAACTGATTTCGAGATTTAAACTCAGTAATGGCAAAATGTAAAACTTGGGGGGAATAAAAAAATTTAAGAGTTTATAACTCGCAATTTTGAATTGTGAAAATATATAAACTCAAAATTGCAAGAAAAAAAAATCAGAATTACCTTTACATTATTTTATTTTTTTAACTCGCCGCCTGCGTGCAAAACATGATGCCATAGTTTTATCAGGTCTTTATTAATAATTTTGGCTGTAGTAACTTCATTGGGATATTTACCGAATACTATATTACTTATTTATTATTTGTACATTTATTGAATTAGAATTAATGAGTAATTAGTAATAAATCTGTATAATAAAAATAGTAATACTTACTACTACATTATTCCTGCTGACTAAAACAATGTTAATTATTGGATTTTTTGGGAGTGTGACACTTTTACAGTCATACATGAACCATTTCAGAACTTTCCTAATGAGACATGCGTGGCTGCACTCTTTGATCCACTTAATCTTGGGGATGATGTCACTTTAAATAAGAATAAATAATGAATATGTCTGTGTTACAAGATGTTTTACTCTTTTAAATGCAGCATTTTTTCTTCAGCGGATGCCGGCAACAATCATGTGATCATTTGCAATCTGTGCGAGATCTAAATACATTAATACCTTTCGTTGTACAAAATCAAGCTAATTAGAAATGAGGATACAGTTGCTGCCAAACGATTGTGTATCTTTGCTGAGTGATTAAAAACATTCTTGAACATTTGATGACGTGATGATTTATGGCTTTAATCATCTCCAAAATAGATTTTTTTTCCATGGTACTTATTTCACAACAACCCAACTTCGAGAATAAGACAGCTTTACTGTTGACACATTGTAACGCTGCCCACGATGCTTTGCTTTTTATTAAGTTAAGCAGAGCATAAATGGAGGACAATAACAAGGGCAGATGGGATCATCTTGTTTTGCTCACTATTGAATTTGTCAGAACCAAAATGCTTTTCCTACATCTGCCGAAATCCAGATTTTCCCTCCTTCACTTTTCCAGGCTGATCTCATTTGGGAGTGCTATTAATTGAGATCAAATGCTTTTCTGAACACTCTCTTTGCACATGTCCTGCATAACTGTGGTGCCCTGTGAAACCTAATCGGCCTGTTTCTCAAGCGCTCAGACGTGACACAGTCAGAATGCCAGGCTCAGGTTTGCCTACAGAATGGCCGTATCTTGTGCGACGTGTGGTAAAGCCCAGCATTGATACTATCTTCTGTATCATTCTGAGAATAAGAATGTAATAAAGTGTAAAGGGTAAGAGGCACTTAGAGTGGAAATGAATGAGGCCAGTTTTTGGAGGAAAGCAGAATGTTAAGCTTATCATTTTATAAAAGCATTAACATTCTTCTGTTAAAATGTGTGTATTAATTGAGTCATTAAGGTTTTAAGCATTACGTTGTCATGGCAACAACGTTTCAAAATTCACTTACATTGAAAGGGCCTCACTGTAACTGAGTTTTTCCAAAATTAATTACTTGGTAATTATACCACAAGTACTTAATTTGTATTGAACCTGAAATATTCTCTTGAAGGAATAGTTCGTGCATAAAATCTAAATTTGCTGAAGATTTTCTCACCCTCAGGCCATCCAAGTTTGTTTCTTCATCAGAACAGATTTGGAGAACTTTAGCATTACATCACTTGCTCACCGATGGATCTTTTGCAGTGAATGGGTGCCGTCAGAATGAGAGTCCAAACAGCTGATGAAAACATCACAAGAAATGGACACAAGTCCAGTTTATCATTATCTTGTGAAGTGAAAAGCATGCATGTTTGTAATAATAAAAATTTAATTAAAATAGTCCTCTATCCATAATATTGCTTTCTCCAGGAAAAAAAAGTCATCTTGTCTGAATCAGGAGAGAAATATGCACAGATCAAGCACTGTTTAAAAGTGGTACAAAACAATTCTAAACAAATATGTCTGTGGATTTTGATGTGAGAGGACAACAGGCTTTTTCACTGTGGAAAATCAAGCGTAGCGTTAGTTCTGGCAGGTCACGTTAGTCAAGCTCGCATCAGCTGACTATCAGCTGATCCCCATCAACCTATGGGAATACGACACCTATCTAAGTATTCATACATAAGGTCCCGCAGTAGTATCAGCAGTTTTCGCATTGCTCAATAGCTAATTACCCTCCTCCATCCCCAACTCCTCCTCTGTCAGTCAGGATTCAGCCTTCTGATTCTCCTTTGAATCAGACTAATTAAAAAATGTGTACATAACATTATTGAACTTTAACTATATCTGCAATACTTTTATGTTGGTTCTGTTCTGTTTACCCTGGGGGGGGGGGTTATCGCTGCTCTCCCTGCTCTCATCCTTGATGGGCTGGAGTCGTTGTGATTGCTTGTAGATTATTGTGATGTTTTTATCAGCTGTTATTCTGACGGCACCCATTCACTGCAGAGGATCCATTGCTGAGCAAGTGATGTAATGCTAAATTACAATATCTTGGATGGCCTGAGGGTGACAAAATGTTCGTTTTTGGGTGAACGATTCTTTTAAAGAGATGAAAATGAATGTTGTCATGTTTCAAACAGAAACTTGTAAAAATCTTCTTTTGATGCACTTTTCCATATGGCAGTTTATAATTCATCAACATATCATTAAAGTAGTCGATATGACTTTAGCACTATATTTAAAGTCTTCTAAAGTCAGACAGGCAGACAGAAAGTCACTTTTCTGTCTATTCAGTCAGGTTTGGTCACGTCACATTGACGCCATGACGTTGTTGTGAAACTTAAAGTGATGGGAAACAATTAGATTACAGGTGTGACATGATAGTCAGTAAATAGGGACATTTATGGGTAAACATTTCCTTTCACAGAAAGGAAGTATCTTAAAAGAACTGGAGATACTGTAATCCCATCTTGAGGCTGTTCTTTTTTTCTTTTCTTTTAGATGAGTTCAATTATCTGTCAGTCTCAATATAACACAGCACTGAGAAAACTAAATTGAATTTTTTTCCCCTTTCCTTTGCCACAGAAATTATATGAGATGTGAAGAAAGCGAAGCTGTGTGTTGAAGGCAGCTGTCATTATCCTTTTTTTTGCTCTGCTGTCAGGGCTGGCTAGTTCTGGCATAAAACTCTTCAGGCGATGTAATATATGTAGTAATTTTTCTGCATTACAGAGAAAAGAGACAAAGTAAACCATTTTTACAAGTTAAAAGGATAAATTAGGATGGAAATGATTTAAGAGCCGACATTTGGTCTTAGTCATGGGACCAGATGTTAGATTTTCCTGCAGTGGAAGAAAGTTATGGGGGTTATCCAGAATACTTGACTGGTAGCCTCTTGGCTTTCCACACATTCCTAAATTGCCATGTAATTTAAGACCTTGTTTTCATTGCAAAATAGCGTGGCGCGTTCAGTTCATTGCAGTTACAGTCATGTTACAGAACACAAAAATAATGTTTGCATTCTTCGAGGAAACCAGGCGCAATTGCTGTTCTGCGCTGGTAATAAATGTGGCGGATAGCTCTGTTGTGCAGTAAAACTCTTTTCAAGCGAACAGGTTTAGTGCTTTGCCTAGATTGTTTTGTCAGCTCTATACCCATGCAAATGATTAAGAGCGTTCGGCCTTGTTTGCATTAAACTCATGACATTTCAACCGCCTTTCCCCATATCATTTACATAAGAATCGTTCCTCTTTAGAAACCTGAGACTTAAACATGAACAATATGGTTCCTCTTTGTTTCCACAGAAGTCAATAATAACGGCCCATTATCTTCAAGAGTAGTTTATATTCATTTGGAGTCCTGGTGGGCACCATTAATGCTGCTTACATAATGAAATTCATCGAGTCTTTTGGGCTCATTGTATAAATCATTAATTTCCCGCTGCAGCGCTAGTAAAAGTAAATCAACCCCACCCTGTTGTTTCATTTGAAAAGAATCATTTTGTTGCTTTAGAGTCGTCTTATCTGGAGCAATACTGTGTGTTTGCCTGCACTAGTTTAAAGTGAAATAAGAAAAAGAAAGAGAATAGTTGCAAAGGTCAGGTTTTATTGACAGAACGCTTTCAATCACAGGAATGCACTGTGTCACACACGGTGTGAAATGCACCGGCGGTGCACATATAAAATGTCATATCCCATGTTGTTCTGACATTTCTGCTGTGTGAATTGTTTGATTTGATTGAACTTATTCTGTGCATATCAAATGGAAGGTCAGGATCTTGCGAGCAGCACTTAGTCTCACAGATAAGATCAACTAAGCCCATTGTGTTTGAATCTGTCCAATAGATGTGATACAGTATCTTTATCTAAGGCTAGCTTGTACACTTAACACTTTATGTTTCCTGTCAATAAAGCAGAGACCTATAAAAAAGGTCACTGTACCACGATTCTGGTTCTTTATGAGAGCTGCGTCACGGCCACAGTGCTGGAACACATCATTCATACTATGACTGCAAACAAGTACAGCAATGCATGCTGGTTGTTGTGACGTCGTAATATCAGACAGACAGTTTATATACAAAAAACAAACAATATAAATGATGAGGTAAGCTGTCAGAGTGAAAATCCTTGTTGTCAAAATGTAAACAATAAAACTATGAAATAGAAATTCAAATACATACACACATATACAATAGTATATGATAATAATAATAATAATTATTATTATTACAATAATAGTATTTAATAATCTCCTTACTATGATTATTATAAATAAAAATAATCTATATAATTATAATAATATTTATATTATTATTATAAATAAAAATAATCTATAATAATAATAATATTAATTTATTATTTTATCCTATGTCACTTACATAATAGACTTATTACAAAATAGAAATAAAAATAAAAATATGTATTATTGCAGTATTTTTTTATATCTTAGTAATAATCGTTTGTCTTACTCTTATAAATTAAATGTAATTGTGGGACAGGTAGTAGAAAAACGAAAAACCATCAAAAAAACTCAGTATTTCATTTTTCAATAAAATAATCATAACAACAAATTTATTTAAAATAAAAAACTAAATGTAATAAAAAATAACCTTTATTTCCACTAGTTTCCAACATTTCTGTTTTTGTTAGTTTAACTAAGACATTTTCTATTTTTTAAATAGATTTTAGTATATAAACATTTAGAAAAAAATGACAAAAAAACAAATTGAAAAAACTTACTAAATATGGATCAACAACATATAATATAATCAATGATACTAAATAACTGGTGGGTGCATATAGAGAAAGACAAAGCGAGCTAAATTGTCACAAAATGTAAATAATACATGTAAGTAGTAAATAAGTGTATAAATTAAAGTAAAAATTATCAAAAATAATTTAATAAAGAAAATAAAGTAATGTTGTACGAGCTGGGCTTGAACGGTCTCTGGTAGTAGTAGAGGATTACCACTACTCCACGGAGTAGTAATGGTGGGCCAAACGAAACACTTGAGGGCAGGTTACCAGGAAGTGAAGATTTTTAAAAAAAACAGTCTTTGCAAGAAAAAAGATCTTCTCGGACTGAGATATTAACTACAGTAAAAATAATGGAAAAACCACATGAGAAAACAAAACTCCATGAGGGGAGAAAACAAAACCAGAGAACAATTCTAACTAAAGAAAGAACCTCAGGAAACCTTACTTGGGGTAGCTAGAGAGGCTTTAGCGAGAACAGGCAGGAGACACAGGGCGAAGACTCAAAAACCGAGTGAGGAACCAGGGGAAAAATACACCACTTAAATACACTGGGGAAAACAAGGCACAGGTGACTTGGATAACGCTAACAAGGCCACACAACGAATAACTAAGGCAGAGGAAAAAACAGGGACCCCTAGGGACACGGAGACAAACTACAGGGGTAGGATGTGACCGGACCCCCTCCTCTTAGGAACGGCTCCGACGTTCTTACAGAACACCCCGGCATCCGCGGTGCAAACTCGGATCAAACTTGGGTCCAGAGATGTCTTTGGCTGGCACCCAGGAGCGCTACTCGGCCCGTAGCCCTCCCAGTCCACCAGATACTGCAGTGAGTTCTGGACCCTCCGGGAGTCCAGTATCCGGCGGACTGTGTAGGCTGGCTGGCCATCGATGATCCTGGGAGGTGGAGGGGGTCTGCGTGGGGGGCAAAAGGAGAAGACAAGACAGGTTTTAGTAATGATACATGAAACGTGGGGTTAATTCTAAGTGAACGGGGGAGAAACAAATGATAGGAAACAGGGTTAACTTTCCTTGCTATGCGGAACGGGCCAATGTATTTCTGGGAAAGCTTCCTTGATTCGACCCTGAGGAGCAGGTTCTTGGTGGCTAACCAGACTCTCTGACCAGCTCGGAAATTAGGGGCCGTCCGGCGGCGGCGATTAGCGTGACGTTGGTATCTCTGGGAGGTTTGAAGAAGGGCACACCTAACCTTCCTCCAGGTCTGCCGACAGCGTTGGACAAAACGCTGGGCTGAGGGAACACCAACCTGTGACACTTCCTCAGGAAACAATGGGGGGGGTAAAGCCGAACTGGCATTCAAAGGGGGATAGTCCAGTGGCCGAGGACTGGAGGGTGTTGTGGGCATATTCAGCCCACATGATGGAGGTAGCCCAGAGGTGGGGTATGGACGCCATTACACCGACGAGTGCTCCATTAGACTCTGGATGGAACCCAGACGATAGGCTGGCCGTGGCACCGATCAGCTTGCAGAAGGCCCCCCAGAACCGGGACGAGAACTGGGGCCCTCGGTCGGAGACAATATCTAGGGGAATTCCAAACACCCGGAAGACATGGTTCATGAGGAGCTCTGCTGTGTCTTTGGCCGAGGGCAATTTTGGCAGGGGAATGAACCGGGCGGCCTTAGAGAACCGGTCCACAACCACCAGGACGACAGTGTTGCCCTGGGATGGTGGAAGTCCCGTAACAAAGTCCAGAGAAAGGTGCGACCACGGCCTACGGGGAACGGGTAAGGGATGGAGCAGTCCCTGAGGTCACTGATGTGTAGACTTTCCCTGGCTGCACACAGGGCAGGCCTCCACATAGAAATTTACATCCTCCTTGATGGACGGCCACCAAAACCACCACTGGAGGAAGTCAAGAGTGCGAGCATTTCCCAGATGGCACGTCAAGGGAGACTCATGACCCCACTGCAAGACCCGGGCCCTGGCAGATTGAGGGACGTACAGGTGTCCCGTGGGACCACCTCCTGGGTCTGGCTCTTGGGCTTGAGCCTCTCACACCACCCTTTCCAGTTCCCACTGAAGGGGCGCGACAATTCTAGACCTTGGAATAACTGATACCAAAGGCTTCTCCTGTATCTCGGGAGAGTAGGCTCGGGAAAGGGCATCCGGCTTGACATTCTTAGTGCCGGGCCTGTAAGACAGGAGAAACTGAAATCGATTAAAAAACAAGGACCATCGAGCCTGCCGAGGATTCAGCCGCTTGGCCTGCTGGAGATATTCCAGGTTCTTGTGGTCCGTGAGAACCTGAAAAGGGTGCTGGGCCCCCTCAAGCCAGTGTCGCCACTCCTCCAAGCCGAGTTTAACTGCGAGCAACTCTCTATCCCCCACGTGGTAGTTGCGTTCGGCATCTGACAGGCGACGAGACATAAAGGCGCAAGGGTGTAATTTCCCATCCTCACCCCTTTGTGACAGAATGGCTCCTACGCCACCTCCGAGGCATCTACCTCTACCACGAAAGCTCTTTCTGGGTCGGGGATCGAGAGAATGGGAGCGGAAGTGAAGCGGTGCTTGAGCTCCTCGAAGGCCCCCGCTGCTTCCGAACCCCAGTGAATCTTGATTCCGCCTCCCTTGGTCAGCGTAGTCAAGGGGGCCACCACAGAGCTGAAGTTAGTAATGAACCTCCTGTAGAAGTTTGCGAAGCCGATAAAACGCTGAACCTCCTTAACTGAAATCATATTTCCATGTTACAAAAACGGCATTCTTCCATCTTAGAAACTTTGCCAAGTTACGAAACATGTTACCTGTTTCTGTTGCAGAAAAGCTAGTTCATGCATTCATTACTTCTAGACTGGACTATTGTAATGCATTGCTAGGTGGTTGTCCTGGATCTTCAATAAACAAGCTACAGATAGTCCAAAATGAAGCGGCTAGAGTCCTTACCAGGTCAAGAAAATATAATCATATTACCCCAATTTTACA
Source organism: Sinocyclocheilus anophthalmus (assembly GCA_018155175.1). Classification (NCBI taxonomy): domain Eukaryota; kingdom Metazoa; phylum Chordata; class Actinopteri; order Cypriniformes; family Cyprinidae; genus Sinocyclocheilus; species Sinocyclocheilus anophthalmus. The sequence continues at coordinate 248,076 of JADLZN010003983.1, read as the reverse complement.
GTCTCTGCACTGGCTACTGATAGTTCCGTATCAGTTACAAAATATTAATACTTACCTATAAGGCCCTTAATGGGTTCGCTCCTGCGTACCTAACTAGTCTTCTACCACGCTACAATACATCACACTCCCTAAGGTCGCAAAACTCTGGACTTTGGTAGGACTAGGTAGGATAGCAAAAGTCCACTAAAGGAGGTAGAGCTTGTTCGCATTTGGCTCCCAAACTCTGGAATAGCCTTCTGATAACGTTCTGGGTTCAGACACACTCTCTCTGTTTAAATCTAGATTAAAGAAACATCTCTTTAGCCAAGCATTCAAATAATGCACCTCATAATCTTTTACTGCAGTCATAATCTTTTACTGCAGCTATATCTGATCAAATGCACATTGACCATTATATTCGTTAGTGGGTTTAACAAATCATTTTTGCTTGGTTGGAACAGCAACTACGCTAATTATGTCTCTATTTGTTTCTCTGTTTTTGCAATGGGATTGACATCCCGTGGTAACTACGATTTACACAAGCTTCAGTCTGGATCAGAACACCTGAGAAGAGATGATGCAACCCCTCAGCCCCTCAGAGGACCTCAGATGATGCCAACTCTGAAACAACTTACAGAACTACCACATTTGGCTAAAAGTTTGATTGCATCATATAATAACTACTGTTAATATTGTTCATCGTCTGTTTAATTACGTCTTAAATTTATTTTTCCGTACTGCTGGTTCGCCCCGTCCCTCCTCTACCACTGGTAAGAGGAGACCTGGCCCCCGACGGAGCCTGGTTTTCCCAAGGTTTTTTTTCTCCATTCTGTCACTGATGGAGTTTTTGGTTCCTTGCCGCTGTCGCCTCTGCTTAGTTGGGGACACTTCATTTCCAGCGGTATCGTTGACATGATTGCAAAGATATATTTAAACTGAGCTGGATGTTGACATCATTGAATTCAATGATATGATGACTGTCTTTAACTGAAAAATTAGTGTTACTATTGTCATTTTGCATTATTGACACTATTTCCTAATTAATGCTGTTCAGTTGCTTTGTCACAATCTGTATTGTTAAAAACGCTATATAAATAAAGGTGACTTGACATACGGTTGATTAACTGTGGCGGGAATAGGCCAGTTGAGGACAGCTTCAACCTTTTTAGGGTCCATCTCCACGTGGCCAGGAGTGATGATGAACCCGAGGAACTGAGCCTGGGTAACATGAAACTCACATTTCTCAGGCTTCACGTAGAGATGATTGTCAAGGAGTCTCTGGAGAACCCTGCTGACATGCCCCTCATGCTCCTCCAATGACCCAGAGAAAATGAGGATATCGTCAAGATAAACAAAGACGAATTGATTAAGCATGTCCCGGAGAACGTCGTTTATTAGTGCTTGGAATACTGCGGGGGCATTGGTGAGCCCGAACGGCATCACCAGATACTCATAGTGGCCTGTGGGGGTGTTGAAGGCCGTCTTCCATTCGTCCCCTTGTTGGATCCGCACGAGATGGTATGCGTTGCGTAGATCCAATTTAGTAAAAATGAAAGCCCCTTGTAGTAGCTCGAAAGCAGTGGCCATGAGGGGAAGGGGGTATCGATTCCGACCGGATTCTTGTTGCGGCCCCGGTAATCGATACAGGCCTAATGCCCCCGTCCTTTTCCCCAAAGGAGAAGGCCCGCCCAGCGCGGGAAGTAGAGGCAGATGATCGCACGGGGAGGGCAGGAGCCAGGGAGTAGCTCAATGGCAGGGGCGGTGAGGAGGTAAGGAGTTGGCCCGGGACTTGCAGAACACTGCCTTGAACTGATGATAGGAACTGGGTACTCGAGACAGGTCGACAGACTCTTGAAACTCGGAACTAGGGACTGAGGGACTCAGGCAGGTGAGGTGGCAAGTGGAAACTCTTCACTTTTTCTGTCACGAAGCTGGGCTTGACTCGGGTGCTGGGCGTGGTAGTAGAGAGTTTACCAGGAAGTGAAGATTATTTACAAAAAAAACAGTCTTCAGACTTTGCCGAAGGTTTACCTTCCAACAAGACTATGACCCTAAGCACACAGCTAAAATACGAAGGAGTGGCTTCACAACAACTCACAACTGACTGTTCTTGAATGGCCCAGCCAGAACCCTAACTTAAACCCAATTGAGCATCTCTGGAAAGACCTAAAAATGACTGTCCACCAACATTTACCATCCAACATGACGGAACTGGAGAGGATCTGCAAGGAGGAATGGCAGAGGATCCCCAAATCCCGGTGTGAAAAACTTGTTGCATCTTTCAAGACTCATGGCTGTATTAGATCAAAAAAGTGCTTCTACTAAATACTGAGCAAAGGATCTGAATCTTAGGACCATGTGATATTTCAGTTTCTTTTTTAATAAATCTGCAAAAAAATGTCAACAATTCTGTGTTTTTCTGTCAATATGGGGTTGCTGTGTGTACATTAATGAGGAAAAAAATTTAACTTAAATGATTTAGCAAATGGCTGCAATATAACAAAAACTGAAAAATTTAAGGGGGTCTGAATACTTTCCCGTACCCACTGTATATATGAATAGTATTATATACTTCGTAGTAGAGATCCTTAATCTCTAACAACTCCATTCTGCTGTCTGTTGTCAGAGTTTCTTTGTCTGAATATGGCACTGATCACATGCTGTGTGGTATCGGCGTTTGGTATCGGGGATTTTAACCAGTACGAGTACGAGTAGAGGAGACCAGTATCGGGCCCGATACCGATACCAGTATCGGTATCAGTGCATCCCTAATATATATATATATAAAATAAATTATACACCAAACTGTAATTTCACTTTGAAGCACAGAATCAAAAAAAAAAAAAAAAATTTTAAAACCAAAAAAATCACAGCTAGAGAAAAACACACATTTGTGAAATTAGACTTTTGATTCCAAACCTAATAGCTGTTGAGATACAGGCCATAAGCCAACTAGCCCCGGCCTGTATTCATATGTTGCAAATGTACTGCTCATGTTCTAATCAGCATTATGATCAGTCCCAGAATGACACCGTCGGCTGTCGACAGGGACTCAGGAGAGCGGTTTGAAGCCTTTTCATGCGTGATGCAACCATTGAGTGAGTGGGTGTTTGCTCATGTCACAACCAGCGACCATAATGAGAAATATTTGCCTTTATCCCAACTGGTATTAGCAGCACCTCAAACGGACGAGGATAGACTAACATGAAACACAATAAGTACGTGCAGTATAATTGAATGTGAAATTTTATACCGCCTTCGATAACAAGTCCCAGCACTGCTGGTTCCTCTGCCGTTTCAAGGCTCCCACATTTTGTTTAATCCATTCTTTGTGTGATAATGTTAAGGTTCATATAATGCAAAGCAGCGTTTTGCCTCAGTGACAGATGAAACGTGTTGTATAACAGGCTGAATAATGTATTTTTAATATCACTCCTTAAAGCATAGGAGCTCCATTGTAATAAGTTGCATTATTATATGCAGGAGTGTGAATTATGCAGAACCTTCAGTATTATTTGAACTGTATGGTAATGGCCTCGACATTAGCGTATTCACCTCGCACTCAGAACATGATAGTGCTCGATCATTCGCAGTCATATCTTAAAAAATAAAACAACGTCTCCAATTAGTTGACTTTCAAAGCCTGGGCCTTTATGCAGTAATGCAGTAAAAGCCATTATGTGCCTGGATGATAGAAAGCAAGTGCTGCTGGAGGAACAGACATGGATATTGATCTAATATGATCAGCCCAGTGTCATATTCCCCAAGGCACAAATTGATGCTGGCAAACAGATTTTTTTTTTTTTTTTCATACAGTGAACTGTGTTGAATGAAGGGGGCTAATGTTTTGGAACTATTTCTTCTTTGCTGGATTGCTCTTAAAGAAACAATTCGCCCAAATTAAAGGTAAGGACTTCCAGAAAAATATCTCCGCATATCCTACTTTGTAGGTTCTAAACATAGAGCTTGTTAATATCCATCCTTTTAACTCTGATTGAGATGGCCAATCAAATCAAAGAAGGTGGGCTTTTTTGAACATGACACCTAATTTTGAATGGTGAAAGAGTGCGAGGTAAGATGTAAGTAGCAAAACATTTAATATTTGAAAACTGTTTTACGGTAGAAAAGTTAAACGACAGACGGTGATGCAAACTACTTAACTTTTTTGCCGTATTGAATTTAATAGAAAGGCTATAATTTATGTGATTCATGTAATTCATAACTGAATGTGATGCAACAAGAAACATTAACAGCCGTTATTAGCATTTTACGTATACAATTAGGAGTGAATGTGTGCATATTTTAAAATAAAAATATTATTTGCTAATAGTTCTAATTTATTACAGTAAATTCTACAATGAAAAAATAGATAACTAAAAATGGTAACATCTAAAAAAAAATTACAGTCAAAAATATTGTTTAACAACCTAAAAGTCCAATACACCCTCGCAAAAAATTGGTCCCTGTCTGCGTGGGGAAATATTCTCACTCATCCCCGATCGTTTGTATTCCTATTGAAACAACTTGCCTGTGAAAATTCGCTTAACAAAGCTAGTTCTTTTTCATTGTGTGGAAAAGGGCAGCACAAACATTCTGCTAAATCTCTCCTTTTGTGCTCAACACAAAATTACATGGTGAAAAAATAAACAAGTCATATACAGGTTTGTAACATCATGGGGATGACTAAATTATATTTACATTTGGTAATTACAAGTAATTACCCCTCGTTTTTTCAAATAATTGTAGCTTGCTAATATTGGTGCAATTAAGCAACAGTGCATTGTAATATTTCCGAGCAAGACCTGAAAGGTGAATCAAGAGCACCTCTATGTGTTGTCGGTTCAGTTTGGTTGCCGTGTGCCTCTATGCTGCTCTTGCACAATTCCCACTTTCCCACTTCAATGATTAAATGACTCATATAGTCACTGTTTTAATTTGTCGTCATGGTGAAATTCTCTCTACACCACTACATACAATACCAAAGGCATCATACGAAAGTGGAAAAGGATTTGGCAATGTCACAATTCAAATAACAGACATAAAAATCTAAGAAATGAAGAGTCCACAGAGCTTTTCTGAGAATCCCCCTTGTTGTTCTGCAAATTAAAGCCATTCGTTCTCATGTTAAGGATAGCCCTCTGTCAAGCTGAGGTGATGACTATTAGTTTCCACAGCCTTTCGCCATTAACAAGAAAATGTTTATGCTGCACTTATGTATATTTGAATTTGCCAGTTGGGTTCAAACATTGGCCTCTAGCAAAGGTGCTCTTTACAAGCAAGAGTAACTAGCGATGGTTTCTGAGAAACATGCAAATCAAATTATTTTCGAGCGCAGACACAATCAGTGTTTGTGACATCCTATGGGAGATATTGCTTTGTTTTTCTGACAAAAGACACAGTGTAAAGGGAGCATGCATTTTCCATTTTTACTGTATAAAGCTATAGTGCGCTTTCATCTAGCGAAGCACAATACACGATCCATCAAAAACTCATCTTGTGATCTATCATGTGAAATTAGGCAAGGGTTTCATGTGCTGAAACAATGCAGTTTTACTTAAAGGTGAAGAGTAATGTTTTTTTTTTATGGTAAAATGCCTTCTATTTCTGTAGAGATATATAAGTAAGCCATTCATAGGTTGATTCCCCCGAAAATGTAAACACCACCCCGTCGACCCCCCTGGATTAATAATCTGCTCTGTTTGAGCTCCATAGCAACACATCAGATTGGCTCAACCAATAGCATAACTTTGGGGCGGGGGGGGCGGCGGCGGCGATTGGCGGATGCGAGTGTTGGTTTGGCCAATGGCAGTCACCCCCCCCCCCCCACCCCCCCCCCCCAATGGCACGACTCCTCTCGTGTTGTGCTGAACCCTTTTGTCAGCTAATTTACTTCCATTTGCGTTTAGTGACTTTAGTGGTACTGAATGACACATTTGACCTTTAACCCTCTATGGTACTGTGTTTCCTTCCACGGACATAAGCCCCCGTAGTTTTAGGTTATTTTGTGGATATTAAAATGTTATTATTGTTTGACAAGCTACTTACAAGAGGCCACTGGATCACTTATATTTTTCTTTCTTGTTTTCTCGTGATCATGACTTAATTATCTTGTGATCTGGACATAACAAGTTGTTGTTCTCTAAGTTACACAACTGCCCCCAACAGTGGCAGTATAGAAAACTGCAAACTGAAAATTACAAATTATATATAATTTTATTTCAAATAAAAGGAAAATAAAGTGAGTTGAATCCAAACAGCTCTAAAAGATTTTAGAATAGTTCTCTGCATCCTTCTGAAGGCACTCTGGTGTTGCTTTGACCATTTAAACATGTTAATTACACAAACAAAATATTTAGCGTAGCCTACTGTCTCTGGAAAAAATATCAACAGTGATTGATTAGCCTTTATTTAAGTATTGTAGACGTTATTACTAAGCAAAGCAGAATTTGCAGAAATATCCACAACATACAGTATAAGACAGCATGGTTTATCTGTCGATCAGATGCGCGTCAAAGTTGCATTCGTTACTATAGCAACAGTAGATCAAACAGTCTAAAAACAACTTTTGTCATGTCGAGTACGAGAAAATTAATTTGTTATAATGAGAAAACAACTTTCGTTATGTTGAGATCACGAGAAAACAACTTTCGTTATAATCCATGGCCTCTTAGGACTTCCGTAAAAATGAGATACCCATTTAGTTGATAAATGCTATCTCAGAGTAGGAGAACTCAAATACTAGGGGTGTGACGAGACACTTATCCCAAGAGACGAGACACAAGACTGGTTTCACGAGAACGAGACGAGACGAGACACGAGAATGAGACGAGACGAGACACGAGACTGGGTTCACAAAATGAGACGAGACACGAGACGACGCCACACATCGAGGCGGGGTGGTCCGCGCCTGCGCCGAGCCCCGCGATGGTTCCCCCCCTGAGGCGACGACCCGAGACCTGGGTTCACCGAGCAAGAGCCGAGCCGCGCCCGCGCCGCGCCCCGCGCCTGGGTTCGAGCCCGCGCTGAGACCGGCCGCGCCCCCGAGCCTGGGTTCCCGCGGCCCGCACCGAGACTGGGTTCCCGAGAACCAGATGAGCCGCGCCCGAGCCTGCGGGTCCAGCGCCCGAGCCCCGAGCGAGCTCTGCGCCTGGGTTCACGCGCGCGCCCCAAGCTGGGTTCCCCGAGCCCCGCAGACGAGACCGAGCCTGGTCCCGAGCCGCGACGCGCCCCGCGCCTGGGTTCCCGAGTTGAACCCGTCGCGGCGCCGGAGGGCCTGCGGAGCGACACGAGCCTGGGTTCCGGCCTGAGCTGCGCCGAGCCCCAAGGACTGCGTCACTAGCCACGCGCGCGCACGAGCCGGGGTTCCCGCGCGACGCGATGATCTTTGAGACGAGACGAGACCCGCGCCTGGGGTTCCCGCGCACGCGCCCGGCTGGGTTCCAGAGTACCCGCTGCGCCGGACACACGCTGGGTTTTCACGAGAACGCCGGCCCAGCCGAGCTATGAGCCAGGTAGTCCCGCGCACGCGAACCCGCCTGGTTCACGCGACCCCCGGGACGAGCGGCCGAGGCCTGTGTCCTGAGCCCGAGCGCGGCCCGCGCTGGGTTCCCCCGAGACCCAGCCGCGCTGCGACTTGCGCCGAGCCGCTCGCCTGGGTTCCCCGAGATGCGTCTTGAGCCGAGCACCCGCCTGCGTTCCCTCGCCCGCGACGCGCCCGAGACTGCGTCCCTCGCCCGCGCCGGCCCCCGCGCCTGGGTCTGGCCCACGGCCGCGACGCGGACCCGCGCGGGGTTCCCGCGCACGGCCCGACGAGACCTGCGACTGGGTTCACCCGCTGCCCGCGCCCCGCTGGGTTCCCGGCCCTCCGCCGCGCCCCGCTTTTTTGCCTTTTTTTCGAGCCATCTCCATGCGCTGCCCATCTCGCGGGCCCACTTTTCTTTTCTTGTCCCCTGCCCCCCCCCCCCTGGCCCCCCTGAGTGCCTTTTGCACATCCCCTTGTCTTTCTGCCCTTAACCATCTTTTCTGCCCCGTCCTCCCCCCCCATGTCCCCCCTGCCCCCCCTGTTTTGCCCCCCCTTCCCCCTGCCGCCAGTCCTTGCCCCCCCCCCCCCCCCCCCTTCTCCCTCGTCTCCTCACCCTCCTCCACCCCACGCCCCCCTCTCCCTGTACCATGGAGTGGCGCGTCGTCCAGTTTCCATCTCGTCCGTCTACCCCGTTTCCCTCGGCGCCAGCGGTGTTGGCCCGCCGCTGCATCTTTGTCTTTTTAGGGGGCCTCTCTGCTGCTTTGTTGGGCTGGTCTGGGTGTCCCTCCTCTCTCCGTTTCATCTCTCCTCCTCTATCTGCTGGTGTCTATGGCCTCTGCACCGCGCGAGCGCTGGGCCTGTCAATTCTTGCCCGTTTATCCTTTCACTGCCCATTGGTGCCCGCGATCTAGCCTTTCCTGACTCCTCCCCCGCCTGCTCCTCTGCCCTGGTTCGGTGGTGATTATTTTCTCTTGCGTATTCGCCGTCTTGCCCTTTGCTTTCCATTTTGCTCTCCTGATTGTCAAGCCGCCGGTCCTGCAGTCCCCTTGAGGGCTAGTTTCTCTACGGCTATTATGCTGTTGTGCGGGGCCACCCCCACAACCACCCTCAACACACACATTGGCGTACGTGGGCTTCCCCCCCGACATTCCCCCCCCCCTCCCCAACCTGGCAGTGCTTCCGGTCATCCTGCCTTGGCTGATTGTTGGTGTCGCTTGTTGTTTTGTTGTAGGTCATTTGTCTTATGTGTTATTGTTTTGAATTTCTGTGCTTCTTTGGAACTATTGCTTTGCGTTTTCTTTTCTGGTTGTGTACGCCTTGTTTTCTCCTTTTGTTGCTTTGGCCTTTTTTTATAGGTTAAGCTGTGTATCACTTTATTGCGACTCTCCTCTGCAACCCCATCTTCTTGTGCTACAATGTCTATCTTTCCCCTTCCCATCCTTCCCTTTTTCTTTGTTTGTTTGTTTGTGCTGACGCACGGCGCTACCAGTCTTTGTATACTGTGTACTCCGCCGATTTTTTTTTGGGGCACTGATGTCCCCCTGGGGTTTAACTTGATTTTACCTTTCTCCTCTCCCTCTTCTTTCTTTCTCCCTTGTCGTGGATGAAGTTCTTCCTTTTTATATCTCTTTTTGTACTGCTTGCTTCTCCCTCCTTTCCGATCTTTCTCTTGACTCTATTTTTTTGCTTTTCTGATGTGAACATGTTTTTTTTTGTCCCTTTTTTTCTTTCTTTTGTTCTTTTTTTCCCTTCCCTTTTCCTTTTTTCTCACCTTTCTTATGAATGCTGCAGATTCTTATTATTTTTCGTACTACTCTTTAATTATTACCGTTTTTGTATTTTTCACCTGTGTTTCCTTTAAAACATTTATTGCATTTGTTCATCTCTTCCTTATCTGTTGTCGCGGTTTTACTGTTATACATATCTCGATTTTACTTTTTTGTTTGCTAGTTTATTATTCTTCTTATTTTATGTTATTATCTCTTTCAAACTTCATCCCCACGTCTACCTGTTCCCCCCCCCCCCGACTTCCTTATTCTTCCCCCCCTCTACTTACCTCTACCCACATACTCTACCAAACGCAGAACAGCCTATTCTACTGAACTCTATCTCAATCCACTCCACGATTCCTCTCTTCCTCTATGACCTTCCCCCACTCTGATTACTCTTTCCTCTCATGGCTCACACTTTCTTTCTGTACTCACCAACTTTTTTGATTGCCCCTGTTCCCACGTTCTTTGCCTTGACACTTTTCTTTTCCACTGACCACACATATGCACTCTTACTTACATTTACTTCTGCTCTCTATTTCAGTCGCGCTCAAACTAGTTTTATTATTGTTAATCTAACTTTAGAATACCTCTCTTCCTCTTTCTATCTACCGTATATCTACATTGGTTTTTCTTTACTATTTTGTTTTTATTACAGAGAACCCTGTCATTGTATAGCTCCCCTTGCAGCCCACTCTTCAGCCCACCCTTCACCGACAACCTTCTCAAGCCCCCCCTCTGCGCCAGCTTCGGCTGCGGCATCTCCTTGTCATCCTCCACCTCTACACCCAGTTCTTTTTCTTCCGGTCCACTGCCCCCAGTTACAGCCATTTTATGAGTTAGTCAGCTCACTCTGGTGAACCCTGCTTAGACTCCTATTCACCCGGCCTCCCTGCAAAGGGGAGCCCCGACTGATTGCTGCCCCAACCCGTGCACCGCCAAAGTAGAGAGAACGAACGTTTTCTGTCGCACTTTTCCCTTCAATCACCACAGTTACCTCCCTCTAACGACGCCCACACGCAATGAGAAAAAAAAGTGCTGATGCTGTTTTTGCTGCCCACACTGCAAATTACTGTAAGTAAGGTGAACAGCATTTCAATGCCTTAGAGCGATCCTCAGAAATCACTCCGCTTCTAATTCAAAACAGGTTCTGAAACCAAAGAGGATAATATATAATTACAGGCAATTAACGCAGAAGAAGAACATAGTGCATTTTGGAAGTGTTTCTTTTTTTTTTTTTAGCCATTTAGTGATTATTAAAGAGTCTCCTCCCTCCCTCCCCCCACTTCGTGACTGCTGTGTTTACGGTTTGTTGTTTTCTTTATTGTTTCCGGTGTATTCAAAATTTCTGTAACCCGCAGGCAATAACAACTGACAACCAGCCCCAGCCGACTATCATTTGTCTTGCACATTGTTCCTGAACCCACATTGGGGATTAATGGAGTGTCTGAAAGCGGCCTAGTCATGCACAAATCCATGCCAGGCCAAGGCAGCACATGAGTTCCCCGTGGATTGAGGCCAGGGCGAGCGGCCGCTGCCGCGCATTCCATTTTCCCCACCCGCTACTTCCAACCCCTGCACACAACTCGCCTCCTTGCCGCGTTCGAGAGAAGATATGGCTCTCAACTGCTCTACTCTACTGTCAGCACGCCCCGAGACCGCTATGTGCCCCGAGCCGCGCTCCTGCCCCCCCCGCCTGTGCGGCCCTCTTCGTCCCTCGTCTCCTTCCTTCTCTGCTGGCGCCTCCCGCCGGCGCCCGTCTTTTCCCTCGCTTCTCACGCTGCACCGCTGTTGTATGCTCTCCCGACGGGCCGCAGCCCCCGCGACCGCACCACAGCCAGACCGCACTCTCTCGCGACTCCTCTCCCCCCCCAAATCCTTCTGGGGCCCCTCCGGTGCCCCTCCCAAACCCGTTGGGGAATTTCGCCGGCAAACACCTTTTGTTCCACCCTCACCACTGTCCATAATGCATGTTGCAGAAGACTCCTCGAGAGAACACTCTCCATGTTGCGTTTGTCCCCTCCGGCCTCTGGTGCTCTATCCTACCCCCAAGTTCACTCATGTAACTGTGATCGCCCTCCCCCCACACAGCTGCTGCGTGGGATGATGATGTGGCCTCGGACGAGAGACATGCACCCCCCCCCAGACCCGCCTATTACCCGCTCAATGTAGAGACTCAACGCGTTAATCATAGGCCTGACACACATGACGCCGTTTCCCACCGCACGCCTGCCCTCCAGAACCCAAGACACCACCCCAACACCACACAAGAAGTAACAACCGAGAGACAATATCCTCAAAACAAAGAAAAAACAAATGCAGACCTCAAACCCCCAACAAGAAATAAAAACCCCACCACACATCAATATGACAAAAGACCGATAGAGCCCCCCAGAAGGATTTAAATGCTGGCTGACGACCAACATCTTACTCATTCTAATCTACAAGATTTAAGATGTTGATAACATTTAAAATAACCTTAATTACGAAAATGCACAAATATATAATGATTAACAGATTGAGTAATTGTCATGAAACTTAAGATTACAATAAGATTACTATAATATACATATACACATTCATATTCAGCAACCAAATATCATTGCATTACATAATGCTTAACAGATCAAATTTGAATGTATAATATTGCAGGCGCAGGTTATATATTTATTTATTTACTTATTTCTTATCCACTTATTATATAAGCTTTATTATCATTTTCATTAATAAAAGGACCAAATATTATTGCATTACAAAATACCTAATAGATCATTATTTAAAGTTCATATTTTTAAACACATTTATGATATGCTCAGCATTATAATATCTATCTATCATTATATATCTATCTATATCTATCTATCTATCTATCTATCTATCTATCAAATTAAAACTTATTAGAAAGCCTAAATAATGTACAAGAAAATAAGAAATAATTAAATAAATATATAACCAGCAATATTTTCATATAATACATATATAATATACAAACACGTGTTAATGAACTAATGTGGTTATGTCTTAATTAGTGCACAATTAATCTTTATTATTATGTATTGTACATATATGAGGTTATGCTATTAAGTGTTATAATAATATATTATGTTATTTCTTAATTTGTACAATAATATTTCTGAAAATGTATTTGTAATTATTTATAGTTATTGCTATTATTGTTAGGTGAGTATAAATAATATAAGGTTATTCTACATTAGGTACAATTAATTATTATTATTAATGTATGTAATTCATATTTATTGCTATTATTATTGTTACTATAGATTAATGAAGTGTTATTCTAATTATGTACAAGTCATTTTTATTATTTAATGTATTGGTAATCATCTTATTGCTATTTTCTGGTTATAATAGAGTCTGAAGTGTTTATTTCTTAATTAGTACAATTCTTATTTATTTTTAATGGATTTGTAATTCATATTTATTAGTTATGCTATATTATTGTAAAATAATAATTTAATGTGTATGTCTTACTATGTACAATTCTTATTATTATAATGTTTTGTAATCCTATTTATTAGTTAATGCATATATGTTAATAATAATGATTGAAGTGTTTATTTCTGAATTATGTACAATTCATTATTCTTATTAAGTATTGTCACCTTTATTAGTTATTGCGATTATTATTGTTAATAATTATTATTATTAATGGTTATTTCTTAATTATGTACAACTAATTATTTATTATTAATGTATTTGTAGTCATATTTATTAGTTATTGCTATTATTATTGTTAATGATAATAATAATATTATTTCGATTTTATTATTTTACAAAAATTATCAGCTATTTGCGTGGCCATACATTCAAATTTCATCTAAATTCTTGGCACCTATATATCCTATTCATAGTTTCACCCAGTTCTTCTAAAAATAAGCCCCGCCCCACAACAAAATAATGTCTTATGATTCAAATGTATCAAATCACATTCAAGTCTGCTCAGTTCATTTGGGTTAAGCTGTTATATGAAGCATCACATCCATAATCACCAGCTGGCCCTCGTGACTGGAGATAAAACATTGCATAAGACATCCTGTAATTTAGGCCATATGCTACAACTTTAAGGGCACAGCCATACATTGCGAAATACGGCAAATAACTATACAAGCAAAATCTCACTGGCATCGATATATGTGTGTGTAAAATATGCAGCACGCATATTAAGGTTTATAAATATTTATCAGGTTATTTGTGTGACAGATCTAGTTTATATTCGTTATTCACTGTGTGGAAGCTCGATAGCAATATCAAATTGTTCCTTAAAATCAGCCCCGCGACTTTAATTTGTGATAAAAAGCAACATTAGCATGGACTAAGCGCTCCATCAAGAGTCTGCTCGCTTTGATTTCTAACCATGACATTAATTCGCCTAAAGCACACGACAGGGGCCTCTTATTGTGTTGTTTGTTTTGAGCACTTGCACGGACCGTGTTCAAATCACAGCGGCCAGAATGGCAACAATTCCAATAAGCGCGATATTACAATGTTTCCATTAGTCGCGTTTGATACATTTCAACAGCGTTTGCGATCATAAAAGGCGCTTCTGGATCGTCCCATCTCCAGCCTCCGTCACGCGCGGTAATGTGGCTGCATTAGTATAATGAAATGATTATACAGTAAATGCATTCGAGAAATAAAAGGAAGAATCTCTGCAGGAAATGTTTCGGAACACTCATACAAACCTCCTTTACACGGGTCCTGACAGACACATGCAACCATAATCGCGCATATTATCAAACACAGCCGTTAGTTTTACGTCTAAAATAATCGTTTAATCTATAATCCGTGTTTACACTGTACAGCTTTTATATTATCACTGCCAGGCTTTGTTGAAAGAGGAGGTGGGATTTTATAAAACGACTTCGGGGGGCTGAGAGACCGCACACGAACGAGACTCGATTCGCATTCCCGAATTTAATGTGAACACGCGGCGGTCTAAAATGTCGCAAAATGAGCGTGAATGAAATACTATGGGTTGAACAAATATTAGACATCAATTGCGGACATTTTAAGTGCGTTTATTTCGCACCGTGTCGGTTTCATATTGAAGGTCGTCGCGTTGATGAGCGCGTTGATATTGGGCTCTTCCAGGACCTGTGGTGAGCCGTTCAAGCCAACAAGTTTGGAGAGAATGTTTGAGTTTAATCAATTCAGAGCGACGAGATGGAGCCCAACTCACTCCTGGTAATAGCATCCACTCCTAATGAATTTATTGCGCCCGCGCATCTAGTCATATGTTGCGATAAGAAATCAATGGAAGAAACTTTACTGCAAAAGTTCATATTTTATTATTCATATTTCTATCTAATGTGATTTATCATGTGATGCGTTGGTCGCGTCTGCTCCTATGTTATATAAAATTGTGCTGCCGAATATAAATATGGCATTTCTATTTGTGTTTCCGCAGTGGGTAGGCTCACCTTGTGGTTTGCACGGACCTTACATTTTCTACAAGGCGTTTAGATTTCACCTTGAAGGCAAAGCGAGAATTTTATCCCTGGGTGATTTTTTCTTGGTCAGATGTAAAGCTGGGGACCCCATCTGCATAGCAGAGCTACAACTCGTATGGGAGGAAAGGACAACCAAGCAACTTCTATCCAGCTCCAAACTTTATTTTCTCCCAGAAGATACCCCCCAGGGCAGAAATGTCACTCACGGAGAGGTAATTTCTCGTTTTCCGGCTTCCCATGTCCCTCCGCGATGTGTTTATTGTGGTGTGGATGAAATATGAGCCGGCTTTGCATCGCATCTATTAATTCCGCTATCTGATCACAAGACCTCTAATGCATCGCGTTTAATTATACACTCTAAAAAATGCTGGGTTGAATACAACCCAGTGCTGGGTAAAATAGGGACAAACCCAGCAATTGGGTTGTTTTGACCCACCGGTTGGGTTAAATGTTATGGGTAGTACCCAACCGCTGGGGTCCAAACACCCAATTGCTGGGTTTGTCCCTATTTTACCCAGCACTGGGTTGTATTTAACCCAGCATTTTTTGGACCCTCGTGTTAATTTCGCCCCGGCTCATTTGCATGCGAGCGTTTAGCGCTTGCCGTCTAACAGCGTGCGATGCTGAGAATGGTGCCATTGTGTGAAGTTGTCACATCAGTGTTTTGCTTGTTTCATCTGATATACAATAGTGCGGAACCTGAGAACAGCAAAGACGACTGAAGCTGCTGATCGCTGATAAAAATAGTGTTCTTGCTCTGAGAGCCGCGTATGATCAAGGCAATCCCTAATCGATAGAACGATCGATGTGCTGATCGGCGCTAATGATATATATAGCTTATGCTGGCGAATATGGAAGGCAGACGTTTGAAGAGTGCGATGCGAACTAATATCAATGGGAATTGATTAATAACAAATAACTGCGCGCTGATCAAGCAGCGAGTGAGATTTATGAAGGTTATTATATCAAAGTGCTGCACCATAAGCTTGTGAGATGTGTTTGCCCGACAGAAAAATGTTGTTTCTGGGGATTTAACCCTTTGAGGTACTGACACATTGTTATTTTACAGTACTGTGTTTGTTTATGCTGCTCTGCATTTACCTAAGCAAGGTTTAAATGATATGAATAACACCTATATCGTGTTAGTACGTTGTAGAACTGATTGTAATGACTTTGTAATTAATTATTATATTAAAGTGATATATTATTAACATATTATTACGTCTGATAATACTGTGTAATAATAAAAAATAATAATAATAACGTTATATCTTATGGCTCTGTAAACAGTGTACTGTATTTATAATAGCTATTTCTAACTGACTGACCATAAAAATTGATTTTTGTTTGTGAAGCTAATGTCTTCCTGATGATCATTCATAAATATTACAGATGGTTTTTACTGATGATGATGATTGTTATGTTTTTTTATGTATCTAGTGGTTAATATGTTTATTGACTTTAATTTTAATACAATGATAACTAAATAATAATAATAATATGTGATATTTCCGGGTACTCAGTAAACGTGTAACTGCTTTTTATAACTATTTTGCGTCATCTGAGCTAAGTCCATACTATACCGATTGTGTGGTAGTTTGAAGTCATAATTAGTATTTGCATGTTTCAGTGGCTAATTTTTAATAGAAAACAAACAATTATTAACTACATAATTAAAATGATTTTTAATGTAGTAAATATAATAATACTATAATTTCTTATATATATAGCAAGCGAACTAAATGTCATGCATTGCAAATGTCATGCAAATAATTTATGCAAACAACACAATAAAAACAGTTCACGAACAGTCATTTTCTGTTAAATACAGATTGTTTATTTATAGTTTTTCTATTTCTGATATTAACTGATAACTATTTAAAATAAGATAACAATAGAACGTTGTGAATATTGGTGAAAACTATTGCTTATACAAATGATCACTTTATCTCATATATAACTTATTGCTGTTGCTACAGAACTAATATTATTTTTGACTACACATAAAGCATGTTTGATAAAACAGTGTCTATATGACAGTGTGTAAAGCTTTCCCATCCATTGTGCTTTATAGCAATTGTGTTGCAACTGCTATTTTAACAAAGCAGCACAGCTGCGGTCTTACATGGGTAATGTAACAAGGTCTGTACCTGTTTTATCTTGCACTGCTCATGTAATCACCGATCCCAAATACAAAAAGACAATCTGCTGTGTGTGAACCTCTACTGTTCTACTGTCCTCCCCCCGTGGAGTGGAGGATCAAATAGCCTTTTCAAAATAATCAACAGGTCCTGTGTGAAGCCCTGTCGAAATGTCAAGGTTACTTTGCTGAATTATTATCAATATTTGGTGGAAACATACACCGTTGCCAGCATCGACCTTGAAAACATGGTGTTTACACAATGTAACGAGGTGTTATTGAGGAAAAGCATTAGTCTTAATGCACTGTTTGTTCAGTTGATCAGAGCCCTGTCCTCTTTCCAACTTGCCACCGGCCTCCCTCCCTTCCCCCACTCAGCAGCAATGCCAATTATTTGCTTTTCAAATTTATTACGCATTCATGACTGCTGATCTTGAAACGGCCTGGGAGATAGGATTACTAGCCAAGAACAATGCTCTGCTCTTAGGTATACTTTACAGTTTTGAGAATATAGGGCATTTTGTTAGCTGTTAGTCATTTTTGGGAACTGTTTTTAGGAGTAATAGCATATACTTATTAACATACTAACTATACTAAGTAGGCCTACTAATCAGGGACAGTCAATCCAAAAATGAAAATTCTATGGAATACTATGGAAGTCAATGGCTACCGTCAACTGTTTGGTTACCAGCATTCTTCAAAATATTTTCTTTTGTGTTCAACAGAAGAAAGAAACTCATGCAGGTTTGCAAAATAAGACAATTTGAAGAATGCTTGTAACCAAATAATTACTGGTTAGCTATTGACTTCCACTTTATTGAAAAAATACTATGGAAGTCAATGGCTACCATCAACTGTTTGGTTACCAGCATTCTTCAAAATATCTTAATCTGTGTTCAACAGAAGAATAAAACTCATGCAGGTTTGCAAAATGAGATATTTTGAAGAATGTTGGTAGCACATTTCTGGTAGCCATTGACTTCCATAGCATGGAAAAAATTACTGTGGTATTCAATGGCTGCCAGCAGCCTAACATTCTTTAAAATATCTTCTTGTATGGTCAACAGAATACAGAACTGCATAAATGTTTTAATTTGAGGTGATGACAAATTTTTAGTTTTTGGGGGAGAACTATCCCTTTAAATGGTGTCTGATTGGCTGACTAACAGAAGTATGTCAGTTCCAAAATACATCCAGCTTTGTCAGAGAATAGGGTTGCAAAATGAGTTAATGTTGTGTAACGTGTTCATTTAAACACAATGCAGTGTTGTGTGCATCTTATTTGTTGTAATATTGAGTATGGAGTGTACTAGTTTTACATATGTCCTTACAAGTATTGTGCAAAAAGTGAAAAATGTCCGCCACCCTTTTGTGCATTCCCAGTGTAGTTGCTAAATGAGACATGGCGAATTTAAATAACAATGTGATTAAGTGTCAGCCAAAGCACCTGCAGTAATGTGAGCTTCACTACTTCGCAGCCTCAGATGCACTCAGCAGATTGTCCAATTAAATTACATTTGCATTTGCAGCGAATAACCCGAGCGACCGCTGATAAAGTTAATCAACTATCAAAGAAATTGCCATGCATTTGCAGAGGCTGCACTATGCTGTGTTAATGGTACAATAATAGACATGTTTTCTATTTACGAGAAGAGAGTCGACATCAGTGGTTCTCAACTGATGGGTCACGACCCAGAAATGGGTCACAGTTCTGTTCGCAAAGAGTGTGTAAAAACTTTATAAATGCAAATAATAAAATGTAACTTAGCATTTCATTGTGTGAAATTAGTGTAGAAAATTAAATCAAATTATCAACTTTTAAAAGGTCAGAGAAAATGCTTCCCATATTTGTTTCATGCAAATTCTGTCACCTATGAAGCTAGCCAAATTAGACAGATGCCAAGGTTGCATCTGGGAAAGCTACAAAAAGAAAATACGACCCTGACTACACTGGTGTGTGCTGTTATTATTGGTTAGTTTGATGTAAAAATATATAAACTAGTCGTATCAATAATATTTTTTAATAAATGTTTATAAATATAAATATAAAATTTATACTTAATATTTTATATTGTTCCATTTAGAACCCCCCCCCCCCCCCACACACACACGTTTTTAAATCGAATAAATAAAAATATATATGAATAAATATTTTTATGTTGGTTATTTATTCTGCATTTATAAAGAATATACAAAGAAGACATGACTCTGACTACATTGGTGTGTGCATTATTATTTGTTTTTTTACAGAATTGTACCCTATGAATTTAAATTTATTATTTAAATAAAATAAAAAATGTATTTCTATAATTAAATTTCAGTTTTTTCTTTATTATCATGTATAATATATATTATAGAGTATATATTATATAATAGTATATTATATATTTAATGTTTTTTTTATTATATATATAATATTATATATGATATACAATATATATTATAATAAAATTATATAAACAAATCTACAATATACATTTTTTTATGCATTTTATTATTATTTTATTTATTTATTTATTCATTAATTTATTCATTCATTCAAAGAAAACAAATAAAAAAACACTTCAGTCTGACGTTTTTGATCCTGTTGGGCTGCCGCTTGATGTTTATTTTTAAATCCTGAAGCAAAACCATTGGAGAGCCACTGATCTGACAAGTTCCTCTTGAATATAAACCATTTGAACTTTAGATCAACATTCAGTCTTATTTGAATGCTCAGCAGCAAAGACTTTTACATAACACGACTGGCAATGTGCTAATGTTTAGCGAGCGTGTGTATGCAAACAGGAAGGTACGCGAGTACTCTTGTGTGATAAAACAGGGCCACTCTGCAGTTGCCTTTTTGTTTCTACACCCAGGTGATGTAATTTCCCCTCTGGCTGAGGTTAGTCATTCATTAGAAGGATAGCAGCGGCTGAAACGGCAACAGGCCTGCAGTGATCTCTTTCTGGCAGCCAGCCGATAAAATTTAACACTTAGAGTTTGTGCCTAGAGAGGGCAACATAACACTCCTGTGAAGACATGCAGTTTTTGTTTTTTTGAATCGACTTTTTTTGCCCTGCTGGGCCTACAAATTCTTGGGTGTACAGTCTTACTGTACTCTGTAGCACTGGCGTTCGGCTCGGCTTCACGCGGATCTGTTTGTTTCTAATTATACTTCCTCTTGTCTTTCATCTCATTTAATCTGTCCTAAAAGGTTTTTTTCTTCTTCACAGAAATAAAAGATACAGAATACTCCCTACCATAGCCAATATTTCATTTGTGATTGTATTTCACAGAAAATATGTGTCATTTTTGAGGGAGGAATTGCTTTGGCAAGAGCTCAGCACTGCTCTCACAGTTTTTCAGTCTTTAATTGGACCCAGTTGTTCTAGAGTCCCTTAGCTCGTAATATCATTGTTTTAGTATGTGTGTGTGAGAGAGAGAAGGGTTTTAACGCTGTGTGCACTGGCAATACTCTTGAATAGCATTTATGTGACATAAGAGCAGAACTAAATGGGGTTGGTGCTTTATAAATAGATTGCATATCAGATTCCAGCAAGCACTGTACACTTTGACTAACAGTTTGCATATCCATACGAAACCTCCAGTACTGTGCATTTGTAAACCATGTGTAAGTAAAGATAATGGCTGTGTGTGCAAATATTCTTGCAAATGTCCTTTTTTTTTTTTTTTTTGGAAGCCAGGAGCTTGAAAGGATCCAGGGAAGGGTGCTATAATGTCTTATTAGTTGCTTCTTTCAGCTGTTATTTGAATTGCAAACCTGAAGATTCAGAGTTGCGCAGAAAGCGTGTGACAGCGATCCAGACACATCTCTGCTGCCTGGCATCAGTCCATGTTTGTGTTTGAATCCCTAAGACATATTTATAGTTCAAATTAAATCAGCACTCCTCCTGTAGGTAACATTCCGTAACATGTTGTTTACTTTCCCGTGGCGGCTCACGTTAGGGATGTGCAAAACGACATATTTTCATAATTGACTAGGCAGTGACTAGGTCTTAAAGACATACTTCACCTATATATATATATATATATATAGTGTTGTGGGTAACACATTACAAGTAACGCGAGTTACGTAATCAGATTACTTTATTCAAGTAACTAGTAAAGTAACGCATAACTTTTTAATTCAGAAGGAAATATCTGAGTCACTTTTTCAAATAAGTAACGCCAGTTACTTGTTTTCCCATTTATTGACTGACAGCTCTCCTGTCCGCATGTTGAGAGTAATCAGGAGTGAGTGCAGAGGCGTTGTGTGCGCTGTGATGTTACTGTAGTTCTAGATTAAATGTGAATGTGCATTAATTCATCTCACTCACAAAAACACAGGTTCAGCATTCCTCAAAATGAATAAAAACGTTGAAATGCAAACTCAGAATATGACGCCAACCTGCAATAATTAAATATTAAACAACACAAATCAGCTACTCCCATTTTACTAGCAATTTCTTTGCTGCTGACCTTGATGATCCGTTCAACCATACTAATAAGCAAAAATTGCTTTAGATAAACTAACATTTGTGCTTCATTGTTTTTTTTATTGCTGAGGAGTGTTTCTTCTCCTGCGTTCTACTGTACAGCCGTTGAATTTACTTTTCATTCAGCCTGAGGTTTATTCATTACTTTTTGTTGTGAAAGGGCTTTTATATTTGCTATACATAGAACTTCTTAAGTTAAAAACAATCAAGCCCTGCTCATATTTAAAAAGTAACGCAAAAGTAACTTAATGCATTACTTTCCATAAAAAGTAATTAAGTAATGTAATTAGTTACTTTTTTTAATGGAGTAATGCAATGTTGTAATGCATTATTTTTAAAAGTAATTTTCCCCAACACTGTATATATATATACACACTACCGCTCAAAAGTTTGGGATCAGTAAGACTTGTAATGTCTTTTAAAGAAGTCTCTTCTGCTCATCAAGGCTGCATTTATTTGATCAAAAACACAGAAAAAAAACAATAATCTTGCAAAATGTTATTACAACATAAAACAATGGTTTCTATTTTTTTTTAAATATTCTTTAAAGATAATTAATTTCTTCTGTGATCAAAGCTAATTTCCATCACCCTTACTCCATTCTAAGTGTCACTGATCCTTCAGAAATTCATTCTATATGCTGATCTAGATAAGTTCTGTTATTATATGCTTGGACATAACTACACTCAAATGTTAGAATATTTATGATTGTTAAAAGGTTTTTGAAAAGTCCCATGGTCACACAAGCTGTGTTATTTGATCAAAATACAGTTAAAACAGTAATGTTTTGAAATATATTACAATTAAAAGTTTTACTTTTAAAAAAAATCTTACTGCGTTCACCAAATCAGCATCTTAAAGATTTCTCCTTAAGGACCACGTGACACTGAATACTGGAATAAGCTTAGCCAACACAGGAATATAATTAAAAAAAATTTTTTAAATAATATTTCACAAGTTTTTATTGTATTTTTGATCAGATAAATGCAGCCTTGATAGCAGAAGTGTTTCAAAGCTGTTAATGATTACAAACTTTTCACCATAATGTAAAAGGCGATATTTAGCAGAATGTTCAAGTTGCGTTTTTTTTTTTTTTTTTAAGCCTTCACATTTCCGCTATTTTTTTTTCCTGCGATTTCAACAGGAAATCCATACAATCTGGAATTTGCGCGAGAGGATGAAAGATTTCCCCACACAGATTTCGCAACTGGTTCAAGTCGGACATGGCGATTCGAAGTGACTTGTGTGTGAGCTGCGCTACTGACAATAGACTTACATGCAAAATTTTGCCCGAAATTTCACTGGCCGCACCTTACAGTGAAAGTGGATCTTCACCTTAAACCTTTTATCACTCTAAACCAGGGGTGTCAAACTCATTTCCTGGAGAGCTGGAGCCCTGCAGAGTTTAGATTCAACTCTAATTAAACACACCTGATCCAATTAATCAAGTCCTTCAGGCTTATTTGAAAACTACATGGTATGTGTGTTGGAACAGGGTTAGAACAAAAAACTCGGCAGGGCCCCGGCCCTCCAGGAATTGAGTTTAACACCCCTGCTCTAAACTATCACAAAAAACTTTGGATTATGCACAATAAGCAACATTAACTGCTCACAGTGGGATATCTGAATTGTCTGGACGGTGGATTTGTATACAAGAATAATTTTGTCAGTTATGTGGCAAATGTGGTGAATTTACAGACACAACTTCTTGGAGACTTTACCGTGCTGGCAGTATAACGGCGTGATAAAGCACAAAGCCGCTTTTCATCTCTAAACTGATCCTTTTCAAAGAACTGCTGCCAAACATATTCAATTGGAAAAAAATCCAGCTAAAATAGTCAACCTTGGTTGATGGACGACTAGTCATTTTAAACACTTGTTTGTTGAAACATGATTATTTGAACTTTTTAACCCCAGTGTGTGGTTGACATTGATATTTCTTGTTTTTCTTTAACCTTCATCTGAGCGTTACGAACAAACATTTGTATTGTCTCTCAAAGCTTTCGTGTTTCATGACAAATGGGTTTAATTTTGTAAAGCAGTGTCATCATATTTCAGAGCGGCCCATTCTGAAGCAGCGCTGCTCTTCCACGTCCAATCAGTGCGCCGCTCGACTCACTCAAACAAACGGCTGTTGTTGGCGTGTTGTAAAAGGAACTGAATTAGATTCAGGAGAGATTTCAGTTGCACATCTGCAAGTTATTTCTGAATCAGTTCATGCCTCTTTGACAGCGACTGTGCTAATTGCAGCAGGATGGAGCCGCGGGTCTCGTCTTCAGTGTGAATGTGCAAAACTAGACGTTTAATGCAACACTGGAGTTTTGAGATGAGAAAATAAACAGTGACAATTTGTGTCTATCCTTGGGAACTTGTGACGTCAATGACGTTGTTAAGTTAAACTTACACCGACGTTACACTCTAAAAAATGCTGGGTTAAATATAACCCAGCGCTGGGTTAAAAAGGGACAAACCCAGCTATTGGGTTGTTTTGTCCCAGCTGTTGGGTTGTTTTGACCCAACCGCTGGTCAAAACAACCCAATAGCTGGGTCAAAACAACCCAATAGCTGGGTCAAAACAACCCAATAGCTGGGTCAAAACAACCCAATTGCTGGTTTTGTCCCTTTTTAACCCAGCGCTGGATTATATTTAACCCAGCATTTTTTAGAGTGTAACGTCGGTGAAAGTTTACCTAAAGAGAGCAATCAAATGTATTCATTCAAGTGATCTTTCGTACTAGCTGGCTGATGCTAATGCTAGTACAGTCTAGTTTATTCACTAAAATAAAGGAAATAATTGAATGAATAAGTAGCGTTCAATGTAAAGTATTTATTGTTATAGACGAATCCAAAGAGGGGGTTTTGATAGCGGGGGCGTTTAATTTATAAATAATTTGTATTGAATATACAGAGAAAATGGCTTTATTGTGATTATATTCTTTTGCCATGATATAAAAATGATATTAAGGCTGTAAGATTGCATTCATACCATTAACTCCTAGGTTTAAGTGTGCTTTGATTTTGATAGGAATATTAGTAAATGTAAACAAGTTTGTACAACAGCGTTAGCTATGTGCAGTTAAGCATTAGCTGTTGTTTACATGCATAGTAATTAGGGACATCCAATATTAAGTGGTATTAAGAAAATCTCTGGGTGTTTTCATAAACGGAAGAATGGATTAAGACAAGATTGAATTGTATACTTTGATTCCTTTCCTGCCTTTATGCAGCCAAGCGCCGCTTTCTTATAGTCTTCTATGCTAAGTATGACAAAAATGAGCTTGGATAGGTGAGATACTTTGAATATTTGCAATATATTTTTCACAATATTTCTGATGTTGATAATTTATTTGATTATTATTATGTTTCCTTAAGAGTGTGTTTTAGATTTGAGAGTTTTAGATTTAGTTTGATGTATTTTCTGTGCAATGAACAGGTTAAAAACTTTCATTTATTGACTGATTTGCATCGTTTTTTTATGCATTAAAATGTTGTGGTGACAAAATGCAGGTAAATACTGATGTTTATACTGTGTATTGTTAATATGCATATAAATGGTAATAATTCAGTATTACTCATTCTTGCATTCAGTTGTTGTTTTTTTAGATTTAGATCGAAAAATAATGGATGTTTGGCTAAAATAATGTGTCTGAGGGCCATTTTCTTATAGTCTTCTACACTATAGGCTGACAAAAATTATTTTGGATATTATCAAAAAAATTTCTTTGACTATTTGCCATATACTCTTCACAATGAAAACTTTATTTGCTTATTAAGTTTCCAGAAGAGTGTGTTATTAGTTTTGATTTGTATGCGAATATAAAATAATTTAGATAAGGAGGTTTTAATAGAATCTCCTATTTTAGAATTTTAGACGTTCGTTCATTCATTTCAATCTTAAATTTCAAACTTAACTCAGTGACCGATTTTCCTCATGCCATTTTTCTTGTATTAAAATGTTGTTGTAAATATTGATGCTTATACTGTGTATCGTTAATATCCATATCAATAGAAATAATTCAGTATTCAACATTTTTTATAAGTTGTACCGCCCAGTCCTAGTTTCTAGTTTGAGTTCAGAGTGAGATCAGTTATTCAAGTTAACTTATAACTGGACTTTAAAAGACTTCATAAGAATCTGCAAGGCCATTTTTTCACATTAGCAGGTCAATAATTAAATCGACATGCAAGCAGGTGTACAAATCTGCGGTGACCTGGGGAATTCTTGAGCTGACCCCTGAATCAGCGGAGTGAGATGGGCTCAGCATGACTCTGGTTCAGGGGCTTCGCCGTCTGCAACCCTTCACTCTGCTTCTGAAAGACCCGTAAAGTGTAATAAAAAGAAGGCGAGTGTAAATCCAAAAGTAAAGCAAGGAAATCTGTAAAAGCTTTTGATTGATCTTTCTCATAACATCACTTAATAATAGAAGGGAAATGCAGTCTTTTCAGTTTTTTTTTCTTCCTTTTATTGTTTTATTTGCATCCTCCTAAATGAATTTACACAATGAAGCAATATTTCAGTCAAAGCAGTGAGGCGCAGTCAGAGCTTCAAAGCGGCGGAGCAGGGCACTTGATCTCATAGTAAAGTTTGCTGTGTCGCCATCAGGACTAACAGTGTTTGACCCACTTAGATTTATATACGTGTGAAAACAGATGCCTCTGTGCTCAGATGGTCATTATGGAGAGGCTAGATTCATTTTTCTGCTGCAAACATTTGGGGGTGTGCAGCCTTTTTCTATTTACACCCGTAGTGGATGAAAAAAGGTCATCTAAATTAGTGGTTCTCATATAGTTTTGCTTCAGGAACCAGTTTTTAAATTGGAGTTGACATCTAACACAGTACCAAAATGAAAAGTAAACAAAAGACATATGGAGTTTTTAATTGGCATTTATTTAATTTTATGTACATTTTTTTATTTATTTATTTATATATATATATTTTTTTATTTTTATTTTTTACATTTTATTTTATTTTTTTTATTCTTTGTTTCTTATGAATATTTTTCTTTTGAAAACATATTATTTAGTTGTTTATTCTTTATTTATTTTTAGTTTATTTATTTTAGTATTTCAGTATATCATTTTCATTTTATTTAAATATTTTATTTTTATTTATTTTTTACGTTATTATGTTGCATTTTGTTTTTAAGACCATATTATATTATGTATTTTATATTGTTCTATTATTATTTTTTAATGTATTATTTTTTTGTGTTATTTTATTTTGATACCCAACTATGCTCTGTTATATAGTTAATGAAACTATATAATAGTGCATAGTTAGGATAGCAAAATAAAATACAATAAAATATTATTGTTTGCATTTTTTTTACTCTTTTCTTATTGTGTTTATGCTTCTTGCTCTTCCATTTGTGGGTTGCGACCCACCAGTTGAGTTTCCACTGGTTTCACCTGCAGTATTCTACATTGCATGGGAATGCTATGTAGACATAGAGGAATGCATACATGCCCCATTGCAAGGAAATCATAGATAACGCGTTCATATCCTTTCATTTGTGGCTTTTATTAAGGCCTAACTCCCTTGACTTTGTACCTCTTGGTAACTTCATAAACCTTTTCATATGGTGCGGTTAAGTACACTGAGATAAAGTTCCATTTTCGACCCATTACTCTGTCTGTGCGAGAGATAAATTGTTTGCTTGACACCGTGACAATGGGACCTATTCTATGGAACCAAGAAAAAAAAAATCTGAAACCTAAAAAGAAACAGAAACAAAGAAATGAACTATATTCTAGTGTTGCAGTGCAGGTATTCCCTCTGATCTGTGCTCACTGCTATTGGGCCAAACTTGGGAAACTTAACCAAACAATGCGGAGGAAGCATTCAGTGAATTTTCTCAGCGTGCTGAACGGTGCAGTGGAGTCAGTCAAAAGTGCATGATCCAGTGCTCTGCCAAATATGAACGCATCTGTTCCCCAGATTCCCTGTATAACTGGGACCGTTCTGTTATTGCGTGCCAGGTCACAAGCAAAGCTCCTGCTTAACTTTTATAAACGTATAAAGCAAGCAAGACTGCTTGGAGAAGTCACTGTAATGCCTTAGTGCCGTGATGCATTAAAATGGAATTGCACTCCAAATTACAACATTTTGAATTACAACCTGCACAAGATATATATTAGAAGGAAGAAATGCCTCTCTGGCTGGGGCTGTGCTTTTTTGTGTTTTGCCTTATGCTATGTACATTGAACCCGATACTGATTTGTTTTTCAAATCCGATCTTTATGGTTGTTCACAATGTCATTTTGCAAGTAATGAAATCGGATTAGTTTGTTTGTGTGGAGTCCAATTTTTGGTAATGGGTCATTACGTTAAAGAACAAGAGGGATTTTTACAAACCTAGTTTAAAACTGATGTGCCAAGAAATGTACACTTTGAATTCATGATGGGTTTGAAACATTTTTTGTACAGTTTTCAAGAAAAGTTCTAGTTTAATGACTCTAAAAATGTTATGTGGTGTAACCATCAAGCTAAAAGTAATAACATTTTTTATTACTTAAGCCTTGAATCAGTTAGTGTACACATCTTAATCATTATTTTCATAAAAAGTTTTGAAATATGCAATAATGATCAGAAGTTGGAATAAAATGTTTTAATGTTTTTAAAATAAGGCTGCATTTATTTGATAAAAAATACAGTAAAAACAGTAATATTATGAAATATTACATTTAAAATAAACGTCAAAAGGTAATTTATTCCTGTGACGCAAAACTGAATTTTCAGCAACCATTACTGCAGTCTTCAGTGTCACATGATCCTTCAGAAGTCATTCTAATATGCTGATTTCATGTTCAGTTTTTTTAATCAATTATTATTGGGGCACAATTATTAATTGTTATTATTATCATAGTTTTTGCTGCTTAATATTGTTGTGAAAAACAAAAGAGCAGCATTTATTTTTGAATGTTTGAAGTAGAAATCTTTTATAACATTATAAATATCTTTACAGTCACTTTTGATCAATTTAATACAGCCTTGATTAATAAATTTACTTAACAAAAAAAAAACTTTTTTACCCAAACTTTTGGATGGATACAATCAGGGGCGTGTCTACGTGGTGGCCAGGGGTGGCTCCGGCCCCCCTTGAAATTTGGCTGGCCACCCCAGGTGCCCCCCTACCAAATGTCTTGCCATAGGCTTGTTTTTAATAAATTTCTAATTTTAGGCGGTTTCTATAGTGTGATCTTAATGACAATGTTGAGAGCGCATAATGTTACGCGATCAACGAATCTCTCCACTCACAAATGGATTTCCTTCACTCGCACAAAACTGGATGTGTGCTTTTAACATACATCGTTCCGCAAACACAACGGAAAGAATTTGCCACTGACGATTCAAACGGAGTTTTGAGCAGTAGAGTAGCACTTTTTTTTTTTTTTGTTTTTTTTTTTTTTTTTTTTTTTTTTTTTTTTTTTTTTTTTGTTTTTTTTTTTTTTTTTTTTTTTTTTTGTTTTTTTTTTTTTTTTTTTTTTTGTTTTTTTTTTTTTTTTTTTTTTTTTTTTTTTTTTTTTTTTTTGTTTTTTTTTTTTTTTTTTTTTTTTTTTGTTTTTTTTTGTTTTTTTTTTTTTTTTTTTTGTTTGTTTTCATTTCTCCGATCACCAATGCAGACATTGTTTGATGTTAAAAAAAAAAAAAAAAAAATTACGCGGCGTATCCAACCAACGCGTAAAAAGCCTATATCTTTATCCGTAATTATGTCCCCACGGAATGCAACAAATGCCTCGTTTGTAATTGGTTTTAATGTTTTTGAATCGTCGCTCCGGCCGGATAGGGCATCACAGTATGTTAAGGGGCGTAACATTTCCGTCACATGCTTGAGGTATTCGGCCAATCACAATGCACTGGATAGCTGGTCAATCACAGCACACCTCGCTTTTCAGACTGATGAGCTTTGTAAAAATCGACACGTTTCAGAAAGGCGGGGCATAGAGGAGAAACAATAATGTACAGTATGTGGAAAATAATGTGTTTTTTAACCTTAAACCACATAAACACATTTCATTACACCAAATACACCAAATAATGTTCTTTTTAGCAACATCATATGACCCCATTAGGAATTTAAGAGTGTTTTGCCTGTTTTTGCCACTATACCTGTGCCCTTCCTCACTTTGCATATTTCTCTTAATAGGATGAAGTTATCGCCGTCTCTGAGAAAGTCATAGTGAAGTTGGAGGATCTGGTGAAATGGATGGTGGCAGATGTGTCGAGTTGGAACAAGGGTCTGCAGGCCATACCCCTGAAACCCACCGTGCTGAAGGAGCTCGGCAAAAATGGCCAGAGAGAAGCGCTCCACAAATACAGAGAGTCCACGCTCAACAGCGGCCTCAACTTCAAGGACGTCCTCAAAGAGAAGGCTGAACTCGGTATACAGCGTGATTTCTCATTTCTCACAGTCCCTGTTTGGCACGTGGCACCATTTACATGAGCCGTACAGAATAATGATTTGATTATGGCAGTATTCTTTATTGCAGCTCAGCATACATTGAAAGCATTTAATTGCACAAATCAAAGTAAGCCACTTCACATTTGCGTTCAAGTAACATTCGAGAAAATAATGTGGTGTTTGTCACGACTAACCGCCTGCAGATAATAACATGGCTTGAATGTTTTTCTTTACGAGCGTCAAACCTATTTTTTACGGGGAGTAGAAACTTAAGTGATTGTACAAGACACAACAAGAAAGTGTTTGAGTTTGACACTTGTTTAAACAGGCAGGGTGTCGCCCCTGCATTCATCTCCCTCTGCGCTTTTTCCTTCTTTGGTTGTTTGTGTCTCTCATTAACTGGGAACAATATGGTGTGTAAATGCTCATTAATGTGCAGAC
The DNA here is from genome assembly GCA_018155175.1 of Sinocyclocheilus anophthalmus. Taxonomy (NCBI): domain Eukaryota; kingdom Metazoa; phylum Chordata; class Actinopteri; order Cypriniformes; family Cyprinidae; genus Sinocyclocheilus; species Sinocyclocheilus anophthalmus. Next base: position 217,874 of record JADLZN010003983.1, on the reverse strand, counting down.
GGATCACACCCAGTGTGATTACGCTTCCTGTGTGATTGCTCAGTAAGGATCTGATTTATCAAAGCATTGTACACTCTTAAAAATAAAGGTGCTTCAAAAGGTTCTTCAAGCGATGCCATAGAAGAACAATTTTTGGTTCCACAAAGAACCATTCAAACAAAGGTTATTTAAAGAACCATCTCTTTCTTAACTTTTTATAATTTGAAGAACCTTCTTTCGCCACAAAGAATCTTTTGTGAAACAGAAAGGTTCTTCAGATGTTAAAGGTTCTTTATGGAACCATTTAGACAAAAAGGTTCTTCTATGGCATCGTGAAGCACCTTTATTTTTAAGAGTGTATTTTAGTTTTTAGCTTCGGCTCAGTTTGGCAATCCACAAAACTAAACTTTGTATATTTGTGTATTTTAAACAGAAATACCGTGTGCCTTGATAAACTAAACGAAACGGGTCAAACTCTATTTTGGGTAATGAAGGAGTATTAGCCGTGAAAACATATTAAGAGGATATCCCTGAGTTGTTATATTGCAACCTTGTGTAATCCAAGAGTCTTACCGGGGTGGTGTATTAAAGAGCACGTGGCATTACAAAACGCTTGTGAAATGTGTCATGTGTCTGCGCTGAAAATGACTAGAATATATAGCATTTATTAGTACTAATTAAGACCAATTAATGCGTATTTACTGACCTTATTCGAATCCCTAATCTAACCAATACCATAAAACTTACAAACTACCTTACTAACATAATACGGCATGTGAATTATGAATTTATCGAGGGGAAAGTTGTAGTTAATAGTGAATAAGTGTTACCGAAATGATTTCTGTGCAAATACATATCATATAGATCTATGGATTATCATGTAAAGGCAGGAAAATATCAAGATATTTTTTTAGCTATATTGCCTAGCCTAGGCAGTCAAAAAGTCCAACCAGGAATTTCCACAAATCTGCAGACTCTGTCTTTCTAACAGGCAGAATCCCAAAGAATCCATTTTCAGTGCATAGCATTTTGATAAGTTCTCAAGCTGGTTAAAAGCCATTGAAGGGCTAAATATACATATCACCCCTTTCAATTTTGTGGATATAATAATTATGCAGCACTAGTGGATGGATCTTTTTGCTATGCCAGTTACTGGAATTTGCATACGGCTTTGTCTCGAAGCGTGGAGGTGAACATGCTCTCAAGTGGCCTGATGTATGAGGTTCCTATGAGAAAGAAAAATCAATAATGGATGCTTTGTCACTTATGTGCAGGCTACAGCTGCGAATGACAATCAATAGCTGCACAAAAAGATCTGTGATTTATTCGCTGTCAGTCCTGCTGCAACCTTATTATTTCTTTATGTATTGTGAGTGTGCACAGTGTAATTTGTAATGCTAATAAGTCACTTTTTAATGGCTCTATATGAGAGTGTTTGTGTTTTCAGGATGCTAAATGGATTTACTAAGATTCCCTTCGAGATCCACTTGATAAGAAAACTATTCTGGCACAGAACCATTTTGGCTGTTTGGATTATTCATAAGGGCAGTTCTTTCAATATCAGACTTAGTTTGTTCATTAAAAATAAAGCATTAAAGGGAAATTATTTTCATCATTTACTCACTCCCATATTGTTCCAAACCCATATGACTGTCTTTCCTCCATTAAGTAAGAAAAGAGAAATTTTGAAGACTGTATCAGCCGCTCTTTTCCATGAAACCACAATAAATATGAATATGGGCTTCAAGCTACAAGGAAACATCCCCCCCAACCGAAAGCACTAATAAGTAGTCGGCAAGTGGACGCTATATGTCTCTTAAAGGGATTCCCAAATATTCACTCCCATGTTGTTCCAAACCTGTAAGAGCCTCTTTCTTCTATTGAACACAAAAAGTTGACGGTAGCCATTGACTTCCATAGTATTTTATTCCATACTATGGAAGTCAATAACTGTTTGGTTATCAACATGGTTCAAAATATCTTTTTTTGTGTTCAAAAGAAGAAAGAAACTCATACAGGTTTGGAACAACATGAGGGTGAGTAAATGATGACAGAATTTCCATTTTGGGATGGTGCCTATAGCTTTAAATCATAAGATAGCTTTGTTTGACGAACAGGCCAAAAATGAAGTCATTATTCCCTGATAATAACGGCTGTGACTGAATTTTTGAGTTAAACTCGATAACTGAACCAGTCCAGTCTTTCAAAGCTTCATTCATTGCAATTTAATGGAAAAGAGCAAATAGTACATTCTTCGAAATTTCACCTTTTGTGTTCTACTGAAGAACATACAGGTTCATACAAGTCATACAGGTTCGGAATGACACGAAAATCATTTTTGAGCAAATTGTCCCTTTAACTGAAACTTTTTTGGAATTGACCACTTATCTGACCTTTTGGTGTAATACATTATCATAAATTACGGGGTCACAGAGGAAACTCGTTTGCTTTTGAATATGAGATCAGAGGTGGTTATGAAATTAATTTGGGTTGAGGAGAATGATTCACCAACATGATTTGCTTTTTAATTTTTGACCTGGAGCATTTTAACGCACCCTTTCTCAGGTTAAGAAAGAAATCTATCTGCAGGTGATATGAAAATTGTGCCGGTCACTTTTGAAACGTTGGTGTAAAAATAAAAAGGCATTTGGCTAGAATTGATGCTGAATAAAAAGCTGATTGTTCACTTGCACAAATAGGGAGTGTATTAATAATTAAAACGGGGTTTTTTCACCGTCTGGTATGTGGATGACAGCCAGTGAAGGACTGCCAAGAAAATTGTGAGGGGATGTAAAAAAAAAAAACAATTTGTAATCAGTTGAAACATTGTTTATCACCTCTATTGCAATATATTTTGCCATCAGGGAAGGGCTTAGTGTCTAGAAATCTGACATAAACTTTACGCTCTGATTTGTGAAGTCTGCAATAATTAGATTTTAAAAGCTCCTGCTTTCGATAGAGGGACTGCAATAATTTTAGCCGTGTCTCGAGGGAGACAAGAAGATAGCTATAAGGATTCTGCCATATTAGGCTCCTGTCAGAGCGCTCTGGGACGCTGCATAATAATAATGCAGATCTTTGAACTGCCCTTGAAAGTGCTGTAGATTTAATGATGTTCCGTTTTGGTTCCACCCTCTCCATGCTTTTTGTGGCTTTCAAAAATATCACTTTCACTGCAGCTACACATTTCAAGAGTATGCAAGGATCATGGCACTGTTTCAGTTAATGGGGAAGAATTTTTTGGAATACGTTTGCAGATACACCCAATAAGCGCCTAATATCTTGTAATATATCAGTCTTGTAGCATGTGCACATTTAAGTTGCTAAACATGTGTCGAGTGACAGCAATTAGTTTTAAGTCACATTCCATTTCACCAGTAACAAACTCAAGCAGATTTTTGCTCATATTCAGCTGCCAAGTTAGTGTCTTAGATGGAGGAAAAAAGGTTTAATGGCTCTCGCTGAAGCTGAACCGAGAAAAAAAAGGAAAACAAAAACAACTTGAAATTGACTTGATGCATTCTTAATCTCGTAATTAACATATCTCCCCTCTGGACTTGTTACGCAGTGTGATGAAGTTTGACTTTGGGATATATTGCTCAAATTAATTCTTGTGATGGTAGCGATACCTCATCTAATTTCTGCTTTGGTTGCCGACATCAAAACCATTCAGGTCACAGGAAGGATGGTGCTGTCTATCTGTCTGTTTACTTGTCTGTAAGCCTGCACTTTTGTTACTGGGTTCAGTTTAGGTTCTCCAACTAATATGATATTTATGATATATAAGAAGACCACTGAAGAGTTGTTGTCTTTGAACAATGGCTGGGTGTTATCAGATGCCCCGTGTGATCAGAACCCCACCCTGCTGTGCTATCTTTGTATGATATGGGACATAATGAGGGGGGGGGGCCATTTTTTAAAACGGGTGGACAAAAACAAAAAACCAAGCAACAACGGATGGGGAATCTTTAAGATGATCAGGTGTTGATTGCACGGAGCGTGAGAAGTAGAAATGTCTCGTATTTTCAGTGCCACTTGAGAGATCGTTGGCACAGCACCTGGAGGGTGGTGATATAATCACAAGTGGCTTCTCTTTCGCGGCGGATGTGATGTACCTGCTCAATTATAGCCGCCGTAAAATGAATAATAAAGCCTAACACAAACACGCCGCGACTAGAAAGTATCACAATGAAAAACAGATGTTATCTATCTATTACTATATCTATCTATCTATCTATCTATCTATCTATCTATCTATCTATCTATCTATCTATCTATCTATCTATCATATTTCAGGAGTATTTCATTGATTATCGATCTCTCTATCTATCTTATCCTATCTATCATCTACTTTCTATCTAGCTATCTATCTATCTATCTATCATCTCTCTACTATCTATCTATCTATGGTATGCCTGCCTGCTGCTTGCCTGCCATCTGACTATTTCTATCTATCTATCCATCTATCTATATATCTATCTATCTATATATTCTATCTACTATCTATCTATTATCTTCTATATAATATATCTATCGGAATGATTTCTGTCTGCCGTTCTGCCTGCCTGCTGTCATTTGACTATCTATCTATCATATATTATCATCTACTATCTATCTATCTATCTAATACTCTACTATCTATCTATCTATCTATCTATCATCTATTATCTATCTATCATCTGTCTGCCTGTCTGCCTGCCTGCCTGCCTACCTGTCTGTCTCTCTGTCTGTCTATCTATATATCTATCTATCTATCTATTATCTATCTATCTATCTATCTATGCTATATTCTATCTGTCTGTTGTCTGGCTGTCTGTCGGTCTGTCGTCTGTCGTCTGCCTGCTGCCTGCATTTCATTTGATATCTATCTATTATCTATTATCTGTCTATCGTATGCCTGTCTGCATGCCTGCCTGCCGTCATTTGACTATCTATCTATCGATCTATCGAATCTCTCTATCTATCTATCTATATATTATTCTATCTATATATTATCATACTATCGAGCTATCTGTTCTGGCGTATGTCTGTCTGTCTCGTCGGTCGTTGTTTGTCTGTATGCCTGCCGGCATGCCGCCAGTTGACTTCTATCTATCTAGATAGCTATTATATTCTATCTACTATCTATTTCTATCTAGATATCGATATATTATCTATCTATCGATCTATCTATCTACTATTATCTATCTATCTATATCTATCTATCTATCATCTATCTGTCTGCCTGTGCCGGCATGCCTGCATGTCATTTGACTATCTATATATCTATCGATCTATCTATCTATCTATCATCATCTATCGATCTATCTATCTATCATCTATCTGTCTGTCTGTCTGTCTTAGGTCTGTTGATCTGTCTGTCTGCCGCCGATCTAGTCATTTAATTTGATATCTATATATCTATCTATCTATCTGTCTATCGGTCTGTCTGTATGCCTGCCGCTGTCTGTCTATCTATAATCTATCTATCTATCATCTATCTATCAATCATCTATCTATCATCTATCTATCATCTATCTATATCATCTATCTATCTATCTGTATGTCTGCTCTGGGTCTGTCTGTCTGTATGCCTGATGCCTGCATGCCCTTGGTGGGCCCTTTTTTTTTGCCTGCCTGCCTGCTTGTCTGCCTGCCTGCCTGTCATTTCATTTGATTATCTATCTATGTCTGTCTGTCTGTCTGCTGTCTGTCTATATATTTGTGATCATCTATTGTTGTCTGTCTATCATTTGTGATCATCTATTGTCTGTCGTCTGTTTATCATTGTTTGACATATATTGTTATGTCGTCTGTTTATCATTTGGTGTGATCATAGGTTGTCTATCTGGCTGTTATCATTTTGTTTTCGATCATCTATGTCTGCTGTCGGTTATCATTTGTTTGATCATCTATGTCGTCTGTTTAATGTCATTTCGTATTGATTATCATTGTCTTGTCTGTCTGTCATTGCATGTGATTATCTATTGTCGTCTGCTGTTCTGTCATTGCATTGATGATGTGTCGGTCTGTCTAGGTAGTTGACATCTGTCTGTCTGCCATTGCATTTGATTATCTATTGTCTGTCGGTCTAATGTATCTATCTGAATCTGTCTATATATTTTACTATATTTATTTGACTATGAATGAATGTTATAAATCTTTGTGACTATCCAGCTATTCCTATATCTCTCCATTTGATTCCTACCTACTATCATGGAGTAGTAAAAGTGGCATTTTTTATTATCTGTTGAGACTATATGTTTGTGGAGCCTCTATCTGGGATCTCTGTTTGACACAGTTTTTGGCTCATTGCATTCTGGGGATATCGGCTAGAATCTGTCTGCTAAATGACATACATATCAAAAAAATTAATGCTGCAGTTGATTTGTGACAAGAATCTATGTGAATTTCAGTTTCATGTCCTGAAAAAGGCAATCCACGTTGTGCACTGGCAGGGAGAGCGAGGCTAATGCAAAGGAGAGTAAAACAGATGACACGTTAGCTTTAACAGTCAGGGTAATATATTCTGGGCTAAATACAAATGATGTTGCTAACATGGAGATTCTGGGCAGGAAATTGTGTCCTATATTTGAGGCGCAAATAGCAAAATGCATTATTATGTATATAGAGCATATGTAACATTTTAGAAAAAACAGGCTTGTTTCAGCATTTGCTTTTCCATTCTGCAGAATTTAGATGTTATTTATAAAAAGACATCACCATACTGCCAAAGTAAATGAAAAGGCGCTTTGATATTTGAATAATCCATGCTACAGAAACGAATGTTCACTCTCTTTATACTGATTTAGATTGCTCTGTTTGTTCTGCTCTCAATCCAGGCGATTATTTCATTCTTGGGTTTTTTCTAACCGTCATGTTTTTCTTATTGGCAAGCCCGTTGGAAGTTTACAGGGCTTATTGTCCATTAGAGCTCTCTGATCTTCTTATATCACTGCTCTCTGACTGAATCCAGGCACCAGAGCCAGCGTTTCCAAAACTGTGGAGTGGGAATTGAAAATGGAAAAAGCGTGTTGGTTCACTAATAATGGCAGAGTTATTTTTTAAACACAAAACAGGGAAAGAAGCCGTAATCATCGCCCAAACGTGTTTGTCTTTGTTACTTTATCCCGTTTTCGTCATATCCACAAGGCAAGACTCCCTGAGCTGAAGTATGCGAGGTGAGATAGCGTCCGTGCCAGCACACAGTCCAACAATGTGCACGTCTTCCAGGCCTGACCTTTGAGGAAATTAATAGTTTTGTTGTCTGTCCATTACAGAGCCTGAAACAACAGTCAAGTTATTAACATTACTTCATCCTAAACCAGGCAAACACCCCCCCCCCCCCCCCCAACCCCAACCCAACCCTAAAGCTGCTGAACGGAAAGAGAAAAACCATAGCAAGAGTTGCCAACAACAGATGGAAAATAAGTGTTCATTTGTCTTTTAGGAGCATTGCATTATATGTTCTCAGACAGCTGCATTTGTTCCTGTAAAGGAAATTCAAATAAATGTTAATGCAGTGTGGTGATCTTTTCTGAAGTTCGTCACCCCCTCTGGGCAGCTATTGTGGAATCTTATATTTTAAAGCGAGGGGGCCGGCTGCGTTTGTCAGGAAGCACAATGTGCCTTATTGTGGTGTCTGGTGCCAAGCCCCAGTCACTCACGATGACTAATCTGTTATTATCGTCAGCCAATCATTTCATGTCTAGTAAGCTTGGGGGGAGTTGTGAAATTCAAGAAGGCCTTCCTTAAATATTAAACATCTCGGACTTTGTGCCGTTTACGTCTCTTAGGCTAATTAATGCCCTATTTGCCTGCAGTGTCCTCTTGCTAATTCATTTTGCTTGGTCATATGGCTCTGAATATTGTGTGCATGTGGGGTTTATTTATTTGCTAATCAAATTCATTCCACTCAAGAGTTTTATCTTAACCCTATATAAAGCCTACTGTGTCATATTGTTATTGGAGCAGCATAGGCAGTTTACTAAGCGCCTATCACATAAAGTAGTCAAGTTAGCAGTGTGATCGGAGGACGAAGTTATCCTGTCTGACTAGTAGGAGAGTGAAGGACAAGGCTCTGTGTGTAAACATCTAAAGTGCTGTGTTGTCCTGATTTGATAGATATATGATATTTTGTAGTGTTACAAGATCTGATGAGTGTTGTAAACGGCCTTTATCGAGTGTTAATTCTAAGAACGATGGCCTTCCGAGGTCAGCTTGTGATAAGAAGTCGCTCACCATGTCTTTTGCTGGAAATTGTAAAGCTTTACAATTGAGTGTTTGCATATATAGACTAGGTGTGGTGAAGAAGGGAACTTTAGTATTGTTAGTAATATTTCAAGATTGAACACTTACCGGACTGAAGTTGAACTTATGCATACATTTTTTTAATCATGTTAAAATATGAGTATCAAATATCAGACATCAGGCTTTTTGAGGAATGTTTGTTTGATCAACTCTTAATCACCATTGTATTGCAATGCTGTGATCATAAAATGTATATAAATACATCTATAACCTATCATTGGGATTATGATAAGTTACTGATTTTTATATGCATTTTATGTAAGTAGACTTATACTGTTATATACTGTCATATATTGTCATCTCATTGATTTACATTGCATATTTTTGTTCAGTTTGGGCAAAATGTAGGTGTTTCTTTTTCTTTCTTTCTGTCTTTCTTTCTTTTGCATCAGAAAAGCGAGTATCAAATAATATCAACAAAAGCATATGTAAATATTAACACATTTTGTCTAAAGGTACAATACATTTTGTACTGTTTGTCAGCCTTTATAGGGTTTATATCCAGAAATCGTCCAGGTGCATATATACATGATATGCATTTAAAATAATAGGTTTACAAAAAAAAGGTGTTAATATGTCAATAATTATCCCCCCTCCATGTTCTTTGTTTTTCTTCTGTGGAACACAAAAGAAGAACTTAAATTTGTCTCTGTTCCTCACACAAAGCTGTCATATGACTTCAGAACACTTGAAATATAATGTACAAATCATATAGGCTTCTTTTATGGTGCTTTTGTCATTTTTGCAACTTGACAGATATGGTTTCCATATATATGTTTGTGTTCCATGAAAAAAAAATGTACGCATCTGACATAAGGGTTGAGTACATGATGACAGAACTTTGGGTGAACAATTCTTTTAAATTGGTTTCTTTCTTTGTTTTTTTTTTTTTTTTTCCATGTAAAATTCAACATATTGAGTTTTTAGAGGATGTGGTATTGCTCTCGGGGGCGGCGCTGTCTCAACCCCCAGGGGATTTGCACAAGTTTGCTGAAAAGGAAGACAGCAGCATGCGTTTAAAGAGTAGAGAAACCATGTTCCTGTAAGCTGATATTTCAGTGGCTGGAAAACTCCCTTGAACTTGGATTTATCAAGTTAGCTGTTAGCCCATTGAGACAGTAGAACAAAGATGTCCTTTACTGCTGATCTGAGACCAGTTGCCCATGGAAACATTTTTTATACAGCCATCAGCAGCCACCTCTTACCCTCTCAGCCTCGGGGCAGTTGTCGGTTTGACCTTTAACCTCCAGTGAGTGTCGGTGCTGCTTAATAACAGCCATTAGTGAACGCTGGTGTTTCCTTTCTTGTCATCGCACGTACCGCGGCTCTTTGAGTTTAAGCGTAACAACATGGCACCTCTCAGACATGTGGTATCTAATATCCAGCGAGCTAAACCCTTTTGAGTCTTCAGAGTCAAAGAATCAGTTTCCTCTAGAATAGAGCTAGATACAATAGATATGGTAGAAATATGTAAACAAGTGGAGGTTTTGTTATGGTATAGTACATGTTGCATTCTCAGCATTGCCACAAGGGGCACTGTAGCATTAGCGTAAAATTGTTGACATGTTTAAAACTAGCTACCTGAATAATTACACTGTTTAACAGGGGTGTAATGATGCATTTTTATGGATGAAGTGACTAATGATATGATGTATTAAAAAAAGTTTTTTTTAAAAGTTAATTCGAAGGCCCCGATCAGACAGAATGTGTTTTTCAGGTTTGAAAATGCGAGGCGCACCGCACTGGCTTTTTTTGGTGACTTTTAAAAAAGAGCAGTGCGCTGCAGGTTTTTTTTTCTTCATGTTGCTAAGGCAACCACCGAATCAGCTGTCCTGTCAGTCTGATTAAGGATTATAGCATGAGCGCTCTAAAATCTTTGCTTTGCTGTTAAGGAAATGGTCATATTAGTAGAAACTAAAAAAATAAAAACAGCTCCAGGTAACGATTCGATTGTGGAAATAAACGTGAATGACATTGCGCGCTTTTCCGCTCAGAGATTTTTTTTTTTCAACTTCAGGCGCTCAGAGCACTCCTACAAAAATGCGAGGTGCAACAGACAGCTAAAACGGGAGGCGCTCGGGGTGCATAATCAGCGCGCAAAATGCTCACTACCAATAACAAAAAACTTAATTTGTAAAAGGCGCCTCTCACTGCAAAAAACGCGTGCTGTGTGATCGGGGCCTAACAATGCCTGAGAATGCAACATTGTTTAGTGCCGTTATCAAATGTTGTAATTATATAAATATGCAATCGAATGTGCTGTGTGTTTCAAAGTGAAAAGAAAAAAACAACCATAAATATTAGTATTGTAATTGCTTTTTGTGTATTAAAAATGAAGCAATAAAAGTATTTATTAATTTTTAATTTTAAATATATTATAATTATTTAGATGTTATATTATGTCATCATCTGCTGTCTTACTTTACGTATTATTATGATATTATTACATATAATTAAAAATATCTGAAATACGTTACAGTTTAATATTATTGTGATATTGGTTTATTGATTTTATTTGTACAATTTTATTTAAAACTGACTTAAGAATAATAAATAAATAAATAAAAGGCAGTAGATGCATTTCCCCGAGTTGTTCTGCCTGTTGTTGATTAAAATTAATTCTATACAGTGTCATGGCGGGGATAAAAACTATTGTCCAATTGAAGGTCAAAGAAAAGGAAGAAAAAAAAAATCTTAATTAATGCGTGCCACTATAGTCACAAGAGAACGTCTTGGTTACTTGTGTAACCTCGTTCCCTGAAGGAGGGAACGGAAACGTCACGTCGAATGACCGACGAAATTGGGATCTCGCTTAGAGGACCATCTACTTCGATTGTAAACTAAATGAGCCAATGCACATTTGCATGCGATAATTGCATCCAGCTGCTGCTGATCACAGCGTGAGTACAAGTAGGCAGCAGGTGCAGCACATATTCAGATTTTCGCTAAGGAGCCGAGCAGGTGACCCGGCCGCTCAGCGGTGGCACAGCAACCGTGGCGACGGGAAGGGGAGTCCCGTTCCATCATTCAGGGAACTGAGGGTTACATACGTAACCGAGACGTTCCCTCTCAGTCGGTCACTCCGAGTCACGTCAGTGACCAACGAATTGGGATCCCTACCAAAAGGCCACAGATACTGCCCTTTCCAGTGTCCTGTGGAAGCCACCTGCGCCCTTATTTTTTGGCGTAGGCCAGGGCTTCTCCACAAGAGGACCAGCTACTGCTGCTATGGCACAACCCAATGAGTAAGACTGGATAACACAGGGAAAACGTACCCGTTCTACTTGGAACAAGGGCGTTACGGAAGCTCGAACCTTCCCGAAGGAGGTTTCGGAAGCAATACAAATATGGACATCCCTTAGGTGCATATGGACGAATGGAGGTGATTGAACCCTCTTGGAATAGCAGAAGTCTGCCGGGGAAACACGGGCTCAAGGCTATACCGTGGACTTACACATATGAGATCCACTTAGGTCTTACATAGGGAACCCAGCCTTCTACCGGTTCGCGAGGATTCAGCGAGTGAAGGCCTGGCGACGGACGCTCCGCCACGTCTGGCCGCCGAGGGGACGGAGGAACTCAACAGAGTCTACTATATGGACTCTCTGGAGTGATTTAGCAAGCTGACCCGAAGCCGGGGCCACTCAGTGCTTCTAATCGTTTGAGGTGAGAACACAGGAGGATAAAGGCTCCACACGAAGGCTATAGAATCCAGCGAACGTGTTAGGGGTCGCCCAGCCCGCAGCCCTACAGATATCTGTCAGCGAAGCGCCACGAGCCAGCGCCCAGGAGAATGCAACACCTCCTAGTAGAGTGAGCTCGCAACCTAAGCGGGCAGGGCACACACTGTGCCTGATAAACCAGAGCGATGGCACCCACAATTCAGTGGGCCATCCTCTGCTTAGAGACGACAATCCCCTTCTGCCGGCCTCCGTGACAGACAAAGAGCTGGTCTGAGGTCCGGAAGCATTGTGTCCGGTCTACGTAGCACCTTAAAGCTCGGAAGGGACAGAGCAAAACTAGGGCTGGGTCTGCCTACTCCGAGGGCAGCGCTTGGAGGTTCACCACTGGATCCCTGAAGGGAGTAGCGGGAACCATGGGCACGTAGCCGGGCCGGGGCCTCATGGTTACCTGGGAATCAGCCGGCCCGAAACTCTAGGCACAAATCGTTGACCGAAAAATGCGTGCAGGTCCCCTACCCTTTTGATAGAGGCCAATGCCAGCAGGAGCCATGTATCACGAGAGGAACTCACTCCACTGCCTGTTAAAGGCGCAAGGGCCTGCTGAAGTGCCGTAAGCAACCCGACTAAGGTCCAAGAGGGTATAGAGGGGGACGTGGAGGGTTTAATCTTCTCGCCCCCTAAGGAACGCCGATCAAGTCATGCTGACCCAACGACCTCCATTCTAAGGTGGTCGTGGTTCGCAGCGATCTACGTTTTTCTTATTAGAATAAACTTAAGGGTGGAGGGAGACAGCCTTCGTTCCAACCCTTTGCTGCAAAGAGGACAGCCCAACTCCGATCGGGCATCTCCGGGGGCCTTCTCGGCGAGAAGAACACCACTCAAAGAACAGGTTACACTTCAAAGCGTAGGCGTGTCTCGTAAACGAAGCTCTCGCTGAAGTGATGGTGTCAACCTCTTGGGTAGGCCACCTAGAACCTCTGCGTCCCGTCCAGGGACCGTACATGAAGTTTTCAGAGGTCTGGACGCAGGTGCCAGGGGGTGCCCCGTCTCTGAGTCAGTAACTCCTTCCTCAGAGGAATCGGCCAGGGAAGGGCTGTCGCGAGGAGCATTAGTTCCAGGAACCAGATCCGGGTAGGCCAATAGGGTGCCACCAGCAGGACCTGATCCTCGTCCTCCCTGACCTTGCACAGCAATTTTGCCAGAAGGCTCACTGGGGGAAATGCCTACTTGCGAAGGCCCCGCGGCCAGCTGTGTGCCAGGGCGTCCGCGAGTGTTCCCTCGGTCAGGGAGTAGAAAAACTGCCAGTGAGAGGTTTCTGGAGAGACAAACATGTCTGCCTGAGCGGCTCCGAAACGTCCCCAAAACAGCTGGACCATCTGGGGATAGAGTCGCCATTCTCCCGGGAGCGCAGCTCGGGACAGATCGTCGGCTGCCCGGTTGAGCAGCCAGGAATGTGAACAGACGAAGCGACTCAGTGCGTCGACTTCCAGAGGAGGAGGTGGGGCGATGGTGCGACAAGCGTACGGGGACCAGCGAGACCACATGTACGGGGGATTACGCAACGGACGCTGTATGTTCCGTGAGGACCAGGACAGCTTTCCTCGTAAGCGCCCTTTGAGACGGCTAAGGGCAAGGTGCACTGTCAGCAACTCGAGGCAGTTGAGGTGCCAGTGCAGTCGGGGCCCCGTCCAAAACCCTGACACTGCAATAAAAAAAGGGGGGGGGGGCCCCCCCCGTTGTACGTGGCCCCCCAGTCGGTGGTGAGGCATCCGTGTAAACCACAGCATGTCTGAAGACCTGTTCTATGGGCACTCCTGCCAGGAGAAACGCAAGGTCTGACCACAGGGTTAAGGTTTGGCGGCAGGCCGGTGTAACATGGACCCGGAAGGGCCGCGTTGCCACGCCCACCATGGGACTCGGCCATGGAGCCTGTGCTGCAGCGGTCTCATATGGAGTAGCCCCAGCGGCGTGACCGCCGCCGCCATATGCCCCAGGAGCCTCTGAAAAAAAATTTCAGTGGGACCGCCATCCTGCTCCTGAATGTATTCAAGCAGTTCAACACCGACGGAGCACGTTCCTGCGTGAGGCGTGCTGTCTGTTCTACCGAGTCCAACTCCATACCGAGAAATGAGATCCTCTGCGTCGGGGAGAGTTTTGCTCTTTTCCCAGTTGACCTGAAAGCCCAACAGGCTGAGGTGTGAAAGCACAAAGTCCCTGTGCTCGCACAACTGATCATGAGACTGAGCGAGTATGAGCCAATCATCAAGGTAGTTGAGAATGCGAATGCCCTGCTCTCTCACGGGAACAAGGGCTGCCTCCGCAACTTTCGTGAAGACACGGGGCGACAGGGACAGCTCGAAGGGCAGGACCTTGTACTGGTATGCCCGCCCTCGAACGCGAACCGCAGAAATGGCCTGTGGCGCGGAAGGATTGAGACATGAAAGTACGCGTCCTTCAGGTCGATCGCGGCGAACCAGTCTTGGGGACGGATACACTTGAAAATGCATTTCCGCGTGAGCATCTTGAACGGGAGCCGGAGAAGGACCCGGTTCACGACGCGCAGGTCCAAGAAAGGTCTCAACCCACCGCCTTTCTTGGGTACACTGAAGTAAGGGCTGTAAAACCCCGACACCATCTCAGCTGGAGGGAGGATCTAACGCGTCCTTCGCACTAGTAGGACTGCGATCTCTGCCGCAAGACAAATGGGGATTGCGTTTCACTGGTAAAGTGGAGCCCCTGAACTTGGGAGGCGCCGAGCGAACTGAATCGATAGCCGAGCTGGGACGGTGCGCGGAGCCATGGAGACGGGCTGGGTGCTCTAGCCAGGCTCCAGAAGCGCGAAGATGCCATCAAGGAACACAGGCTACCCGCAGGGGGGCAGCGTATAAACGTTCTTTTTGAGCAGGACCCGCCCGGGCGTCTCTGTTGCAGGTCCGAGGCGGGGTGGTGTGTGCAACACGGACGCGTTTGAGCAGGAGGGTGCGGGGGTAGTCCGTGGTTCGTCCTCCGATCGCCACTCTGCTCGCTGGGACGAGAGGAGGGGAGTGTGATAAGGCTCTGGAACCCCCCGCCTAAGCCCCCGCCCCAGGCACGGACCCAGAGAAGGGAGAAATGCTCTTTCGTCGAGACTTTGGGTAACACTGACCGCGGCCAGTGGCAGAAAAAA
This sequence comes from Sinocyclocheilus anophthalmus, assembly GCA_018155175.1. Lineage (NCBI taxonomy): Eukaryota > Metazoa > Chordata > Actinopteri > Cypriniformes > Cyprinidae > Sinocyclocheilus > Sinocyclocheilus anophthalmus. The sequence goes on along the minus strand of JADLZN010003983.1, from coordinate 202,757 downwards.
CGGAAACAAAGATATCCACCGGCCCTCCTCCGGGGGAGGAAGTGGTGTGTTCACCTTCTCCCGAAGAGCAACTCCCTCCATCTCGGGGTCGCCCGTCTCAGGGCCTCTTGCACCTCGCTTACCACCAGGTTTGGCGGGGACCTGGACGGGAGGGGCGGCTGCCCTGCGACCGGCTACTGACGCGGTATTGTGGCTGCTGCGGAACCCCGGGGGGGTCTGCGCGGTGGAGCGGGGGCAGGCGGCAGGGGCCGCCCTCGGCGACGAGCCGGGCTGAGGCGCTGCCGCGGCGGGCGGGAAGCCGCTGCACCCGGGCAGGTGTACTTGAGGCATCAGTCTGATTTGGGCGGCGGAGAACTGATGGGCACAAAGTCTCCACCCGCGTCGCGAAAGGTCCGGTCTGGGACCCTGGGGGCGTGTGTTCAGGATCTTGTCTTGTCCGACCGCGAATGTCGGCCAGGACAACCGCCAGAGATGGCGCTCCTGACCCCCATAGGGACATGGCACGCCCAGAACAGCGCGTAACCTTCGTCGCTCGTTTAGCGCGAGGTCCGTCGCCGGTGTGGAGTCTTGAGAACTTCAGGTCGTGACCACCCTCGCTGCCAGTCATCAGTTGCACGTGCATGGTGCAACTTGCAATAACGCCGAGCGTTGTAAGGCGGAGAAGAAGTCTTCTCCACAGGCGTATAGGCAGTTATCGATCAGGCCGATGAGGCCTACAGGCCGGGAGCGGGAGCAACGGTTTGCCCGCCAGTGGTAGCGGCATTGGACACAATTGCATCGCCTAGACGACCGCTCCACCTGGGGGACCTCCAATATCCCCTCGTTGGACCCCCATCGAGGGTGGTGAGGGTGGATGAGCCACTGGGCCGGTTTCTGGCAGTATGGTGCCGTCCATGACCCAGCGATCTCAGCATGCACCTCCGGGAAGAAAGGCACTGGAGCGGGGCCTTGAGAACCAGCGCGCGCCACCCCGAGAAACCAATTGTCCAACCTTGAGGGTTCGGGATGCGGTGGAAGATTCCACTCGAGTCCGACACTCTTGGCGGCCCGGGAAAGTATAGCCATCATTTCCGGGTCCGTATCTGGCACCGCTGACTGTCCAATGGGCGGCAACGCTGACGGATCTTCATTCCCGGAAAAGTCCGGCTCACCCTCCGATGCTGCAATCGACATCCGGTCGTCGGGGGGAGCCTTTGAAGAAACAGGTGGTACCCCCCGGGATTGTCCAGCCTGCTCTTTTTGAGAGCTCCTCTGGTTTCGAAGTGCCGGCGGGCTTGTGCATCCCCGGAGGGGAATTCCTCACCGGGACCGTAAGACCAGTCCGCCCACTGCTAAAAAAAGGATGCCCCCGGCTGCCACCAGATGGAACCCCAGATCTAGGCAGTGGCACAAGCACTCCGCCCCCTTGCAGGTAACAGAGTCCGTTCCGCAACTCCGAGATGGTCATACCCACGCAATGGGAGCATGAGCCATCCACGGAAGCCACCTCAGCGTGCTTCATGCCCAAACACGAGAGGCAGCGATCGTGACCATAAACCGGCGCCAGGTAACGACCGCACCAGAACGCTACGGAGGTATGACATCTTAAAAAGACGCGTCTTTAAAAAGGACGTTCACCGTGAAGCTCTTTAGTATGGAATAATTTGCTCTTTTAGTGTGCGGAAGCGCACAGGGGAGATGGCCGTCTGCAACAAACACAGGGGTAGTGCAGCCTGCCGTGGGCAGCCCACTCGACACGGGAAACCACCACTGCTGAAGCGCCGTACCACCAGCACGAGAGCCCACCGAAGAGCGGGCTTGACTGTAGTTTATCACTACTGCAGAAGGTCAAGAGCAGAACGATAGAACCGCTCGGCTCCGAAGCGAAAAGCTGAATATGCGCTGCACATGCTGCCTACTTATACTCACGCTGTGAACAGCAGCAGCTGGATGCAATAATCGCAAGCCAATGTGCATTGTCTCGTTTAGTTTACACTCAAAGTAGAATGGTCCCTCTAAGCGAGATCCCAATTCATCGGTCCTCCGACGTGACGTCGAGAGTGACCGACTGTAAGGGACTACAAAATAATGATTGGTCGTGTGTGTTTATTTTTATTGCCCCATCCTCCCAATCTGCAATGGTCAGATGAAAGGATCGCCCGCCCCCAACTTATTCCAATTGGTTGTAGCATATTGCTGTTGTGTTCTGCAAGGCAAGATGCTCAAATAAATATTTCTTTGAGCAATATTTTTATTGCACCACTGAGGAATTTTTTTTTCCCAATCTATTTATTTATTTATTTTCTGGAAAAAATCTATATTGGGAAAATGCTGTTACCGTGATATTAAAATAAGATTAATATTTCGGTCATACTGCACCCTGTCAGACTTTTGGACCCGTTTTGCCCCCGTAGTTCTTATGTTTCCTATATAGGTCTTGTTCTGTCTTGTTAGTTTGATTGCTTAGATCCTGGCTCTGTGTTGAGTTTCATTCCTGAAACAACACAAAACAAGTATCATCCTGTGTATGTAAGTTCCTGGTTGCTCTGTGTTCCTTTGTCGGATCTACTCGTTAGTTACGTGTGTCTGTGCTTTTCCTATGTTTGATTATTCCCCTGCGTTTTCATCATTAAAGACAGTTCAAGTTTATTCATGCCTCCTTCGTGCTTCCAGCAAGACTCACCGTGACACATCCATACTGAACATATATTTTTATCATTTTAGATATCTCTTCAAAAAACTAGCAATAAATGAGAGCTTCTGCCTATATTAGCATGCTTTTTTACGGTTGTGTTTTTTCTTTCATAGCGCGGAACCCCGCGGTTCAAGATGGACGGTGATCCTTTAATAAGCACGCTCTTTGAGCCAGCTCCTAGAATTATGAATGTTTAATTCTTTGGACAGTAATTGCAAAGGTCTTGTCTACTGCTGACTGCAGATGAAGAAATCAGCGCAATAGTGCATTGATAGCATACTATCTTCTTATCCTCTGTCATCTAATCCCTCCTTTGTGTCACCCTCAAAATGCTTTTTAATTAGTTTCATTGGTTAATGCGCTTCTTTCCCTCTGTCTGTGGCTATTGTCATCATGTTGAGTCACATGAGTGCCGCCATTGTCTCCAGGCTTCACAGATTTCCCGTGAACAAGCGCAAGTTAATCGCTTTGACATACGTGCCTTACGTCGTCAGTGTTTGACTGCTGCATATTGAAATTTGTTGTTAAAATAAATAAAAACAGGCAAATATGTTGTCGAGGATGTTATGGTACTTACGTGCATTCATTGTTTAAAAACATTTGTGTATTAATCAGAAAGAGTAAACGTAGGTTTATGTGAGAATATAACATGTAGAATTAAATACTGTTTTGCATTTATTTTTTCATAAAAATTAGCTATGCTCAGCTGTTTTTCCTGGTTGCATCAAAGCCTGGCAATGTGTTAATCTGTCCCTGTCGTGCTTATGGATTTCAGAAATGAAAGCTCCTTTATTTCCATTGTTTCGGACTCGACTGGAGATCAATTCTGGGGTGCCACTCAAAGGGCCAGATCGGATCTTTTGTAGTACGTACGAGAGATGTTCCATGATATCAGGTCTTGAACAATTCATGAGAATTTTGCAGTACACATTCAATTCCCACGACTCAAGCTCACAACTCTGTGAACCGATCGCTCTGTCATTCTGCTGTATGTTGCACACAGATATGCTTGTTATGTTGCATGAAAGATATATTTCTAGAAAAAGAAGGCATATGTTTCAGAGATACTGAATGCAAATGCGTTCGATGCACTCTAGAAAGGTTTAGCTGTGATTTGTTTTTTTGCGTAATGATATCACAAGTGTGTAATCTTAGTAACCGAATAGCTTTAGAAATAAAGCGTTTTGGCAGCTTGAATCAGCCAGTGTATTAGCACTTACTAAGGGAACCATTTATTTTGAGCCATAAAATGCTGCTATGATAATGAATATTTTTGGGATTAGACTTATTAAACATATAATTAGTCTGTAATAATTATATAATATATTTATATATTAAAATGATACAAAACAATCAAATACACTTCTTAATGTGAAATCTAAATTAAGTAGTTAAAAATTAAAAATATATTATTTTTTAATCAGCCAGTGTATTAGCACTTACCATTTTGTCACTACTAACCCCAAATTTTTGAATGTTAGTGTATATTGTTTCTAAAATGTTGAAATAAATGACATATGCAATATGATTTATTTGATGCAAACAAAACAGCACTTTGAACTGATTCAATTAGTTTGAACCGATTAAGTTAATCAAACTGAACCGATTCCAATATTTTGAACCGATTCAGTTAGTCAAACTCATAACTGCTGACCATTTAAGGTCAGAAACACTATTCAAATTATTAGGAGGCATTGCAAATCTAGTCTAATTGCACAGTTTGGGAAACTATTTTAATATTTGCAACATAAACAACGTTGCTTAATTTGATAATGCTTGCAAAGTAATCACAGATATATGGGGAATATTCTGTTATATTGCTAGAAATCTGTATTTCCTTTTTCTTGAGCACATAATGGCAAGTGATCTTTCTTTCTCTGAAACAATATCTGTGTCTTTTGTATGTGGCTGCACCTTGTTATTCAGTTTTCTATATAGAGGCATCATTAGAATAATAGGCTCAACATGTCTCTCTTGTCTCTTCAGCAAGTAGAACATTTTGACATAACCAAATTTGTTCTACCCTGTCTTGTTGTACAAGAGCCATTGACTGCAAAGTTTGCTGTGTGGTAATCAATAATACAGACATTTTTATTTGGAACTGGTCCCTCTGTAGGAATATTAGTGCTTTGGCTTGTTGCTAGGGAGCAACACGAATTGTGCTGGAACTACAGCGGACGAATGCCCACTGCTGTAAAATATCGACAGGTGCCATAAATCATCAACAAATGGGTTGGACATCAGGGGATATCCTGGAAAAATGGGCTCAGGGTAATTTAAGCTCAGACAAGCTGACATCAAAGAAAGAGTAATATCATAGAATTATGGGTAGAGTTGTGCCACCCACATCTGTATCACAAGTGAATCACAATATATTGGGCTTAATTATCAAGTGATTCCTGTGGCACGCAAACAGCAATCATACAACCTCACCAAAGAAACAGTTTCAGTAATTGAGTGCAGGAACGCGGTGTTTTTCCAAAGCGCCCACTCTCTCAATTCAATGTTTCCTCTCAGTTTGGTGAAAATATCATACTGTGTCCATCATGGAGTCAATGAGAGGCTTGTTCGAAGGGTAATAGTTGAATCGTGAATGCTTCTCGGGCTTTTTTAAGACAGGCAAGTCCTTGGAGAAGAAGAACAGGAACTGGTGGAGGGCGTATTAGGGGCATTTGAATATGAAAAGCTTTATATATTTATGTGAAATTGTGGCAGGTGATTGGTTATCTGGGGAATCTGTTTATATTATCTCGTTGACGACCCTGTACCATGAGGAGAAAGACAAATAGCTTGAAATACTAAAGTACTGCTGTTTAACAGAGAACACAGTCAGTGAAAATAGCAGACTAGAAGGTACCGAATGTCTTTAAAGGGGTAAATTGTTTACATTTCAACCCATATATATATTTTCTATGCTATTAAAAATATAATATATATAATAATAATATATATAAAGAAAATCTAAATAGTTATCTGGCTAGATCAGCTAAATGTGAAAAAGTGATAAAAATTTAATAAAAGTATAAAAATATAAATAAACAAATATAATATTGCAATAATGTTTTCAAAAGACTTCCAAAAAAACTGAATGAAAAACTTGGATTGAGTTTAAGTGGACCAAAGGTGATTTGAATTCGCTTCTAATGTTTAATTCACATTTATTAATTTAATAATAATAATGTTTTATTAATATAGTGCCTTTCAAGAACACAAGGACGCTTTACATAAAGTTGATAGATAACATGAACAACAGATGTAGCTTCGTTATATAATGAGAGAATCTCACCAGGACAAGAGAGATTAACAGAGAGAGACAAAGAGGAGGCAGCAATAGCATTAGAGACATTTTCAGTGCTTATGTTTTTCATGTTTCGGTAGGATGTTGTAGATTTCATTTTAGATTTTGCAAGTGGGAGAGAAAACCTAAGTCAGTGGGTTTATGATCAGATATGCCAACTTCGAGACCCTTGACACAAACGTTGTCAATGCCAACAGAGCAGATTAAGTCAAGGGTATGAGAATGAGAGCATGAGATAAATCAAAATAATCCAGTATAGCCATAAATTCCTTACGCCTCCAGTGAGGTGTGGTTTAGACAGTTCTATTAGACCGTAACACAGGTATTGAAGATGGAGAAGAGCAGTCTTGAATCAGCCAGTGCTTGGGTGACCGGTGAATATAACGAGGACGACGAGCAATTCCAAGACTCTTACACCAATCATATGCAGAAAAATCAGCCAAGAAAAACTGTTCAATTGGTGCAGTTGTAACGAGCTGTAAAAAATGTCCATATTAACCAGAAAAAGACAACATATGAAAAGGGATAGCACGTCACGAACACCGGCAACACAGGTAAGGGCAGAAGTTTGTACAGGAAACAGTCCAAAAATGTTTATGTTTGATGATTTTAGATCCAAAAAAGGGATGATGACGTTGATTGTGGTGGTGGTGGAGGTTGAAATGCAGGTGATCCATTTGATCGAAACAAATAATCCAAACATCGTCGTGACAGCGGCACTTTAGAGCTAGGAGGAAATACGAGTCCAAACGTCCAGACATCCAACAAGACAGGGTGGTGAGATGTAAACAGTTAGCAGCAGAAAATGTATAAAGAGCTTGTGAACAATTAGCAGAAAAACAACAAAACGACGAAAATGACGATGAGCTGACGCTTTTATGCAGAGCAACTTACAAATGTGACCCTGGACCACATGTCATAAGCGTACATTTTTCACAAGTAATGCTGCGTTCAAGTCCTCCTGGGAGCTATGAGTTGACAAGTCGTAATTACGATGTCAGGTGCGTTCAAGTCAGTTTAGTTGGCACAAGATTGCGGTGTACCTTCTTTAATAAATTACAAGAAAATACAACAGGGTCTGCATTTTTTTACTTGGATTTCAGCTGCGTAACAAGAACATGACCAATTTAAGTTTATAGGACAACTAAACTATCAATTTAAACAAAACTTTACCGTCAAGTTGCATCCATCGATTCCGCCATGTTTCTCATTGACACGCCCCCAATTCGCAAACTCTGGGCTTAAAGAAAATTTTGAGTTTCCCCACTCGTAATAATGACTTTGTGGTGGCGTTCATGTGTGTTCAACTCGTAAATACGATCTATCCGACATGACTTGAACACACCAGTAGACTGTTCCATGATGAAGGTTAGTTAGATAGGGACAATATTGGTGCGATGCAACTATTGAAAATCTGAATCTGAGGGTGCAAAAAATATTGAGAAAATCGTCTTTAAATTTGTCCAAATGAAGTTTTTAGCAATGCATAGTACTAATCAAAAAATAAGTTTTGATAAATTTACGGTAGGAAATTTACAAAATAACTTAATGGAACATGATCTTTATTCAATATCCTAATTATTTTTGGCATAAAAGAAAAATCAATAATTTTGACCCATACAATGTATTTTAGGCTATTGCTACAAATATACGCAAGGATTAGAAGCTTTGTGCACCAGCGGTCACAAATGGGATATACAGCAAGACGCATTAATAATAAGAGGCTATTAAAAACTTAAGGCACGTGTCTGTAATACAAAGATTACACATTGTTTATTATTTCTGTTAATAGTACTTGTGCTAAAATCTACTGCTTTGCATATAGTCTGATTTTAAAAACCTTTTTCTTAATGGCTTATTTTTATGAAAATGTTATTATGTTTCAGTGTTGTTATTAGGAACTAAAACTAAACCTGAAACTTTTTTAGTATTATTATTAAGATGAAAACATAAAACTTGAAATTAGATGTGTTGCCTTGGCAGCTTAATGTAATAAAATAAGTTTAATTTGATATATTAAAATCACTAAACCTAAAACAGGAATAAAATTATTATTAAACCTAAATATATATAATATATATTCTATATATATATATATATATATATATATATATATAATATCTATATATATATTAAACTAGTAAAAAGGACAAAAACCCCAAATTAAAAATTAAAATAAGTGAAAATATAAAAATCGTTATTTTTGTTTTATTCATTCAAACTATTGATTAAATCTATATACATAAGTAATACTAAAATAACACTGCAATGTGAATGCAGTGAGAGCTGGATTCTTCTCCCACTCCAGTTTACTAATTTGAAAGAGGTCTAAGTTTAATTCCTTTAAGAATTACTTAAGTGTGAACACTTTAAATGATGCATGTATTTTTTATGTTAATATTTTCATATATTGATTTTCCAGAAAATTATAAAATTTGGCTCATGTGTTTGTTTGAGCATTAACACAGCAACATTGCTTCAGCCAATAGCATGAGTTTGAGGTGGAGCTATTTGTTTGTTTACCAATGGCAGGTGAGGAAAGTGATTGGGGGGCATTGACTTAAAAAAAGCTATAAAAACTTATCACTATATTTTATTTTTATTGCAGCCTTATTTTGTCCTTTACACCTCCAGATATTTCTGTATAATGTTATTCTGTATTTACAACATGACGATCGATATTACTCGGGTAGTGTATGTTGTAATCTTTTCTGGCTCTCACATCAGGCATATTGAAGTATCAGAACCAACAGGGGCGCAGAATCTCAGCAGCCCGCAACATTAATAGATGGATGTTATTTGACTCATTAGAGGTCGCGGCTGTGAATAATAATTAGGGAAAGACTGATTATGCTGAAATCAACTCTAATAAGACATGCATTTAAAATTTCCAATCTCTGCACACACACACACACGCACACTCATCACTTCAACTTGAAGCACACACACACACAAAATTGATTTGTGGGTTTAAGTGCAATTTTGTTAACTATTATTGACGGGGAGTCTTGCATTAAAACAGTTGCCGTGGCGATGACACACATTTTCCTTTCATTATTGTGTTCTGTGGTGCAGAGAGCACTAATAATAACACACACCAATAACTTTAGCATCAACGCATGCTTATTTTAATACAGAAACCAGGACAGCTGCTGTCAGGATTCCAGGAATCTATCTTTATTTTTTTCCTTCTGTCTTTAACCTCACGCTCGAATTGATATTTTAACCTGCATATTTTAAAGAGACAGGTAGCTATTACAGCGTGTTTGTTGAAGCTGACTCATTGACAGGGAGAATATGTTGGGTAAGGGTTGTTTTGGAGGGTGGAGATGTACAGGAATGTATCTCAAGGCCTGTGTTTGACTTTCTGGGAATTCACCGGCCCATTTAACGAAACTTTTGAAGCGTATGTGTTATGCGTATTAGCAGCAGTTCAGTCAGTGTACATTGGCAGTGTTGTTTTAGTATCATTGAGGTTCAATAATCGTTTTTAGTAATATTTTGAATCAGTTTTTATTTCTATTTTTTCCATTTTTAGTATGGAGTATGTTTAGTTTTTTTTTATTTTTTTAATATATGTCTATTTAGTTTATTCATTTATTTCAGTTTTAATTGTTTTAGTATAAGATCCATTAAATGAGGGCTGTAGCTGAATTTTTTGAAATATTTATTTCAGTAATGTTGATTTATTTCAAGTTATAGGGCGTTCTGCCTTTATTCAAAGTTTAATTGTTTTCATTTCAGTGTTACTTTTAGCTAACTATAATAATCCTGCCACATAAACATAATAAATAAATAAATCACTAAATAAAATAAAAGGCAAAGACAATATCCATTAATTTTAAGACATTTTCAGTTAACCTTGAAACACAATGCACTGCAGTGCCAAATCAAAATTACAGGTAAAAACTGTAAAAATCAATATAGAAAAAAGTTATTCTATAGGAATACAGTACATTGTGCCTATTTTAATGGATTTTCGGGGCTCGGCAGCAGTGATTTTTCGTATCATTGATTAATATTATAGATTTTGTAAATTTTGAATTATATTTTAGTTTGTATTTTTGTTTACATTTTCATTTTGGTTAACAGATTAGTAATTGTGTGTGTTTTTTTTTGTAGTTTTTATTAGTTTTTTAATGCCTATATAGTTTTTATTATTTAGACTACAAAAATGAGCTGTGACGGTCCGCTAGCTGATGTATAAATATATAGATCTATTATTATTATTATTTTTTTTGTTGTTTATGGTTTAGTTTTGGTTAACAGTAATAACCCCAGGAGATGTTTGGCTGATAACAATCAATGTTAGGCTATAACAAGAGCTCAGGTTTTTTGTATAACAATCAAAGGGGCTTTTTTTATGTCGTAATTGGGTTATGTCCTTATTTGTAATTGTTGATTGGCAAATAAGCTCACAGAAGACCTGCTGACAAATAATTTGGATAAATTGCCCTGTAAATCCCCCAGCTCAAGCTCAGCCATTCGAGATTGAATTTCAACAGACCATCTAGAGAGTTTAAACGAAATAGTTGTCACTGTTACATTGTGAATAATTGCAAGGTAAGACACTGCCGTTGGGGCTGTACAGTGTTATTTTATATGTCGCTCCTGTCTGTTCTTGAGATTTATGGTTCTGTCTTGTAAACTTGCCACTCTGTCCTTTTTGAAAAATGAAACAGTCGAGCCTGAATTCATTTCCATTAATCAAACAAAAGGCTCTATTGAAAAAATTGATTCATTGTTGTGATGAGTCACAGATCCTCAAACAAGTTGTGATAGAACAAAAAATTCATGAATTATTAAAACTCCGGGGCGTTTTACACGATGCCCGGTTTATGTTTAATGGTCCTCTTTGGCACGGCAAGCAGTGGAGAGGGTTGTTATGTAATATATTCCCAAGAGGCCATAGACATTGTGGGGCATTTGGCAAATACGGGGAGGCAAACTTGACATAGGGAAAAGTCTGATTCTGAGGGAGACAGGTGGATACTCATGCGATTTCATCTGTTGATTTCGGGCCTACCCTGTGTGTGTTCCTTCTTCTCAGTCACAAAGCGCTTCTTGTCAAAAAGTTGTTACTGGAAAAATGCCATATGTGATTTCAGTGCTCTCTAATCATAGTGTCGTCTAGCCAATTAAATTGCTATTAACTAAGACATACTTTCTTAGAAAGGGTAGGTGTTATCACAGTGTGGCTGTAAGCTCGTTTCTGACCATCTGAGCCCAAAGCCAAAGCGATCCAAGAAAATGCTGGCGCGTGCCCAGCCTTAAACGACAGTATTAGTTGCTAATTGCAGGTAAAAGAGGGGATCTGTGTGTTTAAAGGGGACTTGAAATGTTAACAAATTAAGTCCATTGTGTTTTTCTTATTAAAGAATAGTGACACGGAGTGCTTAACCTTCAGAAAATATTATTCATGCCGCTCAGGAGGTCAGACTAAATATTATATTTACTTTTCAATCAAATAAAAGGCTGTTACAAAAATTGGGAATGTCTAAATATAGTTTAAAACCCTGATTTGTGAAGTTTTGTTATTTTAAATGAAAATTTGCATATAACTTAAAAAAATAAATACTATTTAAAAGATTACAAGCATTATATATAAAAAACACAACAATGCATATAAAAACAAATATGTGACCCTGGAGCACAAAAAAAGTCACAAGTCGCTGGGGTATATTTTGTAGCAATAGCCAAAAATACATAATATGGGTCAAAATTATCGATTTTTCTTTTATGCAAAAATCATTAGGATATTAAGTAAAGATTGCGTTACATGAAGATATTTTGTAAATTTACTACCGTAAATATATTAAAACTTCATTTTTGATTAGTAATATGCACTGCTAAGGACTTAATTTGAACAACTTTAAAGGCGATTTTCTCAATATTTTGATGTTTTCGCACCCTCAGATTCCAGATTGTCAAATAGTTGTATCTCGGCTGAATATTGTCCTATCCTAACAAACCATACATCAACTGAAAGCTTATTTATTCAGCTTCAGATGATGTACAAATCTCAATTAAAAAAATTGACCCTTATGACTAGTTTTATGGTCCAGGGTCACATATAAACACATCATTCAAATGTTGGGGGGTCAGTATTTTATTTTTTTTTAAATAAATCCGATACTTTGAAAGACGCTTAAATTGATTAAAAGTGACCATAAAATATTATAAGTTACAACCAGATTACTATTTAAAATACACTGAAAAACTAAAGGTGCTTCAAAGGTTTCTTCAAGCGATGCCATAGAAGAACCTTTTGGTTCACAAAGAACCATTCAGTCAAAGGTTCTTTAAAGAACCATCTCTTTCTTACCTTTTTATAATCTGAAGAACCTTCTTTCACCACAAAGAATCTTTTGTGAAACAGAAAGGTTCTTCAGATGTTAAAGGTTCTTTATGGAACCATTTAGACAAAAAGGTTCTTCTATGGCATAATGAAGCAGCACCTTAGTTTTTAAGAGTGTAGATCCTGTTGGAACTTTCTATTTAAAAGTATCAAAAAAAAAAAAGCTCAAAATATTAAGCAGCCCAACAGTTTCACCATCGAAGAATATACTAAAAATTTCTTGAGCACCAAATCAGCATAGTAGAAGGATATTCACAATACTACTGTATTTCTGATCAAATAAATGGTATTTAAATTTTTTTTTAAATAAATAAAAATGACCAACCCCAACATTTTTTAAATGGTAGTGTAGTATATGGTAAATAGTATAGTAAATGGTAGTATAAATAATATGGTTAACACAAAAATTTGTGTAAAAAATGAGAAAATTTAATTAGTTTTTTTTTTTTTTTACTTATTTCCAGGTCCGGCCTTTTTCAAATGGATGAGAAAGATAGAAAGAATGAGATGAAATGTGCTCCACCAAGAAGGATACATAATACATTGCAGTGAAAGTCCAATAAAAGGATAAACAGTATAAATCAAAATATCTTATGTTCTCTTCTCTAGTCTACAGCCATCCATTTGAGACTGCAGTCTCTCCATTTCATTTCAAATAGACTGCTGTAGTCATGCACCAAAAAAAATGTAATGGTCCTTCTCATATTGTTATCGCTCATATACTGTATGTTGCATGAGGTCAGCTGTATTATTTTTGATCAAATAGTCCTCTGTCCTTTCTCCACATCTGTCTTCTGCCATGTCATCTGCTCTGTAAAGTTCCTAGATGGTTTTAGATAATCTTTCTCTTATGAGCAGATGAGTATATTTTGGGGTGGGATCTGAGTGTGCGATCAATGGCAGATGGGGCAAGTGTTCGGGAAAACTGTCTGATATAAATCATTATTTTTGTAGTTCTGTTTGGTGATGCTGGTGGTGCAGAAATTAAATGTAAAAAACTTGTTTATAGCTCTCGTTGTGTGTGAATAAAGCTAGTTCTCTCCTTGGACGCCATCGTTTGAGGTTTGCGACTCGCATGTCATATTACGAGAGCTTGTATTCCGAGTTGTCAGGTTTTTGAGGTCGAGAGATGCGATGATACTTTGATTTTCGAGTTCTGATGGGAAGACTAACAGGCGAATGCTATTGCTCAGATCTCTGATCTCCAAGAACTGAGTGACGTGGCTTCCTGCCCAGAATCTTTTATATTGCCAATCCTAACAGAGAGCCGTCATGTTTAACCAGCAGCTCAGGCTGTAGTAAAACATAATAGCCCACAAATCTATATCCGAACCCCTGGGAGCCGCTCTCCTCCATGATCCTCCATTATAGAATAAGATTAGCTATATGAAGTCACAGCACTTCGATTTGGATTGCATTATCATTACTGCGAAGCTAATATTAGAGACAGTAGGATTCATCAATGGTCTATTTGTAATGTATACCATTGTGTAGCATTCTGACTCATCAAATGATGTCAAACATTGTCAATGAATTATTACATTTATTACATTCATACAATGAAATAAACAAGTTGGATTGTGTTGATGTCATGAAATGATGGTGTGAGAGGACCATAACCACTGTTATTATTTCATGGCAAGAATTATATAGGAATCAATGGTGTAAATAATACTGTACACCTGTTAAACACATTGAATTAAGCATGAAATGCTAAAGTAGAAAGACTGTAATGTTATTTTTTTGTAAAATACATTCCAATAATCTGTTTTATTTACAAAACATATTTTTTACAGTGTACTAAATTTGACATTTAAAATTGTAACTAGTTTTTCTTAGATTCTCAGCCTACTGCAATCGTCAAACCTAACCCATTAGCAATGCAAGGTTTACTGCAACACCTGAAAATGTGCTTTGAAACATTCACCTGATAATCTGTGTTTAAAGCACAACTTAGCAGTGAAATATCATCATAAGGGAGCTGTGGGCCGGAGACCTGGGTTCGAATCCGGCCTGTGTCATGTCTCAATTCTTTTTTACTTTACTTTCAGTCCTTCATTGTCCTGCACAGTAAAGAATTATTTTTTCGAAGTTATACAATGATTATTGGAGTGTGTTTTACAAGAAAATACTATTTCAGTCTTTAATTCAGTGTTACTTTCAGGGCAGTAACCACCATAGACATTGAGGGGGACAAGTCCCACCCAGTAATTAGAAATGGCCAAATTGTCTGTTTAGATTTCTCAAATGTTTACAAGTTACATTTTTAGGCTGGTCTGCCTCAGTGGTCTAACAGCGCCCGTCAATGTCAAAATGATTGAGATGGCCAATCAAATCAAAGTAGGCGGGTTTGGTCACTGACGTCAGAGTGCGCATTCATGTGCGAGCACATTTGTACACTGTGAACGAGCGCTGAGTGGTAAAAATGGTAGTAGCAAGACATTTATTATTTGAAAATGTTGTTTTACAGTAGAAATGTTAATTGACCAACATTAAGATCCAGTGATGCGAACCACTCAACTGTTTCCAAGATATGGCCGTTTAGAATTTGGAATGTGGTATCATTTCTGTAATTCATGTAATTCCTTACTGAATGTGAGGAGACAAGAGGCATACAAGTAATATGCATGTGTGCGTATTTCAAAATATTATTTGCAAATGGCTGAAAATGAGTCCTTTCACTCGATAGACCTATTAATTGCCATCACTGTTCTATTTTTTTGTGCTTTATAAAAAATAAAATTAGGTCCCCCACACTGTTAAAGACATGGTTACGGCCTTGGTTATTTGTGAAATTTACTAGCAATTTCTAAGTGAAAATTGCTTCAAAGTTGCTTCCATTTTTTTTCAGTGTAATACAGGCAAAAGCTAATAAAACATTATTTTGAGTTCCTTTCTGTGTGCCTGAAATGTCAATGTTCACTTTTTAAAAAATAATTCTACTTTCTTGTGTTTAGGTGAAGATGTGGAGGAGAAGAAGGTTCTGGTACTGAGTTACCCCCAGTATTGTCGGTACCGTTCCGTCATTGCGCGGCTTCGTGAGCGGCCCACTTCCTTCCTGACGGACCATGTGGTGCTGGCCCTGGGGGGAATCGCCTCCCTCACCAACAACACCCAGATCCTGTACTGCAGGGACACTTTCGAGCACCCCACGCTGGTGGAGAATGAGAGCGTATGTGATGAGTTCGGTAAGTAGATTTGATAAAAAGCTGTGTGATCTTGGGTCTGAAACAAACTCTACGCAAGTACGTCAACGCAAGCACTTCATGCTTTTGTGCGTCATTTTGATCTTTCAAGTAGAAATTGACCGATATTGCATTTTTATGACTAGTAGCGGTATCGATTATTTTAATGTTTACAGTAATTGTTCGATAACCAAATTGCAGAAGTAATTTTTTTATTAATTTCTGCTTTACAACAACAACAAAAAACATAATATCAAAAATAATTATTATGATTACTGTTGTGATTTTATCGGTATATTTATGCAAAGTTGTCTTGTGATCTAAATGGCAGATTCGTTTCCATTTTTGTTTTGGACTGACAAATTTTAAGTTGGAAATCTTTAAAAAATATTGTTCAAATGAATCAGTTTAAAGTTTGTTACTTCCACAATAAGGCAAATTACAAAACTACACATCTTTGCAATGCATTCACCAAACATTTGCATTTGCGTACTTTTGCAAAGTGTGTTTCTGAGGCTGATTGCTGCTTATTAGTTCATATAGAGATTCATTGCACTGGTGTAACTGAGTGAAGAAAGAATGAATGAATGCAGGACTGATGGCACATGATTCAGTAATTGAGTCTGTGGTCTAACTAGTCAAATCAGCAAAACAAGAGCCTTATCTCCGTTACCTGACTGATGAAGGGCTGCTGTATGAGCGCAGACAGCTTTATCACTGTTGGTGTGCAAACAGGAATGAGTGACTGGTGAGCTGGTGATTGAAACAGACACTCGTGGCTTTTAGCCTGTCGAATTGAGAGCTTGTTGTATGATAGAGTAGAACTCTCAGATGAACTGAAAGCCTGTTTTTACACTGAGGTCTGAGTCCGTCACAGTCCGTCTGCTTATGTCAGTAACTTCTTTTTTTCAAAAGGGCTGCTTTGATATCAAAAACAGCAATTGGTCGCACTTTTAGCCGATGGTTAGAAACAGCAACGGCTAAATTACTGGTGGCAAATGCAGTCTTTCAGATCTGATGCATGAGCGGTTTGTGTTGCAGTGTACAGTGATGGTATTTCAATATAACTAACAGTGTTGGTTTTTATATTCTCTGTTGTATTGTGTTTACACTGTCATAAAATAAGGATGTGCAAAACACATTTTCAAATTGACTAGGTTTTAAGGGAAGCATGGTATATAATATAGTTATATGATGTGATGCATCAGCTAGTCAGGATCACAATCAGGTAGTTTCGTTAAGGGGCGTTCACAAAAACTCCATTCTGTAAAAAGCTGACTTTTTTGTAGTTTTGAATTGAAATGTTTAACTTGCACACTGTTCTAAAAATTGATGCACATGGCGAAGATGCTAAAAAAAAAACAGTTGTGTGTGTACAGTATATAGCCCAATAATAAAATAAATATTTATGAAAATATATAATATTAAAAAGAAAATTGACAGATCATAAACTCATTAATTGGTTATTTATTTATGGTCATTGAATGACTAGTAAACCATCCTGCCGCATTTTAAAGAGACACTTCACCCAAAAATGACAATACTGTCATCATTAATTCACTCTAATGTCATTTCAAACCTATATGAGGTTCTTTCTTCTGTTGCGCACAAAAGAAGAGATTTTGAAGAATGTTGGTAACCAAACAGTTGCTGGTAGCGGTTGACTTGAATAGTATTTTTTTTCCATACTATGGAAGTCAATGGCTATCGTCAACTGTTTGGTTACCAACATTCTTCAAAGATTTTTGTGGGGCAACAGAAACAAAAAAAAACTTTGGTACATATTGAGGGCGAGTAAATGATGACATAATTTTCATTTGTGGGTGAACAATCCCTTTAAAGCAAAACAAAATGTAAATTTTCTGTATTTTCTGCACTGACTTTTGGGATAAATCAGTGAGATTGGATTGATATATATTAAAATATGTTAAATGGAGCTGTACTGGGAGTATAGTATTTGTTCTGGTAACTGAAATGGTAATCAAATTATCCATAATATATAGTAAACAAACACACAGACATGCAGTTTGTAAGCCTTAAGGCTCTTGTACAATGTCTTTCGTTTCTATAGAACTATGACTTCAGTGCCATTCCTGTATGTGAAATGAAACTCAATAGTATTCTATTCACTAACATATCAAGGCCTTCACATCAGTGTTTTTATTACAGTACATGACAAAACAAGAAATATTCTATAAGTGAATCATTGGGTCTTTAAATGGTTTTTAAATACTTCAGTGTTTGTGTTTGAACGACATATTCAAACAACAGTGGGATTGCGTGCAGTTCGCTTTTCCATAGATGCTGCCAGTGAAAAAGAGAGGCTCGAGTTTACATGCTCCAATTCCTGTTGGAAAAATGCTGGGGTATTGAATGCTACTTTGTAAAAGACGGTAGAGCTGTTTACATAGTAGCATTTGACAAGATGGGCGAACAAACTGACAGTGAGTAATACA
The DNA here is from genome assembly GCA_018155175.1 of Sinocyclocheilus anophthalmus. Lineage (NCBI taxonomy): Eukaryota > Metazoa > Chordata > Actinopteri > Cypriniformes > Cyprinidae > Sinocyclocheilus > Sinocyclocheilus anophthalmus. The sequence continues at coordinate 184,786 of JADLZN010003983.1, read as the reverse complement.
ATTGAATAAATGGCTCCCTTTGACTTTAATGGATGTCCTTGGGTTTCTTTGATTGCTTGAAAACCGTTTTCTGCTCAAAAACCACATTCTTGTCTCTGAAAGTTTAACATAAGGGGTTCTGCTCGAATCGGACGGCCTGCAGGGATTTGAATACCCTGATTAAAATGTCTTTGTTCTCGCCAGGGCTTTAAACACAACCACGGCACGCTGTATTGAAACCCAAAGAAGTCATTCTGTTAAACTTTGTAGGGTGTGTTATTTATTAAGGCTTTAGTTCAACATATGAAGTCATTGTTCATGTAAAGGCTCCCATACACTGGATTTGTTACAGAGGGGTTGATCTGATGCTGGCTGAGAAAGTCTGAGAGAGAGTTGGGGGGAAAAGACTTCTAGTGCTTTTTATGCTCGAACTGACGGCCACTTGGCAGAAAATCTTCTGCGTTTAGCCTTGTCATTAACTTTTTGAAGCGAATAACAGTGCTTCCAAGGGCTTGGCGAGTTCTACTGAGAGAGGTCCAGTGCGTTATAGAAGAAAGATGAAAATGGAAAGCAGCGCTATTTAAGGAAAAATACAGCTGGAATGGTGCAGATGTGATATTGAATATTTTTAGTAGTTTGTTCCTCTGTTAATGGAAATAGCTGCAGGGTTTGGCTTGCTCGCATGCCTCTTTAGTCACATGTTAGGAGACAACAGGATGTTAAATTAACTCAAGTCTTATCCTCACTTGAATGGACTTTAAGAGGGTGGTTGGGTATTGAGAATATGGAAATCAGTGATATTTTTGTTTAGGCATCAGCTGATTTGGACCCCTGCTTGTCACATGGTTATGATACATCCTCTCCAACATTGGATTTCAGCACAATGCTGTTAACATTTCTGTTTTCTTTCCTGTCCTCTTGAAACAGGACATTTTGATATTAGAGGGAGAGGCATTTGCACTGATTGGACAAACATTTGATTTTATTTTTGCTTTTATGTTATATTATGCTGTCTTTATTATATAGGATAGTGGAGATTTTTACAGAATCAGTGTTATTTTCATTGATATACTACTATAGTTTATTTTTTTTTTGTAGTTTGAATTAGATCTTATTTTTAAATATTCTGTTTTCATTTGAATGTTTTAGTAATTTGTTGTGTTTTGTCTCTTTTTTTAGTTTTGTAAATATATCTATATTAGATGTTTTTAGTACGTTTTAGTTTTTAGTTTGTTTAGTTTTAGTACTTCAAATTAAACTAAATGAAAAAGAGAAATGTCGCATTATCTAGCTGAAAAAAACATAAGTTTATGTTTTTTTTATATTTAATTTTATTACAGTTAATTTAGTAGTAATATATTTTTTATGGTTAAATTATTTAGTTTAAAACTAATCATAATATTAGTCTTCATGTCCATTTTTTTATTTCACCCTCTATCTGAGCCTTAAAAATAAAAGGGCCATTTTTTGCTACTGTGTCTTTTAAAACTTCTATATATACTTACATTTAAATGAACAACTTTTATCTGCCACGTCCTTGACAGATTCACAAAACAATCTGTACTGAAATATGTTGCTCAAACTGTTGATTTTGGACTGAAATGATCAGGGATCTCGTTAAAAAAAAACTTAAATGCATGTTTTTATTGCTGGCATTCTTCAGTGGGATCTGCAGAGCAGTAGGTGCTACACACAGCCAGAAACAGCACAAGGTTTGACTGACTTCACATTGTACTCGTACCGCTAGTTCTTCTGCTGTTTAGGAACAAAAGTATTCATCCTCCTTATTACCTTAACACCAAATAAGTGTCGTTGGTTTGTAAGTGTATGCATATTTACATATCCAGCAGACAACAGGAAGATCAGAGTTTCAGAACAAGTCATTTTTGCAGCTCAGTTTCACTAGATGCTCTTTTTGGACTAGAGTGGACGTGTTTTGAGTTCTGAAAGTTACTGTATGTTTTCATAGTCTAATGAACACTTTTATCTCAACAGATCAAGCAAAACTCAATTCCTCATTATATGACCCTTTTATTAGTAAGACACTGCCAAACCCTCCCCTACAAAGCAAGGGAGAAGAAAAGCCAGAGAGAAAGACTTTTATCTGGATGTAAGGGGGTTTGAAGAGGATGAGAGAGTGGAGGATGCAGGGAATGTTTAGACGGATGTTGTTAATGCGATGGTGGGGGGGTTGTACTGGTGAATTATTGAAGAGAGTTTGTAGGTTGATGCCATGCAATGACCACACTATTATTCCTCTCTCGATTCATTTCCTGCCTCTCATGAGGTTATTTTTAGGAGGTCAGTGTTCTTATGTGAGCATATACTTATGATTTTACTGCATAATAGCTGCATTATGGAAGGAGTTACACACATTTTCTCCGGTGCTTCAGTGAAACAGCTAATGTTCTCATGTTGTTCTCATCATTGTGACATGTGCTGTGTGGCAAGTGATCTCATCTCTTTGTTCCTCGCAGGGGTTTATGCTCCTCCACGCAGCATTGGGATTAGTGATGGGAATCGGCATGAATTTAAGATGTTTCTGATCCACTTAATGATTCTGCTTTCATAATGATTTCATTAACTGGTTTTTAGTACTTTTGAAGCAGCACACTAGCGATCTTAACGTCATACATGAATTGTATTTTGTCTATTTATAGTAAATACTTTAGATAAAAGTTTTTATTATTTAATGATTATTTTTTGTTCTATATATCTATAGTATTATATGTGTGTGTGTGTGTGTGGTGTGTATGTGAAAGCGTTCTATATTTGTATATATTATTCTTATGTATTTCTATTTTTATGGGGCTTTGTGCTATGGAGGCTGTGCCACTTGTAATAAAAAATTTAAATTAATGGCAATATTACACAATTTTTCTTTCGTTTAAAAAAAGTCAGAATTGTTGAGATATAACAGAGCAATTTGACTTTTTTCTCAGTATTACAAGAGCTCCATATTGTAATTCTGGTTTAAATCTCCAATTGGTGACTTTTTCTCAGAATTCATATTAAAGGTGTCATCGGATGCCAATTTTCCACAAGTTGAAATGATTCTTTTTGGTCTTAATGAAAAGTCTGTAACATATTTTGGTTAAAGTTTCTCAATGGTAGTGTAAAAAACACACTTTTTTTTACCCTGTCAAAATCAGCTCTGTTTTCATCAAGCCATTCTAGTCCATGTTGCTTTAAATGATAATGAGCTCTGCTGACCCCTCCCCTATCTTCCATGGGGACAAGAGACTGTAACTTCAGCTGCGAAATGGCTAACTTGCACGTTATTAGGTAAAGACGATTTGCAAAGAGTCAGAAAAAAAACCCTTTATAATACTTCTATGTTTGATGAAGCTGGATCACCCGGAGGATTCGCGCGAATATAGGACGCATTAGGCAGAGCGGGATCGGCGCTCACTTCAAAATGAAAGTAAGTTAATCCTCTTGCGTTTCAAGTGCTCAGATTCGGGAGAAATGACGAGCTATATTCATATTACACAACAACAAAACACCTCAACGCTTTAATCAGAGCGTCGTCTTCCCGCACGGAGCGGGGACACAATGGCGGACTGATGACAGCCACTCAGGGCGGGTCTAAGGCAAGACGCTAGTGCCAATCAATTATCGTGGGAGGGGCCTGTGCAGAACTACATCATTGTGACAGGAATCTCAGAACAGCCTGATTTGAGAAAGTGGATTTTAAAATAGGGTTTAAAATAAAAAAAAAAACATGGGGGGATTTTATCATTATAGAATGGATGTGTACACACATTTTGCATCCGATGATACCTTTAAGAGTTTTTAAGGACCCGCTGTGATTTCATTGAATAAATATGGAGCTGTATGTTTCAAGGTCAAAATCGGTTGCGGATGTTTATATGAATGTATCTTGAAGGGAAAAGACTGTCTTCAGAAAGTTTCATTTGTTGCGTATTTCCCAATAATGCATGATAAGCAATAAGTATAGAGCGCAACGCTTTGTGTACAAGCCTGTTACCGGGAAAACCGCTGTATTTCTGCTGTTTCAAAACAAAGAAAAAGAATTTGCATCACTGAACATACAGATCATTGATTTGCATTTTCAATAAGCCCGTCTGCTGTTTTTGTTCAGAACAATGCAAAAATCTACCCATATTTCTACACAGGAAACACGCGGAGTTGTAAATGTGAAAGAAGCTAATGTGCCTTCTACAAATCTAAACAATTAAGACACTAAGATATACATTTTTGTTTTAAATTAATATAATAATGTATACGTTTGACTCATCCCTTTTCGTAATGGTTTAAAGACTGAAATGTGAAATGTGGGCTGCCAAAATCTGAAGAGTACCTGCCCAAAGGGCTACCAGAGATTTAGAAATTTTGTGAGCCCTGTGTATTATTTTGCGGCAATAGGTTAATACGAATATAAGAATAAGAACTGGTTCTCAATTCCCACTTGAGACAGGTTCCCTCATCTGTTTAAGAATATGCAAAAAGAATGATTAAGAACAACCCACTTCTGTATTAGCCTGAATGGCTTTGATGGGCAAACAGAGTGGATGCTGGGTAATCCAGCAGGGGCTGAACTATGTGACGGGAATGCTGTGTGTATGATTACAGTGTGATTGATGCCCACTGCTGGGGGATTATTAATGATAGCATGTTGTTTAGCGAGAAGATAGACCCATTTATATTTCTCATCAAGACGCCAGTCAGTTTCAACTATTCGATGGTAATAATTTGCTCTTAAATAAAACAGATTACATGCGATGACGTGTTTTCCTCCTTTATCGTGGTATTCGGGTAAAATGCGTTCCGGTTTCAGCTGCTCCTTCATTTAGATGCCATGTTTACCACATACACTGCAATAAAAATGGGTCATTTATTTTCTTTCCCTGCAGATCTCAGCAGTGCCATCGATGCACTAGGAGAAATCTTAAACAGGCCGACAGAAATGCGAGAGCTCTTCATAAAACTTTTGAAGTATTTTATAAGGATTGTGGAGTAGTGTTGGGGGATTTATGAAGGGTTGAGTTAATATTAGTATTTTGCAGTCAGTGAGTGCTTTCCTGAACAGGCGGTTCTTGATCGGTGGTTTTTAACTTGTGGGTTATAACCAAAAAACGAGTCGCAGGTCTATTCTGAACGGGTCACAGAGAGCAGGGAAAACAATTCTAAATAGAAATAGCATTGCCAAAAATATGAAACCATCAAAATTTAGCTGACACTTAGTTGTTTATATATTTGGGTCAATGATTTATTTATTAGTCTAATAGTCATTTATTCAAAATTACAGCCAACATTTAAGAACGCATATATGACTCGGTTTATGAGCTGGTTTGTTATTCGGATTGATTAATTTTGTTATATGTTATAATATAGTAAATTATCTTTTTGAGGTGCTACAACTGTCTGATATTAATGAAGAAAAAAATTCCTCATTAACAATAATCCTGGTTAGAAAAAGAAAAAAAAAAAAGCTTTTAATTATGCAAAATACATAAATAAAATAGTGGAAAAACTTTGTCCACCAATTCAAATTCATGTGGCACAACCAACAGAAAAAAATGGAAATTATATCATAGAAAAAAACCCTGCAGACCCTCATGACTGTGTGTCGAGGTCCATAAATCTCTTAAAATATCAGATATTTTGACCTTTTTATGACAAGGCAAGGTTAGCTCAGGGTGTAAAATGTCATATGGTGGCCCAAAAATGTAATGATATTTATGAATTCATAGGTTAGTCATGAATGAAACTTTTATGAAAATGGTAAACCATTTTACAAAAGCTACTGAATCAAATACAAATGCTCTTTTTTTTATTGTCACTATAATACATTGAATGCTTGCTGTCCCTTTGTAAACCGGGATCTCAAGCAGAAGCACTCGGGTAGTAGTTCTGGGAGGAAGGTTGGTTCAGCGATGGTTCCTTTTCGGTTAGGTAGTGGGGCTTTTTGGGACATTAGCTTTTTTGCCAATACCTGGATGGGGCTGACTGGCGTGGGAAGTTTTTTACAAGGATCATTCAGCTTTGGGTGCGTGTGAGCACGTAATGTTCATGTGGACTTGTTCAATAAATTTGAGAGAGCGAATAACATCCAGGACGCCCTTTTTCACCGAGAAGGAATATGAAAAGAAGATAAATAAAAAACAAACATGGTAAAGCTGGGAGTATGGGTGTACAATTACAATGACCAGCGTAGGTAAATGTCCACCTGCAATAATCAGGTCCTCTTCCTCAAGCGAATACCTTACTTAGAGTGTAAACACGATGCATGTTAAGACTCTCTCCGAGAGAACACTAGTCTGCTGATACTTCTTGTTTTGCTTCCGAGGTATTGCCGCCGTTTCTTGGTTGAACAAAATAGGATATAAGCATCTCGGAACATTACAACCGGGATATTGGTGGTGTTTACTTGACGAGCATGCAGTTGTGTTCACCCAAAAAGAAACCTTCGCTAAGATGAGAAGAGACATTATCCACATTCTTTTTACCATTCCGCCGCACTCTAGATTAATGCAGTTATTAATACCGTTCCAGAGTAGTTTTAGCATGCAGTGTACGGATGGGCAGGCCAGTGAAAATATTTTTCGCCTGGACCAGATTTATACAGTAAAGATGTGTAAGTCAGCGAGAATGTTATGATGAATGATTTCAAACATATCGTTAAACCCCCCCCTCCCTTTCTTCCCGCCCACCCTCAAAAAAACAACAACCTCTCTTTTCTGGTAGCAGAAAAAGGTGATATTTTGAAGATTGTTGTGGCTGCTCTTTTTCATATATTGACAGTCAATGGAAACGGGGGCTGTCAAGCTCCACAATGACCAAAAAGCTCAGTGAAAGGTGTTCATTACTGATTTCAAACCTAATGCAAAGCATCTAAAGGGCTCCTCAAGTGCTAATTTCTAATTGTGCAACCTCAAACAATTGAAAATATATGTTACACAAAATATAATATTTACATAATTAGGTTGTATTAGGTTACGTTCAACAAAAACTGAACCAAAATTTAAACATGTAATTGTAAAGCTAAAATGTTTCATTGTTCCTCACACATTACTATGTGCAATTGAAATGTAATGAACAGTATATGATTGTAAATTATTATTTTATTGGCTTTGCATGTAAGTATCATAACAAAGCATGTCAATACATAATTGTAAATGATTATTTTATTGGCTTTGCATGTAAGTATCATAACAAAGCATGTCAATACATAATTGTAAATGATTATTTTATTGGCTTTGCATGTAAGTATCATAACAAAGCATGTCAATACATGAATATGGTACTCAATGCATGTTATTTTAGGCCAAAATACAGCAAATACTGTTCTGTATCAGTCTATCTTGGCTTGACTGTTCACTTTATGTGGAAAATTGTAAAATAAAATTAAATAGAAAACAGGGAAAGAAGAACTGGTTTCCTTTCCAGTTTTGGGCATATGAGGGATGGAATGTTTCCAGAACTTTTTCCACACCGCCACAGAATGTCTAGGATATTCTTCATAAATTCACCTTTTGTGTTCCACTGAAGAAGGAATCATACAGGCTTGTGGTGACTGCATTTTTATTATTGTGTGAACTATTTTAATACTACACTGCCATTCGTAAATGCAGGAATTGTTAGTCATTATTTACATTAAACAAAGGCTTTGTGCTTGTTACCTCTCTGTCTTTTTTTCTTCTAAAAAATGTGCAACAGTTACAGTTGTTTGATATGTATGAGATCATACTGTAAATTCTGAAATGTTTTTTTTCCCCTTTGTTCTATTTGATTCCATTTCCCCCCCCCCCCGCTTGTTTCACAATCTGGGTTGGATTGCTAAAGGTCATGCATTTTTAAAAGTCCATATGCCTCATCCATGTGTCTTATTAAGAATTCAAGGAGAAACCGAAGGGCTGATTCCTTTTTTTTTTCTTCCGCTTTTTCAATTCAGAGTCATTTTTCCATATACCATTCTAATTCTTACTCCACTGGCAACAAACGACCTCTTAAAATCATAAAATGTTTTACCTTTGAGTAGAATTTACACAATTGTCTGGTGAGGTATGATATTCCTCCCATTTCATAATGAATAACATGCATGCTGTCCAGATGCAGATTTTTACGAGTCTTGTGAAATATCATTCATTGGGTAAGTGCTGACTGTGTGGGAGGGGGCACATGTAATTTGCGGCTTACGTCGCTGTGACTGCATGGTCACTATTTATCAGCTCAAAAAATTAATTCTGCAATGGCTTACTTAGATTTCCCACATGCCAGATCTGTGAAGGACATGCGGTAGTACCTCCAGGAAACCACAGTTGCCAATGGAGATGTTTTGTGACGTTAACAGCTTCTTGTTGGACATTTTGAGGACATTCCACCCCCTGCTGCAATGAGCATTAGACCAGAAACATACTCTACACAAATTGCAATGCATGACCAATGCAACGCAATGGTGGAGTCCTGTTGTACACACAGTTTATTGCACCAAACATGTAAAAATATACACTATAATATTTTTTTTAAAGAAATGTTTTATTTTATTCAGCAAGGATGTAATATCCACATATAGAAAGTACTGTATAATCATTTCATTAATCATTTAATATGTTAAAGAAATATAGTATATTATTTTTAATTTGAGACGTACATATTTGTCTGATGCATGCGCTCATTTGCATGTATTAGCCCTTGATGTGCTACTATTATCCAAGTACAAGAGACTGCAATATGAAGGGTGAATGATTAGAATGAGCGTATAATGCTATTCAAAGAAAATGTGGGGGGGGGGGAAGGCGTGCTTGGTATTGAGTCAATTTTTGTTAAGCAGTCCACACTAATCGCAGAAATTAAAGCAAGAAAAACAGGGATCAGTGTTGGCTCATTCGTCAAAGCCTCTCTCAGGTGTCAACGTCATGTTTGGACCACCGTGCCAGCCCACTTTGGCTTCTTCATGAAATGGTTTTGAAATGAGTACCTTAGTTCCTGCATTGCCCTGGGTCTGAGCTCAGCAGCTGCCCTGTGTTCTTTTATGAATCATAAAATGTGTCTGGACAGTATCCCTGAGCAATAAGAACTTCTCAAAGAGGAAAAGAGAGAGAGAGAGAGGTGCATAGTCTCCCACATGATTTTCCAAAAAGTGTTTTGTAACGCATCACATCAAATTAAAACCAAATTGCCATTATTGCAACCTAAAGTCCCACAGGGCCATTGGAGGTTTGGCGTTCTGACAGCTGAAGCACAAAACACTTCTTTATTTAAAGTGCCCCTATTATGCCATTTTTACGGTTCCTAATATTGTTTTGGGAGTCTCCTACAATAGGATTACATGCATGCAAGATCAAAAAATCGCTTTTGTTTTTTTCAAAATATGCATTTAATATCACCTCATTTTCCAGCCATTCTCAAACGATTCGTTCGACGCAGTTCAAAGATCCAGTCACTCTAAACCCCTCCTTTCCACGAGCCTACTCTGCTCTGACGGGCAGGCTAGGTCTGTGGAATTGGTTCTACGGGCGTACAGCGCGTGTCGGTAAAAGATACGCCTAATTCAATCGGTCTGTATTTTGAACGCTATTAGAAATATAAAAATCTATTATTATCATACTTACAGGTTGTGATTCAGTGGAGCAGCTGGTCCAAATAAACAGATACTGATCCATCTTTCAAGAGCAAGTTGATGAATACCGAGTTGAAAATAGGTGCGCATTATACAAGTGCGTTCCAGTTGACGTGAGCCATCTCAAAGTGGAATTTCAATTACTAATGACAATTACTTGGGAGACAATAACTTTATTTATCGTGCACTTTCAGCTTTACAGCTTTGCAGACTGTTTAAATTTACATATAGCTACATTACACATTGCATGAAAGGCAATATTGGAAATGGCATAGTAGGGGCACTATAAATGCTGAGCGCCTACACCTTGCCACCATATTCACGGCCCACTAGGCCTGCACGATATATCAAAATAAAATCAATATTTTGCAATATGGTTTAGTACTATTGTCAAATCATGCAGGCTGCAATTTAATTAAAAAAATATATGGTTTACTAGTTTTAAGCGTGGCATTTACACAAGTGTAGAACAGCTTTGTTCATTTGCTGTGAATTGATCTGTTTGGAGGCACTGATATCATGGGCTTCATGCATGTAAATGAAAACACAGATCCAAGATTCACTCTGAAACCAGCAGAGAAAGAAATGTTGGCATGAATAAATTACAATATTTTAGAGTATTATTACAATATATTTCGTATTTGTTCATAAATTCACAATAACCTTAATATTGTAATCAATAATCACAATAAATTTAAATTTAATAAATTATTATTTTATTGTCATTGATTGGATTGGCAGTATTATTATATATTTCTTATTTTGTTTATTTTTGCAATAACAATAATCTCAATATTATAATCAGAAATCACAATAAAATCATCAAAATTATTATTATTTTATGGTCATATTGGATTACCAGTATTATTACAATATATTAATTATTTTGCTTAATATAATTTTTGTAATTTCACATTATTACAATATATTTCTTATTTTGTTTAGTATTTTTTGTAATATCACAATCTCAATATATTAATCAATAAACACAATAATATAATGACAATTATTATTTTATTGTCATATTGAATTGTCAGTATATAATAAATATTTGTTTAGAAATATCTCAGTAACCACAATATTATAATCAATAACCACAATAAAATCATTACAGTCCTTATTATTTTATAGTCATTGAACACTATTACAATACATTTCTTATTTTGTTAAAAAAATCCATAATATCACAGTAATCTCAATATTATGATCAATAATCACAATAACGTCATGAAAATTCTTATAATTTTTTTGGTCATAATGGATTGGCAGTATTATTACAATATATTCCTTATTTATTTTGTAATATCACAATAGTCTCAATATTATAATCAGTAATCACAATAAAATCATGACAGTTATTATCGTTTTGTAGTCATATTGATTTGGTCAAGCAGAGGGAATGTGGCCTATGAAAACTCTAAAGAGTTTGAACTGGAAAGAGTTTTTTTTTGTCCTTTTTTTTTTTTAGTAGTTACTGAAAGAGTAAGAATTTTTAGAAAAAAGTAAACCCAAGTATGAACAACAAATATTTTCTCATTTCCCCCCCCAAATCTTGCAGCCCCAAAAGGATTTCACACTCAAAAAAATATGTTCAGAGTAAAAAGTCATTTTTCAAAGTATTTTTTTTTTTAATTATTATTATTATTTTCTATGGAGATGCACTCCCCAACAAAATCACCTGATTCCCACTCACTCTAGCCTATATGATTAATTCTTTCTAAATATGACTATTCAAGTCATCTGGTGAAAATTCCTGTAAAAGCAAAATATCTCAATGTCATTTTTTTCCCAGTATCGTGCAGCCATATGTCCCACCCAATCCCACAATCCTTCCCTCCTGTCATTAAACCCACAATTAAAATGATGTCATCAGCGTAACCCATCAGAGCCTCACATAGCCCCCTAAAGGCCAGCGGGATTAATTGATTCAGACATAAATGGATAAATCCCTTCTGCGGATTATTTTCCCCCACCCCTATTCTTTAAGGACTCTTTGAACATTGTGTCACTAAGTTTTTTTCCCCCCCAGCAAATCCTAGAAGAAAAATCCAGGTTTTGGTCATAGGATTGTCAGAGTTGACATCTGAGGTTGTGCTGGTATTTTTAGTGTCCTCCGCTGTGATTTAGACTAATTGCTCCGCTGACTCCCTTTAGTTTTAAAAGCTCATTCTCTGGAATAAATCCTCAGGAGAAGCGTTGACGTTTCTCGCTCAAATGAATCAACCCCCCACCTCTTTCTGGGTTCTGGAAAAGTAGTCTGCGGGTCAACACTCGAATAGCTCGTGGAGTGTTGTAAAGTAACTGGAGAAACACAGGCATGACGTGCATTGATTCGGAATGCTGTGCTGAGGAAGTAAATATTGAGCTTGATTTTTAGTTGCATGTATCCCCACTAGACTACTTACAGGCAAGTTTAATAATTCATGCCAAAAAGTGGAGCTCAACCTTTTGGGGCCAAGAAAGATTTTTACTGGCACACTGGCAGGAAATCTGCTTTTTAGACAGGTGAAATGTCACTCGAAGCCAGATTGGGGGTCTAATTCACATTTTTCACATTGTGGCCTGGTTTTCCAACGTTTAGATGCAGCATTTTGCGCATCCTATGATTTATTGCCATGGTGACATCCTCACAGCATTTCCCCTATAAACATTTAATAGACTGAATATGTGGACGTGAAAGAAATGCGCATTAAATCTGTCTGATAATAGCTTAAAGTAAACAGTGCTTCAAGGAATATGTTGCAAGAGCATCCGGAAAACATTACTTCCTTGTTTGTGTTTTATGCATCTCTCCCTCTCTCTTGCCAATCAGAAAAGTTTCAAGCTATTCTTTGAGAGACATATAACGGATGTAATTTGCAATTCGATAACAGAAGTCTTTTCAAGGCCCCTTGACTATTCTTTATCTCATCTATCTTGAGTAAATCGTTTTCCGTGGAATGAGCACGCTCAGTTTTTTCCTCCTTGTTGCATTTTTGCAGTGAGTAATGTCTCTCCTTATAATTTTTTAGCTTGGCAATTAAAGGCCACCGCTGTTAAATAGAGCTCGCTGTGGATGCGGATGAAAGCAACAGCAAATGCTGTTTTTCTGATATGGGCATTTGAGAATGTTAAGAAATGTTTAAAGGAATGTTAAAATTCCCTTTATGGAATTGCAAAACGGAAGGCACACTTTGATTTCCCACAGCATTACCATGTGAGCATTTGGAGATTGTAAAATAGATTTCAACTGCACACTTTAACAGTAAATTACAGTGAAAGCTCTTTGTTTGGCCACTTTCATTTTCTGTAAAATACATGATGAATGCGCGAATGTTTGGATCTTTTCTTTTACAGTATTATTGCTGGTTATGTAATGTTCCTAAATGCCACACAGATCTTTCTATTTGGAGCGCTTGAGCTTTTCACATCAAATTAATCCATAAAAGGTTTTTCCTCCTGTTTAAACAATGACCAATAAACACGGCAACCACGGCTAAGCAGCTCAGAGAGGAACTTCAATAACATGCTCATTACTCAGATGGGTATTTATAGTCACATACTGCTCTGTTCTCTTTCAGCCAGTGGTCTCGATTTCTTGCATGAATGTTATTATCACAGGAAGTAGGGCACTAACTGTTCTTCACATATTAAACTTTAATCAGATCCTAGTTTTTAGCATAGCCGTTAGCAGTTGACATATTATAGATTCAGACTTGTCCTTTGCCATCTGTGCTCTTTTGTCACTAATCAGACTCTGGGACGAGCAACAGACATGCTGTAGAACTGATCCATTCACACACCAGGCTTAATAAGCAGCATAAGTTTTAAGTGTGAATGGGACAAACATATTCTGTAAGTCACACAGGGTAACTGGTTTAGGGAATGATGGGGACTGTGAGGTGATTTTCAAATAAAGAAAGCAAAATAAAGCTCTAATAATGGCCCCTTGGAATACAATGTACTGTACTGTAATGAACAGTGGGGAACTTGATTTCTCAGCTCCTCACACACTAACACATTGAGTTGTACCTGCTGATTGTGTTGCCTCCACTGGTCTATGCCTGTTTATTTATTTATTTAAAAAGTATTACCTTAATCAAATACGTAATACTTGTGGTGATAAATTTAGTCGGCTGTTAACCAACTGCCTTTTGTCATAATTAACTGTTACCGTACTTATAATACTTACTTATAGTTCTAATACTTACATTATATATATATACCACTTAACAAGCAATTAATAAATTGTATGATGTGTTGGTTAATTAATATAATTAATCACACATCAAATTTGGCTGAGAAATTACCCCAAAAAGAAATTTTAAGTCATTATTGTGCATCAAATAGACATTACACAAAGTAGCTTTAGAAAGACGATGAAGGTGAGAAGATGAGAGTGAGTAAATCATGAGAGAAGTTTTTAATTGTTTTACTGTCATTTTAATGTTTGAATCAATATGGAAATATTATTATTAAAAAATTTAATGAATTTCATACCATTTAAAATCAATATTTCAACAACAAACAACAAAATATAAACCTCTATTCAACATTTATTAGTCACAACAGTATATATACAGTGGGGTAAATAAGTATTTGATACACTGCCGATTTTTTAAGTTTTCCCACTTACAAAGAATGGATAGATCTGTAATTTTCATCGTAGGTACCCCTCAACTGTGAGAGACAGAATCAAAAAAAAAATCCAGAAAAAACCATGTTGATTTTTAATAATTAATTTAATTTTATTGCATGAAATAAGTATTGATACAATAGAAAAATAGACTTAACTTTGGTACGAACATTTGTTTAACAATTAAAGAGGAGAGCTTCATATAGTGCTTGACCAGGTGTGCCACACTGAAGAGATTTTGGCCCACTCCTTCCTACAGGTGTTCTCCAGCTCTTCAGGTTTTGGGGCTGTCGCGGGAAACATGGAGTTTCAGCTCCTCAATAGATTTTCTATTGGGTTAGGTCTGGGAGAGGCTAGGGAACTCAGACCTTGAAAGTTCTTACGGAGACGCCTCTAGTGCCTGGCTTGTGTTTGGGGTCAGGTCATGCGGAACGGACCCAGCCACGACCCCATCTTCAATGCGCTTGCTGATGGAAGGAGGTTTTCATTCAAAATCTCACGATACATGGCCCCATCCGTCCTCCCCTCAATACGGTGCAGTCGTCCAGTCCCCTTTGCAGAAAAGCACCCCCAAAAAATGACGTTTCCACCCCCATGCTTCACGGTTAGGATGGTGTTCTTGGGATTATACTCATTCTTCTTCTTCCTCCAAACACACGGCGAGTGGAGTTTATACCGAAAACTTCTATTTTGGTCTCCTCTGACTACATGACCTTCTCCCATGCCTCCTCTGGATCAACCAGATGGTCTTTGGCAAACTTCAGAAGGGCCTGGACATATGCTGGCTTGAGCAGGGGGACCTTGCACACGCTGCAGGATTTTAATCCATGACGGTGTAGTGTGCTACTAATGGTAACCGTTGAGACTGTGTTCCCAGCTCTCTTCAGGTCATTGACCAAGTCCTCCCGTGTAGTTCTAGGCTGATCCATCACCTTTCTCAGGATCATTGATACTCAACGAGGCGAGATCTTGCATGGAGCCCCAATCCGAGGGAGATTGACAGTAATCTTGAATTTCTTCCATTTTCTAATAATAGCGCCAACAATTGTTGCCTTCTCACCAAGCCGTTTGCCTATTTTCCTGTAGCCCATCCCAGCATTGTGCAGGTCTACAATTTTGTCCCTGATGTCCTTAGACAGCTCTTTGGTCTTGCACATAGTGGAGAGGTTGGAGTCTGATTAATTGAGTGTGTGGACAGGTGTCTTTTAATACAGGTAACAAGTTCAAACAAGTGCAATTAATACAGGTAATGAGTTGATAGGAGGGCTTCTTAAAGACAAACAGGTCTGTGAGAGCCAGAATTCTTCCTGGTTGGTAGGTGGTCAAATACTTATTTCATGCAATAAAAATTATTTAAATTATTTAAAAATATTATACAATGTGATTATCTGGATTTTTTTTCTCATTTTGTCTATCATATTTGAGGTATACCTATGATGAAAATTACAGATCTCTCCATTCTTTGTAAGTGGGGAAACTTGAAAAATCAGCAGTGTATCAAAAACTTATTTGCCCCACTGTATAATTCATATAATATACACACAACATTACAAGTGCACATGAAGATTTAACACCAAATGTCTGAAAAATCACTACTCACGAGTTGAAGAAAAAAGAAAAAAGGAGCTCCCTTGTGTCAGTATTTTGTTGAACCACTTTTTGCTTTAATTACAGCCTTTAGTCTGTTGGGATACGTCTCTCTCTACTAACTTTTCACATCTAGACTTTGCAATATTTGCTGACTCTTCTTTGCAGAACTGCTCAAGGTCAGTTAAATTGGATGTTGACGTTTTGTGGACTGCAGTCTTCAAGTCATTCTACATATTTTCAATGGGGTTTAAGTCTGGGCTCTGGCTAGGCCATGCAATGACATTCACCTTTTTCTCCTTAAACTGCTGTGGGGTCAGTTTTGGTGTGTGCTTTGGGTCATTGTCATGTTGGAAGGTAAACCTTCTTCCCATTGACAAATTTCTGGCAGAGGGAAGCAGATTTTTCTCAAGAATTAGACCGTATTTTGCCCCATCCATTTTTCCTTCTATCCTGACAAGTGCTCCAGTCCCTGCTGCAGAGAAACAACCCATAACAGGATATTACCACCTCCATGCATTACTATAGGAATGCTGTTATTTGGATGGTGAGCTTTATTGGATTTCTGCCAGATATATTGTTTGGTGTTAAGAACAAATAATTTAATTTTAGTCTCATCTGCCTCAGAATATTCAAAGAGCGTTTTGGCAAAGCTCAGTCGTGACTACACGTGGTCTTTCTTGAGGAGTGGCTTTTTCTTCAACCATCCCATACGAGCCACATTTGTGGAGAATCTGTGATATTATTGTCACATGCACACAATGAGCACTCTTTGTCAAAAATTCCTGCAGCTGTTTCAGAGTTGATGTCGGCCTCTTGGTTGCCTCTCTGACCAGTTTCCTCCTGACTCTTTCATCCAGTTTGTATAGTGACAAACAACACTAGTTTGTAGACTAGGCACTAGACAAGTTTGTAGTAGATCTGTGCTCGTGTTCCCTCCCAGCCTCCCTCTACCACCTTCTATCCTAAAACCAGCAAGTAACTCAGACATCTCTCGCGGGTTCTGTCAGTCCCTCCGCTCCCTGAGTTCAGTAATCAGGCACTCGATCACAGCGGCGGCCGTATCAGCTCTGCCTATGCATGAGGATCCCCTGTCTCCGCCTCCGGCCTCCGAGTCCTGGACTTCACCTCTGCCCTTTGACCCATCGGCTCCGCCTTGACTGCTAGTTCCCTCATCTCCACCATGGCCCATCATCCCACTGGCTCCACCAGGCTCCCTCGACCCTCCAGCTCCGCCTTGATCAGTCGTCAACCCTCCATTGCTACGGGACTTCACTCTCGCCGTTGCCTGTCACTCGCTTCAAATTGGTCCTCTGTCGCTCCGGCTCCACCGCGGTCTTTCCGGATCCCCACTCCACATCGGTTGCATGAGCAGTCGTTCACTGGCCTCGGAAACTCGGTAGCACCCTGGCTCTGTGGCTCTCCGTCTCCATCCTGGGCTCCTTTTCCATCATCTCAGTCAGTTGGCCCCCTGGTGTTGCCAGCCCTAAATTCACCATGGCTTCTCCCTGGCAACTCCACCGTGGACCACTGTCCTGGTTGCAGTCTAGATTTCCACCTGGCTCCTCCCACCGTATACTCCGCCCTGACTCTATGGACTGTGTCCTTTCCCTTTTGCCTGCCCCTCATCCCCCTCTTGAACCCCCACCCTCCTCAGTTGTAGTAGTCCATGGCACGAAGATGCACCTTCCAAAAGGGGGGAGTAATGTCACGTGTACATTTAGTTCTGTTTCCTTTGTCATAGTTTCCCCTCCAGTAGTTTGTTTCCTTATTAACCAATTGCTCCACACCTGTTTCAGCTCTTCCTGTGTCTTCCTCAGTTCAGGGTCTGCTATTGTTTTGTGCCCATGTGGTTCTATTCTCCCTGTGGATTTATTAAATGTACTTTCTTGGACGCTACTCTTTCATTGTGCGCTTTATAGTGGATAGCCTGTGACAGTGTATAAATATTTACAGTGTTACAATATTAATAAATGTGAATAATAAAAAATAAAAATATTATGCATAATAATATTACAATATTACTATTCTTATTATTATGTGTAGGCTATATACAGTACATTGTAAAATCTATCCAGTAAAGTTATCTTGTATATTACATTACATTTATTGCTTACATTGTGGGTCAGGACTATTGTACTGCATTACAGTGACTTATAACCAACTCCTGCAAACATACAGCATGTGATTGATTATGTCTCTGAGAGGCTGACATGAAGTTTTGAAGGACTCTGTGTTTTTCCTTATGACCTTGTGTGGACAAATGGAGTGAATTGATATCACTGAGTGATTGATGATGCACGAGCACTCAGAGCACGATCTGACTGGCTGAGGAGGATCACATGTCACCCGTCTGTTCCTTATTTAGCTGACCTGAGCTGATTTGCGTCAGATATAGTATATTTGACTGACGTGGCATTCTGTGTTCTTCAGATGTATTCTGAAAAGCATAAAACATTTAGTTTTTAATCGACTGACTGCTGCTCGACAGTCTTGCATGAATAATACCCTGCTTGCTTATGCATAGACAAATACACATTTAATAGCATTACGTTTTGCAAGTGCGTGTCCTGCATGGCCACGGCCGTGCTGAAAGTGAATCCCCCACTGTGAGCAGTTCCAGGTAAAGAGCCAGATTCCATTCAGGTGTTCTCTGAGCACAGATCCATCCATATTCATTTCTGCTACATGCAGAGGATGTCTCTGTTTCCATACTTTTTCTCTTTCATTTGACGTTTTCAATTCAATTAGATGTAAGAGCTCCAAACATCAATGAAATCTCAGATGAGAAGCTACCCATCAACTCATATCTCTGTGAGGGGCACATTTGGAGTGATGCATGATCTTTTTTCCTACTTAGCTATTAATAAACTGTCAGATATAGGTAGATATATCAGTATTTTTTTCCAAAAATATTGAATTAAGGGTTTACTTTAATCAGTGCAGTCATTTTCTGTAATAAGTAACTGTAAAACATGTTGCTGTTCTGTGGGAAAATAGAGTAAATAGTTGGTTTTATGTGAAGTCACCATTATAGTGATTAGTGTTCCTTTGGCTGGGAACATGGGTCTTATTTTCTTTTAATTACATTTCTAACAGCCACAGTGGCTTGCACTGTATTACATGGGCAATAATAAGTTAGGTTTTAGATACTGTAGAAATAATAATATTTTATAAACAATTTAGTGAGCTGACTGAATAATAAATGATCAACCAGTCATGCACACATATCAGCACTCTGGTTGATTGCAAAAATAAATAAAACTAAAAGGGTAACGCAAAATAACTTGCAAGTATAGTGCTTTATGAAATCAGTTTTATTATGCCCCTAATTCCCCCCACCCCCAAATTCTGTGTTTTTAAATTAAATTTTAATTATTAAAAAGGGTGTCTAATCAATTGATTTTGACCTTAAGGTCCCATATGTACACTCTTCTGGAGTTGTATTGAGGTTTGATGTCCTTAAGACTATGGTGGTATAAGTACCAAAAACCATCTCAATATATTTTTACAGTTCCTTTCTCAGGAGCTCTGCTGAGAACTGGTCGATTTTGGCCTGTCTAATTAATGTTCATGAGCCTCTCTTCTGATTGGCTTGTTGTTTTCTGAGTGACGCATGGCCAGGCCAACAACAGGTAACTAGGGTCAGCCGATGTCACAACGCTAGCTGGAAGCAGCAAAACAGGGGAAACTGGAGGCAGCCCATTCAAACCAGCACAGATTCGGCTACATAAGGAGCTTAAAATATCATCTTGTTGTGATGTTGGGTGCCAGAATCGACGTAATACAGCCTCAAATTAGAAATTTGATTGCATATCTGCTACCACTGCCAGACAAAAAAACGACGACAGCTGTGGTTAAGCGCGATAAAATGAGCAGACTGGACAGAAACGATCGTCACAAATGCTCAGTTTGCAGCACACTTCTTATCAGAAAAGGTTAAATAAAGTATTGTCTTTTGTTGTTATGGGCGTCTACAGATTTCTTGCCATATGTCTATGTTTCTTGCATCTCACGACTATGTCGTGTATGAAATAATGTCTGTGTGCATGTGTGTAAAACAACAAACTGACGATTTTTATATAGGCTAATCATTTGTAATTGTATATACATTGTTGTGATTAATTGTGGCTGGAACAATAATGTAGCTGTAAAAATAGTTGCCTGCTGAAATTGAAATATATCTTCATCATGACTAGATAGACACGATGAGTTTGTCTTTATGTTAGATGTGATCCACCTCATAGTAAAAATCCTGTCAGATCGTCCAACCTTTGAGTGAGAGTGTAACGTTACAAGTCGGCCGATCTGGTTTAGTGGTTAAAAATAACCTTTTCGACATGCTTCCGTGTTGTTGTTGCTCAGCAAAAGCATGGACACGATGTTGTCTTGGGGTTTGGCAAAAGGAGAGTGGGACTGTGGGCGGTGCTCGGGGTGGTGACTGAAGGCAGTGACTGTGTAGTTCTGACGTCAACTTTTTACGGAAGTCACAACGGTTCGTGAAAGATAGCTAGAACTTTAAGCAGGCTGTGTGAATTTTACTTGTGGAGCTGAATGTTGAAAGTATATGGTAGTTAAATCGCCCCTAAACTCAGTATAACGTGAAAAACTAGGAAATTCAGGTTTTTACAAAGGGACCTTTAATAATTTATTAAAATTGTAACAATAATAGTGCAGATGAAATGTTTATTATTATTATTATTATTGAAACGTGCAATTTTTCTGAATTCTGTTTTATGGTTTTTAATAAAGTGGATTATCAAAAATGAAAAATGGTGGTATTCAAATTTATAAAATTTTAATATTTATCTTTTAAAATACTGTTTTCTGTATTAAAACAGAGGAAAAATTGTGTGATATTGTGAAATATTCCTTAAATAATGTTTTGAGCAAATGTATTATTGTCATTTTTATTACTTTGAGAAGTAAATGCTACTGTACAATAGTAATATTTTTCTATCATATTTTCTTCAAGAATCTGTGTATCTAAATATTTTATGAAATGAAATGCTTGTGAAATACTAAAATGCTCGAGTGCGTCACTCATTTACACAGAGACATGCAGAACATGCAGACTTAAAATTGATCTATTTAGTCTTTTTAAGGTTTAATATTCACAGACACTAGTTCACATTCTGGATTAAGTGTGCAGCCCTACCTTTGATTAATCCAAATTCCACATTATACAGTAAATTCCATTTTTATCACAGGATTCCTTCTGCGTTTGCCACATTGCAGAAATCATAGGGCCCTAAAAATAGCAAATTTAAAGTCACAGTATGCTATTTAATTAGAATTTTAAATAAATTATAGAACTCCTTCTGTAAAAATAACTCATACTTCAATTTGACAGCTAGTAGGCAGAAATATACTGGAAATTCAACCTGAAATTCTTTTTCAGTGCAACAAATCTTTGGGTCTCCCTGAGGTGATTTGGTTTGAATTCCATGCGGCAGCAATGGAAGCAAATAAACACAGTTGCGCATAAGCAATGCTACCTTTTTGTCACGCCTGTATGCACCTCAGCTACGGTTCTCGAGTTATGAGAGGAAACAATAACCCAGCCATGAGGTGTCTCAGCTGCTTTTAAACTCTGAAGTGAAGGTATGCTTGTCAGAGCTCTGCTTCTCTGTTCCCCTCGGGGCTTTAGGGCACAAATGCGCTTTGTTTTGCATACCACGCTGACATATCAATGACCCAAGGGACAAATTTGCCCTGCATTGTATTTCACTGTAATTAACTATCATTACGCTGAGTGGTAAAAAAAAAGGGGGTTTGTTACGAATAACCAAAATAATAACCGCTGTGTTTGTTCTCAAAGCGGTTTCTGTTTATTTGATCATATACAGTGAGCGTTAGATACAGAGATGAGCGTTAACATTGTCAGAGTGAATGGTTAGGGCCCCAGTTGGGTTTGCATAGCGCAGTAGCATTCATGCAGAAATAATGGAGTACCATTGTGAAGAGCTTCTTTAATAGCCCTCCGCTATGCTTAAACAATTAGTTAGCACATTGTGCCTCCCCAGCCATTTGGAGCACAGAATCACTAGGCAAATCATACATCATTCCAAGGATGTAAACGTGAGGGGTGAACATACTGTTTCAACAAGGTCATTGGGAAGCATGTGAGGAATAATTACAACACAAAAAGCTCTTGTGGAAGAAAGAAAGAAAAAAAAACAGCCAGTGGCCTAAATTGGATGGTGTTGATATGAGGGTCGGTTTTTGTTTGATCTGCAACCTTTCCTCATTTTCCTCTGACCGACTTGCATATTCTAAGTCTGATTACATTTTCTTTTTTTCTAAATGTGTGTGCATATTAATGCTTATTATAATGTGTTTTAATGATATCAATATTAATGTGTTTGTTTTTATAGAGTGCTGCAGTGTTGATTTATTTTTGTAAGCCAACCTAAAAGTTAGCATCACCCTGGTTCCCAATAGGATTTTTCCATTGGCTTTTGGATTATTGTAGAAAGTAAGTCCTGAGATGAACAAAAATGATGTTTCTTACATGCTTGTTCATCTTGCTAATCTTCACAAATGAACACAGCCTTTATGAATTTTGAAGCCTAAATACATTTAACCAGAAGTAAATCTAAATGTAGGCTATAAACAAACTGTACCACGGTCACATGACTTAAACGTCCCCAACATTAAACTTCCGACAACTCATTCAGTCTTTATTTAAAAAAGATTTTGCCTAAAAAGTTTGAGTTAGAATAGTTTGTAAGAGCACACTTTTAATTAAAATGTAATTTAAAATGATTTAAAAGTGGACTAGTGAATAAATGAACTTGCTTATTTGTTGTGATTATGTATGTCCCAGACAACCTCTGTAGTGCCACTTGATAGCAACCGCCTTTTTCAAGACAAGTAAAAGCTTTAAAAATCACAAGGTGATGATGTATTTTAGGTTGTAGAATAAAATGTAAAAAATCAGAATATTTGAGCTTGACCACAGACCTTTATTCAGGCATTTAACCAAAAACCCATTTAAAAAACCCATATACTTAAGTATGATGGAACAGGAAGTAGTAAAATGCTAAGTCGTTTCTGTATTTTGGCCTACAAAAATACAGCATCCCTGCAGCACTATATTAGAATATCACAGTGTTAGCTCACCAGCTGATTTGCAAGGTGTGCTATTTATGAAGTTCTGCCTATCTAAAGTGTTCCAAATCAGTCACTTATTAGATTCAGTTTAATTTAGGATTCTGCCATAGAAAGTAGCTGCCTTTGTAGACTGCTAACTGAGTTTTGGTATAAAGCTGTTCTGTATTATAGTGAAATTATGGGACAAAGCACAGAGGGCTATTGTTAAAACGCTTAGCTCTTCATGATGGCACTGACAACTCAACCGCTAACAACAACGAGATGAAGATGAGTGTAAAAATGAATGTGTTTACAAGTGCCTGCCTGTTTTTATTCACTGTAATGGAGGGAAAGTCCATATGCTCCTTCTATTTTTCCCCTAAGGATAATTTCATTTAGCAGCACTGCCTTGTAGCGCTTCATTGTTCAGCTGGGTAGCAATACAGCACAATAGTGAGATCCTGCTTCTTCAGCAGTCTTGCTTCAGTAATCAAACAAACCAGCTTCAATATGACACATTACAACTTTTAGGCAGATAAATGAAAGTCAGAAAAAGATAAAGATACTACTTATTTTGTGAAGCATTACAAGTTACCATCAAAACTGAAAATGATGGTAAAATAGTATTCCAAATATTCAAATATGTAGTTTGAGTGTGTAGGGAAATCGCCACAAGTATGTAATTTGCACTGCTTCACTGGTGTGGCCACTGAAATTGAGCGACTTCTCTGATTGGTGGATATGTCTGCAGGATTATGGGTAGTGTAGTTCTTCAGTGGGAAATTGAATATAGAGTGCAGTAGTCAGGGTCTGGAAGTAAAAAATAACATTTATTTTCTCCAAGGACGAATTGATTTTGAACAAACTTATAAACCTTTAAATACAGACCTACTGAGCTACAGTGTTGTTGATCGATGGTATATGCTTTTGTTGAAGATATCATACTGCATTATTTTAACTTATTAAAAAAAAAAATCAGTATTCAGCAGTGGAATTCCTGATGAAAAACGACATTATCCATGTTTCTGCAAAGAAATCACCATCGGTCAGAGAATATAAACAGGCAAATCATGCCTGTTATATATAAAAACCGAGCGTTTCTCGAGCCGGCCTCAAAACCAGGCTAGAAAATAGCCTATTACTTATTGATTTTGATGTTTTTGAATTTAACCACGCGAACGTCATAAGTGGACCTCATACAACAGTATAAAATAATAAAAAAGCCAGTTCATGACCCCTTTAAAGCCATTAAGTACCCAGTCTTGTACCAAGTCTTGTGCTTCTCATCAGAGTTTGTAATGTTGTGATTCACCTTGTAACTGGTTGGTTTGGTTCATGGCTAACAGAAAATCATTTTTAACAGAAAAAATCAATATGGAAAAAAAATAACATCCATCATAAGCAGCATAATGCACTCAATCAATCCTTAATTTAAAAAAAAAAAGGGAACTCAAATCGACTTGCAACATAGAAGCATACGGCTAATAATTTCAGAGCTCATGGTAGATCTGTCTTAAAGGGGCCTATGTGCACATGCCCTTTGAAAGTTGTTAATGTGTGTTGGCAGTGTGTGTACACAACCACCCTATAATGATAAAAATCACCACATGTTTTTTTTTAATCTGGTTAAAGTTTGCCCTTCTTCAAATCGAGCGAATCAGAAGCCCGTCTGGTGTGAACCAAACAGACAGGGCCTCCACGATAGTTGATTGACAGTAGCGTTTCAGCACAGACTGAACTGGTGTCTTACCTTAGACCCGCCCTGAGTGAGCTGTCATCAGTCCGCCATTGTTTCACCGCTGGAGCAGATGAAGACAAGAATGACTCCTAAGCGTTTGAGGTGTTTTGTTGTTGGATGTAATAATGAACATAGCAGCCGTCGTTTACTTCGAACATTGGCGCTGAACTGGCAGTGGATTACATTTTTTCTGAAAGGAATGCGCCCCCGATCTACATAAATGCATCTATGTTGACGCAAATCATTCATGATCCAGCCTCAAGAAGTGAGTATAATGTTTTGTAATGAATCTTTGCAAATCGCCTTTCCTAATAATGTGCTAATTAGCAAGTTTCACGATGAATGCGGCTAAAGTAAACAGTCCCTCAGAGAGCGGCTCGGAAGAGAGGGGCGGGGTCAGCAGAGCTCATTAACATTTAAAGGAAAATGCTACAAAAACGGCTTGCTTTAAAGAGCAAAAAAGGTGTTTTTTTACACTACCATTGAGAAATTTTAACCAAACTATGTTACAGACTTTTCATTAAGACTCTAAAGAATACATATCAACAATCCTATGACCCCTTTAAAATCAGTTTCTCTATGGAAAATATGAATAAAATTTTTATCTGCCTACCCAAGTTACACTCTATTGTAGAGTGGTTGCTCTTGCAGCTTTACCTCAATGACCTCACCGATCTTTACATATATTTTTTTAAGGTCAGTGTCAAGACTTGTAACAAACTCTTATTCACTTCAGTTCGTGAAGGTTCTGCTGGAGCACATTTTACAGACCTTTAATGGCATGGAATTATATTATAACTACATTATGGGCATGTTCTGAATGCCAGTGGTCTCTCTCATCCTACTGTCATTAAATGCTTGAACCATTTAGAATTTCCTTTCAATTTCTGCTGAGATCCGGAGCACAGTTTGTGTATTGTGAACACTGCAGAAGACCATGAAGCCTTGCGGAGTGAAACGTCCTGCTAGTTTACAATGCAGCATTGTTATAAATTGTTTTGCCATGAGTTTGTGACCCTCAGAGCGTATAAGAAGACTTTATTTGTTGAATAACCATACTGCAGGTTGCTGAAGGTCTATTGACACTATTAGATTAATGATGCATAATCTTTCATGGACGCTATGTAAGTTTAAGTGTAGATTAGAAAATGTGCATTCTGATGTATTGCTTTAATATCATAAAGGTTGCTACCCACTGTACAGCTTGTTTTGTTGCGAGCACATTTTCTTCTCTGGAGTCATTGAGCGGACAGTAAACAATAGTTCTTTGAGTTGATTAATTACTACTTCCTGGAACTTTTACCCTCATTGTTAAGATTAATGAAAGATATAGCCTTACCATTTCTGCATAAGTTCTTCTGTTATTTCTCTTCTTAAAGGTATGGTTTACCCAAAAATGATCATTGTTTACTCCCCTTCCTATTCTCTATTTTGTGTGTTTATTATTTTCTTTCTTATGCCCATTATGGCCGTTTTGGACTCATATTTCTTTGTCCTGCTGTATTCATTTATTCAAAAATACATTAAATGCAATTCATACATACAGTGCGCCCTTCTATAATGAGCCTATTTTACATTTCTGAATACTAGTAATTTTGATATTTTAAAGTGAAAATGTCAAGGTGATAATGTCTTGTTAGCATAATGAGGAAAATGTAGGAAAAAATTGTGAAGGAAACCTTGTGTTATTATTTCTTATAAATGCAGTTTCATTAAAATATTATATATATATATCAATTTAACATCATTTGGTGTAACCAGCATGCCAGCATGCAGAAAAAAATAAAAAGGAAATATTTATGGATGATTAATTCAGGATATTTGGAACTACTGATCTTGAAAATATATATATTACCTTGAAAAATATTTTCAAGGTTTTTCAAATGTGAACACAATCGGTGCAGATCATGTATTAGGTAGGGTTATAAAGAAAAAATAATGGACTATTTTGAATAGTAATTCATGATATTGTGTAAATAATATCTGAAAAAATAGTGTAATGTAATTACTTTAAAACTATATTGAAAAGATTTTTTTCAAATGTGAAAAAAAATGATGGATGGTAATGTATTTTAAGTTAATCAAATTCAATTAGCTTTGAGTCATAATTAGAATCTTTGTCAACTGGTATAAAAGTTTTTCAAAATAATTAACCAAATAAAGGCTAAGGATCTGCATATTTTTTTTTGATTGTAGGCACTCTTATGTGCAATTAGCCCATATACCAGCACTGGTTGGAAATTTCTTTTGGGTGAACTGTTCCTTTAAATGCTCACTATTTATAATTCCTCTTCACTGACCATAATTAATTTCCCTTTAAACAAAGTAATATCTAAAGAGGAAGTCAAGCATTGACCCGACGTCCTGCTTATTATTCTCTGAATGACATTAGAAATTTATTATTTATATAAATATGGAAATGAATACAAAATTATGCAAATACCACCATTGGCCAATGGAGCGGATCCATTCCTGGGCAAAGGTTTGCCTAAAAGACAAACGGCAGTTGTCAGGCGGAGCGGCTGTGGGCTCTGGTCTCACAGGGCCCCGCCCAGCCTACAGGGCCACAGCAAGTTAACTCGGTCGACCCGTCCTGCCAAGAGCAAGGAACTTGCTGAATCAGATTTTGACGGTGATATGCAAATGACCTCATTGTGAACGCTGGCAGAGAGAGGGAGGGGCTAAGGACCTGAGAACTGTTCAGCAGATGAGGAAC
This sequence comes from Sinocyclocheilus anophthalmus, assembly GCA_018155175.1. Taxonomy (NCBI): domain Eukaryota; kingdom Metazoa; phylum Chordata; class Actinopteri; order Cypriniformes; family Cyprinidae; genus Sinocyclocheilus; species Sinocyclocheilus anophthalmus. Next base: position 157,470 of record JADLZN010003983.1, on the reverse strand, counting down.
TTGGAGCTGCTCTCTCGTTATCAGATTCCCTGCAGAGCAGATCTGGCATGTCATGTGCGGGCATGTGTCCATCTGTGCTGTTGGCGAGCCGGGCTGGATCCAATGGGACAGCCTGGATACCACGGGGCCCTGAATTTGCCTAGCATGGTGCTCCGGTTTTATGGCAGCCCTTAATCAAAAGGAATTAATTGACAATTCATTTTGTTTGTTTTGATGATATGCTGGGTGATACTTTGCGGTTTTGGTGGGAATAGCAACTGTGCATGGTATTTTCCAAAAATAGGATGCACTTTGATGTCTCAATTTATATTATACCATGCAGTTTGTCATCATACAATAACATAATCAAATATAAATTTAACATAAATTTAAATGATATTCAATTAAATCCCCCCCCCAAAAAAAAATGTATAATAAAAAAAATTAAAAATCCATATTCAATTTTCCAAAACCATGGTTGTGTTGACTGCACCAGAACCCAGTATCATTAAGATACTATTATAGTTTTTTTTAATTAATAATTTGAATTCATTTTTATTTTTATATCTTCCATTTTCATTTTACGTTTAAAGTTTTATTTTATTTTTTGTTTTTTGTAATAAGTCTATATCATTTTTATAAATTCTTATTTCAGTTTTAATTCTAGTTATTTTAGCGCATCAAGTGAAAATTAGAAATGTTGCTTTGCCAACTACTTTAAATAAAATATGAAAATATTGGAAATATGTTCGGCATAAAATTTTTTTAGTTTTAATGTTTATTTAATGTTTATCGCTTATTGCACAAATCAGTGCAACACGGTTGCAAATACGGCAAACCTCACATAAATATAAAAAAACAGCTCATGTAATATTTAAGATATTTTTATTTAATTTTATTGATTGTGACCCTATTTTCAACTCTATTCGTGGACTTTCAGTCCTGAGCAGCAATAGCGCTCAACATTTGGTATGCAGAGGATTGGGGTCACGCAGGATGTGTTCTTGTGTTCAAATACAGTTCCTGCAGCTCATACGGTACAACTTAGTGCTAGAAAACCAAATATTCAACTGTTTTATCAAGCTGTCAAAATAAACATCTCTGTTAATAAGCCATAATGTTGATGGGCAAATGTTGATAGGTCAGAAATGTGTAACTGATGATATACAGGTGTGAGAAACCTGCAAAAGTGAACCTACTGCTGTCTTTGAAAAACATATCAATTGGATAAAAAAAAAGAAACACTTTAAAGAGAAATGGATTGAAAGGGATTTCTTTGAGTACAAGGTGAACCTTGAACGAGAACAGATGTCCATAAGTTATCTCTTAATTTAGCAGAATTCCGAAATGAGGCTGTAATATTCCATGTGTCAGAACTGAATCGATTCAAACGGCTCATCTGTAGCAGGGGCGCTGACTTCAAAGTTGCCTTAAATTTCTGGCAAATATACATGCTCTGTTGGTATCGCGGTTGTCATGGTGAGGTTATGGTACAGGGTCTGCGGTCGGATGTATAATGATGATTAGCGGTTGGCTTTGGGCCAGAGTTCTTCAATCATACACGCAGATAACAACATCTCCTTCGCATGAAAGGTCTCCCTCCATCGTCAGCATTCAGCCTTTGAAGTTCTTAATAGGCTTAGAGTTAAGGATTAATCAGTGCGTTTTATGCGAACAGGGCTGTTTATTTTAAAATAAAGGTCACAGCTAAACATCACGTGCACATTTCAGACCGAGCAAAAGCATTTCATAGACATTTACCCTTACTTATGTGCTAATGAAAATCATTAGTGCTGGAAACACAATGAGAGCTTATGAAATAACCTGCTTTTGTGTTGACTGTGACAAAAAGCACACGCTGTGCTGTGTAATTATATTCAGTGGAAATCAAAGTTTCTGAGGCAGGCAGAAGATTCTTTATATGCCGCCTGTCTCCCTGGAAATCACAGCCACCGTGGAATTCACATTATATCAGCAGAAATTAACAAACAGCTACAGTTACACCATCTATCTATATATCTCTCTGTCTGTCTGTACACTGTACTACACTACACTATTAGAAGTAGTAGCATTTTTTACATGCTGATTTTATATTTAGATTAATGTAAAAGATGTTGTCACTACTTTATTATTATTATTATTTGATATTTTATAATTTAGAATCATGTAAAATTTCTCACTACTATTGTTATATGGTATCTCGTAGTATTTTATAATATTATTATGTTTACATGTGACTATTTATAATATTGATTAACATCTATAAAATATTTCACTACTGTATTTTATTATTTTAGTATAGTTATTTACATTTTATAATAGTGGAATTATGTAAACATCTATTTCGTCGGTCTTTAAATGTACAACCCATGCCTACTTTATTATTAATCGTATTATTTACATTGTGACATTTTATATTCAGATTAATGTAAAAAAGACTGACACTACATTGTTGTTATTATTATTATTATTTGTTCTGACTGTTTAGAATATTTGATTAGTCAAATATTCTCATTACTATATTATGATTATAGTAGTAATAGTAGTTATATTGGATATGATATTGTTTATATTTGCATTGTGAATTTATATTTAGATGTGTTACAAAATAAAAATTATTAAGTTTTAATTAAAAAATATGTCTTGTCGTACTATTTTATTATTATTAGTGATGGACATTGATAATACGTAATGTAAAATATATATCGTCTGCTTCGTATGTGGTTTTCTTTTTTTTTAGTGCTCGTTATTATATGTCTGTGTCACAACAAGATGTTAAATTGGAAATAATTTTTAGGAATTATTTCTTCATTTTCGTACGGTCCTACATAGTTAATTAGTGACACTCGCTCCAAAAAAAAAAACAATTATATAAAATAAAAAGGCAGGCAAAAACTAAATGAGACCCATGACCAGATAAAATAATTCCTTTGAAAACCATTTTTGCCCCATTATCCCCAAGAATTGTCTGACAATTATATTAAGATATTTCATCTCTCATCGCTAACAAACCAATCCATCCATGCCAAGATGCTGCTAATCTTATATAGAGCAGTGAATATTTAGCATCTGGCAGACGATGTATCATAGTGCTCATGCGTCTGGACTGCATGCAGAAGAACTGATATTACAACATATGAAGTGCCATCTGTAACCTGCTGCATCCCCCCGCCTCAGGACCACCTCAACTAACCCACAATCAACACACAGGCAAGATGGAGAGCTAGCAGGGATGCCCAGGTCCTTCATGCTTACATAAGTGGACAGATCTGTCCGTCTCTTTGTCTCTCTCTCAGACACACACACACACACAAACACTAGGTGAAACACACAAGCTTTCAGCTTAAAAGAACTGTCTGAAGCACATGATGGCCCTTTTATTTTGTCCCCCCAGGATTTGCCAAATCTGTTAAGTCGGGCACCGCACTTGCGCTGTGCTGGCGGTAATGCGGTTGCATCAGCAATTCTGATGCAAATTTGCACTGTGCGCTCTACAATATATGATTTTTTTTCATATTTTCATATTTTTTCACACACACCACGCGACTGCACGCACGCACACACAAACACACACAACAACACACACACACACACACACAACAACATATTTAATATCTCTATATAACACAACACACCCACACTAATACACTTCATCTACATAGCGTTTACTATAAATATCCTTTTGAAATCAACAACCCAGGACCTTTGGTTTAATATATAACAATAATAATTACATTTTGCGTATTTCAGTTATATTGAGATTTCATAATTGTATCAATTTTAGCATTTAAAAATTGGAAATTTTAACAAAATGTGTTTTATGTTTCAAATGTTTTTGTCAGATATTATTTATACATATATAAAATATACAGTTATATGCAGATGTGCAGCAATTCATTTAATAGCAATTTCTAGACCGCACAAATCTATTCTTGAGCTCATTGCTCACCCCGTTTGAATTTATTCCCAGACCGCATTAATCCACTGCAACGTAAATTGCTAAATATCCAATACATTAAGCGTCAACACAGATGGCCAGTTCTTGGTCAAACAGGGATATTTACGTCGGGTCACTGGGGGGGGGGGGGACTGGGGGGGGGAGCAGCACAGAGCGAGAGAGTTAGGAAAATAAATGAGATTTATGAGAAATTGGCATGATGGTTATTACACATTCCTTCGCCAGTGTGAGTAGATCCAGTCTCAGTCATAACCTCCTCCCGTCATACTTAGCCCGGACTGTGGCATGTCTAAATGAGGATGAAATCCAGTACAGGGAAAACACACAGGGAAGTAAACGCTGAGGGGCTGGATCGGGTGACGACGCATCTGTTGTTAAGCAGCGACTGTTAATTTGGATGTCTATAAATCCCTCTCGTAGTGTCCCGTTCATTCCACACGCGCTGGCCCGGAGTTGTGCCAAGATACCCCCAAAACCCCAGCCCTCACCCCAGTAGAGTGTTGTGCCAGCGCTTTGAAGGAGCGGTCCTGTGACAGGACGCTGGCTAGATTAATGGACACTTGAATAGGATGTATTCTCAGCTTTTTATATTTTTGTTCACGGGGCAGTCAGATGTGAGCAGGTTGGGGTGACAGTGAACAGCAGGCATTCATGCTTCGTAAGTGCAAGGCGCCCCAGCCCCATGACCCATCTATTTATTTAAACCAACCATACATACTGACTAACACACACTTCTCAACCCAGCATCAAATATTTTCGTGCGCGGTGTTACAAAGCTTTCCGTTAAACTGTGAATTAGGTATTCAGTAATAACGTTAAAGTATTATATTATGTCGTTTATTATTATTTATGTAGTATTGAATGCTGGTACTTGCACAAACGAATTAAAGACGACCATTCAGTGTGGTTGGGTTATTTATTTATTATTTATTCTGCCAACATTTTAGTAATTTAGACTAAGTAAAAAGATGTCACTACCTATATTATTATTTTAATTAAGAAAATAATAATAATAATAACTAATATTAGAATTATTTATATATTATTCATTAGTATTCATGAAGATAGACAGTATCTAATCGCAATGTCAGACAGGAAGGTGGTTAAATTCTTCTGCCTGGATTGCTGTATGACTGTTTTATTGTGCTGTGTGTGTGTGTGCGCGTGTGGTGACCTGAAGTCAATGAGATGACTCCTATTAATGACGACAGTATATAAATATTAGCCCACTCTCAGTGCGGCGATTACTTAACATCGGATCTTGTTAATACTACAGTCCCTGGCTCACAGAGCTCTTTTTTTTTTAATTATGTGACTTCGGTGGATTTAAGCCTAAAAAAAAAAACTCTGACGAGAGGTTGACAGAATGTGTGCCGAGAGGGCAAATGAAAGAGAGAGAAGAGAAACAACAGAGGGGATTATTTTAGGAAGAGATCAAATAGCGTGTAGTCAGAAGTTCATAAACAGAAGCTGAGGCAGAATATTGGAGCAGGATTAAGAGTAGAAGAGATATTGCTGCTGCTAAAAACTTACTGGGCGAAGAGAAGCAAAAATAGTTGGATGCAGTTAGTCTTGTTATTATAGCATTTGGTGACAGTGTTTGATGACCTAAAAACTTGTGGCACCAAACTGGTTTTAAAGAAATCAGACTGATTTATTTATTGCTTAATGGTGTCAACGCTCGTCCAAAACAAACTTTATTTAAAAGGGGGTGCAAAGTATATCGACACCATATTCTTAACTGGGTATATTAAAGCTTTGTTTATTGTTAACAGGCATAGTAGATACAAGTGGTGTATGATTTATGTATATTTACATTATGCATAAGGCCATATTCTCTTTTCATTTAGTGAATACATAATATGATATATTATACTATATATATATATATTACACACACACAATAATAATATACGATCACCTAAGACTCACCACTCACTATCATCGCAACACCTAATTAATTTAATAACTTAAATATAACTTACAGATAATTTAATAGTGTTAAATGTAAGCTTTAGCGAATCTCAAAATGAATATCCATTTTCGTACTGTACATTATAATGTTGTGATGCTAATTCACTGAAGCATTTTAATGATTATGTTATTTATTTGTTTGTTTGTTTGTTTTTATTCTGTCAGTTATTGTTAGTTGTTTTTTTAGTTATTGCCCATAACATGACAATTAATGTCAGCTATAATTTGAATGTCATATTAATCTTCAAAAACACAAATAATTTAATACTGTTAAATATAATCTTCATAATTATGGTGTGATGCCTACATTTATATGTAGTGTTTAACTGATTTATGTTTGATTTTAGTGTTTTATTTTTATTTTATATATCGGTTGACCGATATTTTGGTTGATATTTGGAACTTTAAACTCACTTCTAACATTTATTTATTTGTTTATTGGTTTATTTATTTATTTTCTGGCAAAATATAAAGAATTTAATATTGGCCATTTATTAGTTATTGGCCATAACATGAAAATAATTGTCAGCTTTAACTTTAATTTTAATTTGTTGTTTGAACATAATTATTACCCCAAACCATGTGACTTTCTGCTAACTAATCAACTAACTAATCAAAGTCTATTTTCACCTGCAGAACAATAAAATGCATGGTAGATCGTTCTTAATCATTTAATAGAAGGACCCAAGGCATATATAAAGGGAGTGTTATAGAATAGAATATGACTCTTTTCACTTGACCTCTTGACCAATAAGCAACTCCCCAGAACCCCTTAGCAACCACCTAGCAACACCCAATCAAAGTGACAGTGACTTTCGCCAAGGCAAGCACCATTCACATTTTCTTCCCGAAACATAAAGAAGTTCTTAGGTCTGTGAGATGAAGAAAACATGATATGACGCAGACCGGCTGGAGTGTGTGAGGAGGGATCAAGCTGATCAAGCTGACCACACATGACATAACACCACACACTTCAGCACAACGTCCGGATACATAAATAACAAACATGCCGTATGTAGCGCCGATGCCATCCTCCAGCATATGCGAGCATGTGTGTGACTGTGTGTGTGTGTGTGTGTACCACAGCTTTATAGAGATGTGCTGTGACTCTACCACTTGCTCCCTCTTGAAGTAGCATCTGACCTTGGTGTGTGCACCATCTACACGCTCACACCGCATCCCCCCCCCCCCCCCCCCCCCCCCCAATGAGGGGACGTGCAGTAACATTGACTCATTGTTTGGTCCAATCTGTTTGCACTGTAAAAAAAAAGAAGCCTCGCAGAAGTCGCACTGCTGCTGCTGATTCAGAGACTTCTGCTCAACACTCTCAGCGATTAAAAGATAGAAGTGTTGCCGTTTCAGTGGGGGATTTGGGAGCACAGCATTATTTAACGAGGGCGATATCATTTATTCATTGTGTATGTTTTGCTCCTTCTGCACCTCACAGTGCCATCTGCTGTATAGTGCTGTATTAAATCACACGGAGTGAGGAATTAAATCAGGCCACGAGAGAGGGAGAATAAAGGGTGTTCAGCGGTTTGCAGCAACAAAACGATCACAAGTCATTCATTTTCTATGAAGTTGAGAAACATTTAAAGCCAAAGTGCCTAATATCTTACTACCACCATAAGGAAATCACAAAAATTATGATTGTCAGACAGGTTTCCAAATCACAACCCATCTGCTGTTGACATTAGGGATGAACATATCACTCTAGTCAAATTTAGAATAATTTTTTTAAATGTTTTCGAAAGCAGTCTCTTATGGTCACTAAAGCTGCATTTATCTACAAACAGTAATATTGTGAAATATTATTACAGTTTAAAATAACTGTTTTCTATTTGAATACATTTTAAAATGGTTTAATTATTCCAAACCTTTGACCGGTAGTGAATCAGTACCATATCTCTTATTTGCCATTATATGCCCATAGTTTTTGTTTTTTTTCCATCGTTAATGATTCTCATTATTGAAAATGAGAAATGTTGCCTTGGAAAACTAAAATAAAAGTTGACGGTTTTTTATTTCTGTTAACATTTATTTTATTTCAAGTAAATTTTTTATGGTTTTCGTTTCAGTTAACTATAATGTTATTCTAATTTTTTACGGTTTATGATAACCATCGATGAAGCAAGGTCACTCACGCTCTAAAATACTCATTTATTTGGGTAAAAGATAACATGAAGTTGACCCTACGTACTTTCTTAATAAATGTTTTTTTTAAATATTTGCTGGGAATGTGAATTTTCTGAATCAAATCATATTAAGTTTATTTATCTATGGAATTACTTTTCTGTTGATGTAACCATAACCATGTGAGCAGGAAAATATAAAAAATAACCAATATTATCATAGTCTAACATTTTCCCATTCAATCAGATGCTTCCAAATATCAAGTAAAAATGCTTGAAAATATCAAGTCAAATTGAATCCTGATATTAAAAAGTTAATGTAAACTGTAAAGTTTTATTTATTATATTAAGTTTAATTTATTTAAGTTTATAGTAGTTGTAAACACACTGTACAATTATTTAATCCATGGAATGTGAGGGCGAATATTTTTCCCATACTGTGCCGAGTGTGTGTGTGTGTGTGTGTGTGTGTGTGTGTGTGTTTTGGGAGGACGGGAGTGGGTCTGACTTTGAATGGGGCTCTCAGATACAGTTCATTTAAATTGGCTTCCTCTGAAACTTCCATCCACCGCAAATGTTTCAGGCCAAAACTCTGGAGAATCTGCAGATATGCTTCAAACGTATTTGCTCAAAGGAAAAAGCACGACCACAGGAATGCACAAGCAGATATTTGATCTACTAGAGACCCCATAGTGCTCTGTAATGACTTTGGAAGAAGTTAGAGAAGCCCTGCTCGGCTTCAAAGCTCTGGCCACCCTTTAGCACCCCGGCACCATGGTAAATGACCTGTTAAAATCCACAGAGGGAAAGCACAGAGATTACTGGAAACAAAAGCAACTGAGTTGCGGTAATGAGCTTATGATGTTTGTGACAATGGGAGCCGTCAGTTTAGGGGGAAATTAGAAAAGAGTCATATAAAGAAGGGGTCAGCTGTTCCTTAGGATAATTGGAGCTTCGTTTTACAATACAGTAACACAACTGTATGATCTCCATTAGCGGTTAAGCATTATGGGTGTATTTAAAGCATGTAAACAATCACACACATGTAAACACACTCAGTGTATAATACTCATTGACATGGGGGTTTGGATATATATCAATTCTAACTATAAGTTCTAACATTATTCTTCTGCCTAAGTAGGAACACTTAACAGCCAGTTATCTCACAATGGCTGATTATCTCACAATCTCCCAAATATTGGCAGATTCTTCGGTCTGGCTGATATATCGGCCAATCTAGTCCCCATATTGTGTGCAAGAATAAGGTTGAGAGAGAGCCAGATCACAGTTGTTATGTCTCATCAGCAGGCTTAGATGGAATCCGGATTTAGGGGAAAATTCCTTGGAATTCTTAATCTTAATATCTTAATTTTTATAAATCGATTTGATATTAAATTTATATTTGACATTATGAAGGTTCTATATATAGGTTAAAAAGTTCTTAAATTGACCTGAGAGTATTTTATTACACATTTTACGTTTATTAACTGATACAATAAATAATTTTTATAATTTAATCATTTTCAATTTCATTTTGATGATCAACTGATGTAGGACTGCATTTTCTAGAACGCCAAATAAGCATATTAAAACAATTTCTGAAGGATCATGCCTTAAAGAAAATTCAACATTGTTATCACAGAAATAAATTACATTTTAAAATCAAAATAGAAAAGTTTTTAAATGTGAAATAATATAGTTTTTACTGCATTTCTGGTAAAAAAAATTAAAAAGCAGCCTTGGTCTATGGAAGGATATTCCGTACTATTTTCAGAAGGAATTGCAAATTGTATTAAGTCCATTTAAAACTGTATTTTCTAGGGCTGCACGATTAATCGAATGCGATTGTCATGTGTATCTTGTCAGTAAAGCCTGTTCTGTAATCAGAAGTAAATCTCCATCACATGCTTTCAGAAGGAGCAGCATTTACTACAAAGAGCCGTAGTACTCCGACAAGCTATGCAAAATCGCGTTCATAAATCGCAGACAATATAATCGTAGGATTATGAAATCGAACAAATCGTTCTGCGATTATGAAAGCTGATTGCATAGCTTCTCAGTGAACTACGGCAGTGTATAGTAAATGCTGCTCCATCTGAAAGCACGTGAAAATACCACATTTAATAACAAGTTTTCACTCCGAACTCACTTCATAATGTCAGTCGAGTGTTTGAAATAAATCCTTCTGTGAGTTGATGTGGCTGCTACCACAGAAAGGCACGAACATATTCTAATATTTCCTAAGCAGTGGATAAAGGTTTATGTCGATAGCATGCATTATTATATACTTTATTATATAAAACCATTAATAAGAAGATGACTCAGATAAACAATATATTGTCGTATGTCGTGGTTATTAGTCACATTGAATTACTGAACGCATTCAACTTCTGTTATCAGCACAACGTAGGGGGATTTTTCTGATTTCTTCTGTGAGGCGTATTTGGAGTTTCAGCGTGAGAGCGCCCCCTGGCCTTTGGATGGAGATTTACTACTGATCACAGAACCGTGCTTCACTGAAAGATACGCATGACAATCGCATCTTCTGCCTAATCACGATTTATCACCTTTGCGATTTAATTTCATTTAATCGTGCAGCCCTAGTATTTTCCATGTCTTACGTGTTATAAGGTGTCCTTACAGTTTGCATTTTCAAATGCAAGATTTGCAATTGCGTTTGGATTATGTCACAATTTATGCGTCCACATATGGAAAATGCAATTGAAAATACATTTTGCAATATCCTGCCATATTGGAAAGCATAATAGACTTCTTTCAAAAACATAAAAAAAAAATCTTACCATCCCCAAACTTTTAAATGGCAGTGTGTATATTAAACTAACGTATTATTTGCTATTTATAGTACGGAAGTCTTAAAAATGGGAATGTCTTGCTCGTATTGGAGAGCTCAATGCAGGATAACAAGCGTGAAGTAAAGGAGCTAATGTACAATCATGAGTAATACATTACTCACAGGACTGAAATTCAAATGCTTTTGATGTGGGGTGGAAGCTAAAAGAGGAAGAATCTGCAAATGCGAATCCCGTTTGAGTGAATTAGTCTAAGGAACAACGGAAAAGTGACATTTAAGAGAGAAGCAGCCTCATTTCCTCAATAAACGTAAGTCTTTCCTCTGCCGAGCCCACGGATGCCTGCGCAAATGTGTTTGTCATGGCCACAGCAGCCAAGTAAACAACCTGCCTGTTGCCAAGGTGACAAAAAGGCTTCTTACATAAATGTTTATTTATGAACAAATGGACTCATTTGATGCCGTTTCTCTTGACCCCACTGCTGCATGTGCCAAATTTGATGAAAAAATCCAGAATCCAAAAATAAAATCAAATAAGCTTTTCTTCAACTCATTAGTTAATGCTTTCTTTTCCAAGAGCAGATCATGTTGTCAGTCTGAGCTTTGTTGGAAGATCAAGTGTAGCGTTGTGGCCGCAGCCTTGGGCCCTGCGTAATTTTGACGATGATTATATCATCAGCGAACATGGAATGCAGTGCCGGCTGACCTCAGTGAACCTGTGCTCAAGAGCACCTGTCCTGATGTCAAAAGCTCCGCCTACCTCTCGCTGCTCTGAGTTTGAACTCTCGCTTGTGCTTGTCGTTTTCCAGTTTTATGCAGGTGATGCTTTGATGGCATTCATCAGGTGCACAATGGGCTTTTAGAAACTAGAAATGTGAAACATTTGATTTTCCTTTGACCCCGAAAGACTGTTCACTCAGCAGCGTGGGCATCAGCGGTCTTGATAAAAAGGTAGTTTAGTATAAGTCACAAAAGAAACTTAATAGAAACTTTAGATTTGATTACTTAACTTCTATAGTATTTCTTACGTATATTAGTTTGGTAGACCTACTTCAAAAACCTAAAGCACTCTTTATTTCATTTTGTATCTTTGTTCTATTGTATTTAATTGTTCTTATTGATTAAAGGGATAGTTCACCCAAAAATGAAAATTACCCCATGATTTACTCACCTTCAAGCCATCCTAGGTGTATAGACTTTCACCCTTCAGACGAATACAATCAGAGTTATGTATCTTTCCACCCAAGTTCTGACTCTTCCACGCTTTATAATGGCAGTGAATGGGGGTTGCGATTTTGAAGCCCAAAAAAAATGCTCCTCACGGTTTTTGGCTTCTGAAGCGAGCGAGTGTTGTGTAAGAAAAATATCCATATTTAAAACTTTATAAACTGTAATCTCTAGCTTCCGCTAACTGTCATACGCGCATTCACGAGAGAGTGGCATTCCAGCGGATGATGTAGGCGTAGCGTAAACTCCAGTGAGAATATGCTAGTCTCGCGAGAACCAAGTTTTGTTCACGCAAAGGAAAACCAGTCTCCTCTTGGCTTATATCGAAATCCTCCAACATTCTTCTTTACAAGCCTCGTTTTGTGCTTCTAAAACAGACGGTGTTTGTTTGATTTTGCTCTCTCCTCTGGTGCACTCTGCGTTCCTCACTTCTCACCGGAGCTTATGCTATGCATATGTCCTTTTATATTGGTGTCAAGATTTATACAATTTTAATGGTATATGAAAATGTGGTATTGTAACGACCTTAAGGAAAAATGACTATATTGTAAATATATTTCACAGCAATACCTAGGGGTGGGTGATATGGCAAAAAATGAAGTCTCTTCTCTCTTTTTTTTTTTCTCAGAATTTCCTCACAATTTATATTTTGGCAATTTTGACAATTTTAAAAAATTTTAACAACAAGTCAACTTCAAAACTAAACTACAAAATGATTACAAAAAAGTAACATTCTCTATTAAAAAATCTATTCTCTATTCCCAGATGCTCTATCTGGTTAAAGAAAGAAAGTTCCTTTCAACCCAGGCGCATTCGAATGTGCTCTAAATACATTTCTGCCACACCGTTAATACGTACCTCACTGCACGTTTCGCGGCAGTTTCAAAGTGAAATGTCCAGTGTGTGGTGCTAAAACACGGGTTCAATACGTTACCTTGGCGCATTTTTTTTACGTTGATATAGGCACGTATTGCTGTGTTTTTATTACGTTGCCTCAGGTACGTATTGCGGCGGTTCATAATTCAAATATCCGGGGAGTGTCGCTAAAAGTTAATGATCTATTGTATTGGAAATATTCCCTACACCAAACTAGGGCTGTCGCGATTGGTCGATTTTATTCGACTATTCGATTTTTAAAAATCCTCGACTTCATTTTGCTCGCGTCGACTAACCGGCAAAATACCGGAAGTGGCGCATTTCACGGACGAGAATCCATAAAACACATTATTAGACTGTTTACCAAGACTGCACGATATATTAAGCCCATTTAAAAAATCATAATTAAGCATAATTGTGAATTCAGAAACGCTACGATGTAATTAAATAATTATATGCGATGCAGTTCTAATAGAGTATATACACTTTAATTATTTACATGCGTGTAGGTTAAGTACATGCGTCACACAGCGGCTCCGTTCACAGTAGTTCCACAGGAACTGTTATCATTTACATGTGTGGAGCGTCTCAAACTCCATCTCTGCAGGTTGTTTTTATTATAACTTTATAACTAACTTAAATAATTTATTAGTTTGGGTTTATTATAACGTTCATCTGGGAACGCAACATGCACCATTTCATCAGATTTGTAAGGTAAATCATTTATAAATCTACGCAAACTCAGGAGAATACATCGCGGTTTCAAAATAAAAGCTCAAACCCTCACTCTGAGTTTAATGCTATAGCATTTCTGTCCTAAAGAAATGGCCAAATGAATGAAATGATGCTTGGTCAATATTAAACAAGTATTAGATCGCACAGTAATGTGTAAAAAAAATCATCAGGCCGTTGGCGCCCTCTGCAAGTCTTTGGTGTAACGCGAAATGTACATTAAAGGCTTTTTTTTTCCCTATTGGTTTTTTATACATTATGTATTTACCCGTTTTGTTCAACTAAAACCTTGATTTCTTGATTTGTGATACTTTATTTGAACTAATTATTATTGCCTCATGTACGATATCTATGTACCTCCTTTTTATTTCCCAATTCGTTTTATTTGCAAATTCAGTTTTTTTTTCCATTTAAATTTTTCTATACTCTGTTTTAATGGTTAAATTCAATTTTATTAATCAAAAAGCCTGTCTAATTAATTGAGTTTTACAGTTTTATCTTTACCAAATTCTGTTTTCCATTATTTTCTGGATTCCATTTTAATGGTTCCATTAAATGTAATAATCAAAAGCATCTCCAATGAATTTATTTTATTTGAAAAAATCTATAACTATAAATTTAAACTATAATTATAATTCTTTTTTTTCCCTTTTTTCGAACTACTGCCACCTTTACATTTTCCCTAAATTACATTCTGGTCAATAATATTTTGGTAAATAAAACAACGTGTTTTTTATTATAATTTTTATTCCTAGTAGACTAGCCCACTTGGATATGTTGTCATCTTACACTAAATAGAACTTGATTTCCCGTTGATTTGGATCTATGAGAGGACATTGGGTTGCTCTTACTTTTGCCTGTCAACAAAGTCTTTCCTCGCCTTGTGGTGGATTTCCTTTGGTTAATCCAAATAGTTTAAACACTATTTAAGTAAAATTGTTGATTTTATGCGGGAAATTAATCGTTTAGAATAATCGATTAATCGATGAATAAGTCAATAGATTAATCGAAATAAATAGTGTCGTGGCAGCAGCCCTACACCAAACCGACTCTAAACCTACCTGATAGTGTTAACAAATGCAAAACTGATATAAAAATGCATTTGTTGATGCAACCGTGCCATTTGAACTTCCTCATATGCAGGTTTGAACTGTTTTGTCAAAGCTTTGTTTCACGGGATTCGTACCGAAGCTCTTCACCACTCAAGTGCAACTCCAGACTGCGTGAGCTACCGAACAAACCTACTGAATATGAAAACTCACACATATGATACTGGACATGTGACGCTAACGTTCAAAAGTATCAGTTTTTAAATCTTGCAGCATGTTAAAATTGTTTTCAATATATAACATAATATTCCTCAAGTAATTGTGCGAAAATTAGGATTTATTAATCGAAACTGTGGACCTGTAAATCATACTTTGTGTGAAAAGGAAATAAAAGTTGTTGGAGTTTTACTGCCTTTATTTCAACTGGTACATCGTATGTAAAGTAGTTTTTCCGTTTGCAGAAAGAAATGATTTACGAGGGGGGGGGGGGGGGGGGGGGGGGGGCGGGGGTTTTGGGGGGGGGGGGCTTTTGGACACGTATTTCGAATGAGCCTATGTTGGTTCTATTCTAAGTGCACTACAATTGGTCAACATGGTGTAGATGTAAAGCAAATTCACTTGTTAAATATCTTTGCAGATGAGATGTATGAAATATGAAGGCAAATACAGACATTCCGTTTTAGAGGTGAACTCAAAAAGATAAGCCAATATATTGGATAATCGATAAAATCCGAAAAATCACCTAGCCCTAGCAATACCATAGAAGTATTGCTTTTGCAACAATTTTTGGTCCCCGAAGGAACCTTTCAGTGAATTGTTCTTAAAATAACCTTTTTTGTTGTTGTTTGTTAGTGTGAAGAATTTTTTAAGAGTGTAGAATTTACAAACATAGAAATATGACCTTCAAAAAGAAGTGGTGAAGTGGCACATGCCTCATAGGGGTAAGCTATGCCATGTCAAGTGGAAAGTTGGATTATTGGGCAATATCTAACACAACACGTGTGAGCAAATAAAATTTATTTTTTATTTTTGGATGAACGAATCGTTTTTAAGGCTGACCCAGTTGGACTTACTTTCCGCTGTTATTTTGAGCCGTGATGACGATGTATTAGTGATTTTAGTCATTTGCCCTTCAGGTTCTGTTTGAGTTTTCCAGTTGTTGACACATCCTGTCATTCTGTGAATTGTTTTACCATTACAATGTGTATTATCTAACATGTTTGCTTGGAGGGCAATAATGATGATCAAGAATGGCTGTAACAATGACAGACAGCATTTTGACCTTGTCTCAGGAAGTTTAAGTCCTGAGTGCCATTCATTGTAAAAAAAAAAATATCCAGAGTGAAGAAGGGTGATATATAATTTAAAGCAATGTAAGTCACTGGAATGGCTCCAGGGATCACTTGTCAAGCAGCCAGTTGGTGGAACAATGCCGGTGTATGTGTATGTGTGTCCACCGCAGACATGGCTTATATGCTGTCATGTTTCCCTATTTGTGCTATTGAGCAGTGAGCAGATGTCAGTGGTCTTTATGGGCTGTGGGTGCACATGGCTGTCAGTAACCGCTCTAACTGCTCTTTTGCTGTCTACAGCACCCAACCTGAAGGGCCGGCCCCGGAAGAAGAAGCTCTCCATCTCCCAGCGGCGAGACTCGCAGGGGCAGGGCAGTACTGCCAAAGAGACCAACGGTGTGGAGGGCAAGTCTCTAGTCAAGGTAGGGCTGTAGAAATACACAGATGTTGAAATTCTGGTCAATACAAATTACAAGATAATTATTTTCACATTATGAATGAAATCTAGCCTCCCAGAGCCAAACTTTTGACTGTCGGCATAAGGTCTGGTCCACTTTATTGAAGAAGTAAGACAAGAGGAGACTATCTGACCATCATGCACAGCATTTCTTAGATGCGTTATGTACTGTGACACCCCATAGTAATCTGCAATAGAACTTGCCCTGGTTCAGAAGTCATACAATGGCTAATGTTATAAATAATTACTAAATATGAAAAAAAAGAAATATAAGAGATATATAAATGAAAGCACACTAAACACTTAAATACAGTAATAAAAAATATTACATGTATAATAACTTGAATAATTAAAATACTACCAAGAAAAAGTGAATTAATTTATATAAAAGAACCTATACTAAAAATACTGCTGTAACAGCGGCTAATTTAAAACAAAACTGAAATATAAAATATACAAAGGATATAATAAAAATAAAATAAAAGGATAAGGTAGAAAAAAGATAGTTTAATTTTCGTTTTGAAAATGTTATACTGTGTAAAGGAACAGTAAGTATCTTTGTAGAAGTTGTTTGTGTTGTTGCAGTCAATTATACAGTAAGATAAGCCTTTGTATTATCAGCTTCAAATATCGTTCATGTGCATTAAAGGATATCCTGGAAACCGGGGGTCGCGGGTGTTGGGGATTATCCTGTACTCTGTTTTTTGTTAGCTGTAATTGTGTGGGTGTGGGGCGACAGATACTTAGGTCATCTTTCATTTTCTGCATGTCTTTTAGTGCATAATTTTAATTTTTTTTAGTTTTATTTTTTAGTTATGAGTAGATCTCAGTTTCAATACATCAATCTGAAGCACTTTCCCCCCTCCACCTCCTGTTTGGCATTTAGTGTTACTGTTTCTTCAGTTTCCCATGTTTGACTAATGGGCTTCAGTTGTTTTTCTTCTTGTTATTTTATCAACCTTTGCCCTTACATGTCATTTCCTGTCCATTCTCCTGCCAGCATGAGGGCAGTGTTTTAGGATCTTCCTCATCTGGATGAATATTTGTCCAGCAAAACAGCAGCTAATTCACCCCAGCTTTGTTGAGAACCTTCAAAACATTCTGTGATCTAAACCGGCCCTGACTGTGATGTGATCTAATGTGGTTCATGGTCTTTCAGTATGGGATGATATTAGACTCAAAATGATTAATAGACGCACGCACAATTATTCATGTACTGCATACATTTTATACATGTATCTTACTAACCACAAACAAATGCCTTTCAATTTGAGTCTGTGGAATTCAGGATTAAATGATTGTGCAGGGATTTGTACAAATACAGACATGTTTTCGAATAAAATGTTCTGTTCTGCATTAATATATAATAAATTGCTCATGCAAAAAGGAATCCATGCATAAGTGGAATAGGTGACACGCGTGCATTAATTGACTCTAGTTCGGGTCGATTTTGTTCAGTTCATTTGGATTTTGAGACTAAATTTTCGCAGATTACAGCATTTCACGACGCTCACACACAACTACCAACGAACAAGGCCCAGTGCAATTCATTAACGTGTACACGATTTGAAAAATTTGCAAATGTGCTCACTACACTGAAACAAATGCTTTTCAACTGGTTTCTGCAGAGTTAAGAATTACATTAATATGCAGCATTTTGTTCAAATAGAGACATATTTATGAATACAAATGTTATAGTTTGTATTAAGTATCATCATTTGTGCATGTATCGAGTAGCAATTTGCATTTGTGGGATCAGGCGACGGCGTGCATTAATTCACTTCTACTTCTAGTCGATTCTATTTGATTCATTTTGAATTTTGAGACTTTCGTTCTGCTCTTTTAGCCTTGCCCAATCCACACACCCACAGCTCGCGATCCACGCGCAGCTGAGCCACAGAAAATCAGCGACCACTAGATGGCACTAGCCCCACTCACATGTGCGCATTTCCATTGTGTACAGTTTTATAAATGTTACATTGTTTTTTCTTTGTTTCTTTTTGGTTTGGCTGTTCTCCTCTACCTTAGAAATATAATAAAGATGTTTTATTTAACTTTTTCTAACTTAACTTGTCTTAAGACACTGAATAGCTTATATTAATTTTGCCAAGCAAGAACTTCATGACGGTACCTTGTTTTTTTCCTTCTTTCTGTAATTCAACAGCACGTTGAATTCAGTTATTCCTTCCTTGTATTATTAATATTATTATTATTATAAGGGCTATTAGTCGCTCCCCCCCATTTAAGCCATTAGTAACCACACGTTTATATTTAATTAAACTATTAAATTAACTTAAACTAAACTATACTAAACGAGCGTTTTATAGGCTATGGCCTATTCCGCGCTCAAGCAAATCGCATATGATAGAACATATTTTATTTAGGCTACTTATTACTAAACCATTTTCTGAGTCATTGTCTGCAAAGATGAAGTTGACGATGCTCATAAACGACTTTATTCTCGAAATTTTATTATTTTTATTCTCAATATTTTATTTCTAAATTTTTTCTGGATATTTAATGAGTTTAATCTCGCATTATAGGCTAAGGACTTTATTTCCGGGAGATATTTATTTTCTTCTCTCTCATGTCCAATCTCAGATCCAAATGTTTACATATTCACAATGTTGGCTATTTGAATTTGAATGCTACAGACTATTATTTATTTATTAGGCCTATGTAAACCAGGCTTTGTACTTAACCCACTTTTAAAAAAAAAATCATGGTCTTCTTCACATGTAAAATCATCCTCTTCACATGAGCAAATGTGTGTTTGGCCCGAGGCTGAACGGCACGGATTGTACTACAGGCTGTTTTTTATTAACCAGTGTATCTAGATTCTATAATGTATCTATATGCTTGGTTGACTGTATTTTATTCTGATAATAAACAGGCTGCAGCGTTTGCAATGCTGTAGGACTATATGAAAGGCGCATTTCTCTCGTACTGCAGATATGGCTAATCAGCATCGTCAACTTCATCTTTGCTAATAATAATAATAATAATAATAATAATAATAATACAAGGAAGGAATAACTGACAACGTGCTGTTGAATTACAGAAAGAAAAGAAAAAAACCAAGGTACCGTCATAAAGTTCTTGTTTGGCTAAATTAATATAAGCTATTCTGCGTCTTAAGACAAGTTAAGTTGAAAACCAAAACCAAACCAAAAAGAAACAATGAAAACACAATGTAACATTCACAGAACGTACTGATGGAATGCGCACATGTGACTGGGGCTGGTGCCATCTAGTGGTGGCTGATTTTCTGTGTCTCAGCTGCTCGTGGATCGCCAGCTGTGTGTGTGTGGATTGCACAAGGCTAAAAGGGCGGAATGAAAGTCTCAATTCAAATGAATCAAACAGAATCGACTCAGAAGAGACGTGAATTAATGCACGCGTGTCACCTGATCCACAAATGCACAGTTTCATCGCACTAAGCCCATAGGTACATGGCACAACATGATGATACTTTAATACCAACTATAACATTTGTATTCCCAAATATGTCTCTACTTGAAGAAAATGCTGCACATGAATGTAATTCTTAACTCTGCAGACACCGGTTGAAAAGCATTTGTTTCAGTGTAGTGACGCACATTTGCAAATTTTTCAAATCGAGTACAGTTAATGAATTGCACTGGGCCTTGTTCGTTGGTAGTTGTGTGTGTGAGCGTCGTGAAATGCTGTAAACTGCGAAAATGAAGTCTCAAAATCCAAATGAACCGAACAAGATCGACGCGAACTAGACGTCAATTAATGCACACGTGTCACCTGATCCACATATGCACAGAATCCTTTTTGCATGAGCAATTTATGATATATTAATGCAGAACAGACCATTTTTATTCACAAACATGTTTTTATTTGTACAAATCGCTGCACGATCGTTTAATCCCGAATTACACATACTCAAATTGAAAGGCATTTGTTTGTGGTTAGTAAGATACATGTATAAAATGTATGCAGTACATGAATAATTGTGCGTGCGTCTATTAATCATTTTGAGTCTAATATCATCCCATATTTCAGGACCCCATCAGCTGCTTTACTTGGGATGGGAATCTTTACCTCACAATTCGATTTTAATCATCGAATTCTGATCCTCTATGGAACACCACTGGGGTGTAAATCTTTGATGTGCAACAAAAATAACGATATTTCAAGCAGAATAATTTGGCCTCAATAAAAAAATTTAAAGAATTCTAATTAAAAACAAAGGGTTTTTGTTTTGCAGTTGCTCTCATATGATAGAGAACATGCACACATATACTTCAAAAAGCATGTTATACTGCTTCCAGGGATTGTTTAATTCATGTCAACATAATGCTTCAGCGTTTCTTTCTTTGACTTTTTTTGTATTTGTTCACATATTCCACTGGCCTTGATAACTCCTTTTGGAAAATAAATGCTCTTGATTATCAGGAACAGATGGCTAAACAGACGTGTGTGGGCCAGTGATGACTGCAGCATGTGACAGCATGGTGGGGCCTGAAACTGTAAAACTGACTCCAGAACAGTTCTCAAACACACTCACTCGTGGGTCAGAACAGCTATTTTAAGTGTGTGAGAGCTTGCAGTGGTATTGAGGAAATGCACAGCATCTATTTTTATGCTACATTTGTTTTTTGTTCCGGACCTGAAAACAATCAGTATATAAACCAGAGGTTCTTAGCTGGAGGTATGCAGGTTTTGATTTAAAAAAAATTTTAAAAAAAAATATTCACTTTCATCTGTATTTTTGACCTGTTTTAAGTGCTGTTCAAAAATTTGGGGTTACTAAAAGAAATTAAAGTAAATTAGTACTATTCAGCAAGGGTGCATTAAACTGATAAAATTTCACATTCATAATGTTACAAAAATGCTGTTCTTTTGAATTTTCTTTTCATTATCCAAAAAATTCTTATGATTTCCACAAAAACATTAGGCAGCCCAACTGTTTTCAACACTGAAAATCATAAGAAATATTTCTTAACAGATGCAAACAGGCGATATTATTAGCATGATTTCTGAAGGATCATGTGACACTGAAGACTGGAGTATGATGCTAACAGTAATCACATGATAATTTACATTTTAAAACATTCAGAAAGAAAACAATTATTTGAAATTATTAATATTTCATATATTTTTAACTGAAATGCAGCGTTCGTTAGAATCCTGGTTGGTAAAATATCAACAAAAAATTCTTACCTACCCCCAATATTAGTGCAAAATTCTGAAGCCTGTTTTTCCGCCACTGAATAAAAATAAAAAAGGTTATCGCAACTTTTTAATCTCACAATTCTGACGTTTTTTTCTCAGAATTGGCGTGATACAACTCGCAATTAGACGTTTTTTTCCCTCAGAATTGCGTGATATAAACTTGCAATTGTGAGTTATAAAGTCAGAATTGCTAGTTATATAGTCAGAATTGTGAGTTATAAAGTCACAATTGCGAGATAAAAACTTGCAATTCTTATTTTTTTCTCGCATTCAGACTTTTTTTCTCACGATTTGCTTTATTTCTCAGAATGAGCGAGTTATTTCTCGGGCAATTATGACTTTATAATGAATGCGATTTATAAATTCGAATGCGTGAATAAACTCGCAATTAGCGAGTTAAGTTCAATTTTGATGGGAGGAAAAAACGTCTCAGTACTAGGTAAACCATGGTTTCCCTGAGTAGGGAACTTTGAACTGCGTCCTCTAGGGTTCGCTATGGGGAACGCCTCGTCGTGACAGTGTCTGAAGCATACTTTGAAAAAACACCAACTCATTGGCCGGCGATAGCCATGATGTCACTGCCGGTGCGACTATAGTATAAATTGGTGCCGGGAGAACATGTTATTCACTTCTTCGTCTGAAGCTTGCTTCCGCAGCATGGCAAGAAACCTCGAGGACGCAGTGTCTCGTTCCCTACTCGGGAACCATGGTTCCCATAAGTACCCTGAGCCGTTCCCTTTCATGGGAACTTCGAACTGCGTCCTCTAGGTGTCGCTATGGGGAACGGTATACCCACGCCACCATGGTGAGGGGAGTGCAAGCCAGAACCATGGCTAGCACTAAGTACCAACTCTACCATATAGCTATGGGATTCCCCTGGGACTTTATACGTCTGTCAGTGATTGTTCTTCCTAAGGCCAAGGCCTGGCTACATACCCAAATACTTACCATGTTAGGCCAGACTCCTGTGCACCGGGGAGAGCTCAAGGCTTGGAACAGAGAATAGATTCCTTTAAGGAATACGACCAAAGAGCCTATAATCATACTGTCTTGGCCTTCACACAGGGGCTATACCGCACGTTATCTTTTTATGTGCTGAAAGACTGTCTCCACAGACGCCCTAGTAGCAACACCCCTGTTAAGTAGGTATCCAGAGGATACATAGGAGGATGGTGCCCAAGGCGGAACCAGGGTTTTAAACCACTCAGAAAGAGCGCGAAGTTGTTGCGCGTAGCTCTTACCATACAGGATTTTTAGAAACGTGGGCAAAGCATAACGTTCAACACTTACCACTTATGTGGATTTTAGAAGAGTGGGCAAAGCATAACGTGCACACTTACCAAACTATGTGGATTTTAAGAAGCCCACACTTGAATACCCTTCTAGGGGTTCTCGTGGCACCCTGAAAGAGCAGCCATAGATAGAAATAGCGCATCCCCAAAACGCTATGTCTATGGCTATAATGCTGGAGTTGCTAGCAGTAAATCTGTAGCTGATGGAGCAAACATCCAGCTCTCAATCGAGAAGGAGCTCGACCTACAGCATGTTCCAATGGTGGAACCGCTAGCAGTTTATTTAGCTGAGGGAGCAACACCCCTAGTTCTTAAATGAGAGGAGGCTCGACCTGCAGCATGTCCAAAGCTGGGACAGCTAGTAATAATTTACTTAGCTGTGGGAGCAACGCACCTAATTCTCAGATGAGAAGGGGCTCGACCTACAGCATGTTCCAATGCTGGAATGGCTAGCAGTAGTTTACCTTGGCTGATGGAGCACAAACCCAGCTCTCAACGAGCATGATTGCAGCATGATTGTAAAATCAGAGGGTTAAGCATACTGCAATCTAGCCAAACATTCAGCGCATCAGGGAGGCAGAGGAAGTGCCTAATTCACCTGATGCTGCTGGTTCTAGTTGCTCTGGAGAAACAGAGAACTCAAATTTCTCATGTAAGAGGAGAACTCCGAATTCAGAGGATAACGTTGCTCATTCTAGGTAACCCTTTGATAAAGGGGAGCACTGCTCAATACTACAACGAGGACAGCCCATGGAGCGAATCAACTCCTCAGAGAAGGATTAACGCTCGAAGAAAACACCCATACGCACAAATAACCCTGGATGGTGAGGGAGCGATCTCCAGTGGTGTCGACAGAGAAACACTATTTGATTTGAGCCCAAGGTACAGGGTCTAACCAACTCAGGGAAAGAGTAACGAGATCAAAATGCGTAACCCCTTAACAATACAGATTTTAGAAAAGTGGGGCCAAGCATAACTGCACCTTACCACTTATGTGGATTTTAGAAAAGTGGCAAAGCATAACGTGCATACTTACCACTTATGTGGATTTTAGAAAAGTTGGCAAAGCATAACGTGCGCACTTACCTGCTATGTGGATTTTAGAAAAGTGGGCTAAGCATAACGTGCACACTTACCACTTGGATTTGTAGAAAAGTGTGCAAAGCTTATGTGTGCACTTACCATAGTATTTGGTTTTTAGAGTTTTTCGAGCATCTGTTTACAGATACCCTGGAAATACTGGGCCAAACGGGAGAGGCAAGCTCAGATACAACCCTCAAAGGTGAGGGGAGCACTGCCTGAGACAGCATTTACACAGGAAGGTTCGCGTAATGCCACCTATACCTCCCGCTCGCTGCCTCAGCAAGACGGTGATTCCTGTGATCGAAGCCGCCTCATGGCCCCATATACGGTAACCAGTTCAGTGTAGCATGAAAGCGTAACCCACCGGCGTCCAGGCACTTTTTTGCAGTGACGCGCCAGGGGCCCCGATGATCATGAAGCTCCCGCAGAAGCTGTGTTCTGGCGCCTGTCCAGGAAGTTGAAGCAGAAAACCCGTCTTGTCTTATTACCACTGGACATCTACAACTATGATGACACTGCAAGTTGAGCACCTGGTTCTGAACCCGGCAGAGGGGCCTCATCGAGGACTTATCCTAGAAAAAAGGGGGCAGAACACACAGGTCCCGGGAAACACAGCAAAGAAACTAGCAGAGGTTAACACACAACCACCAGTCTCATTAGATACACATATATATTCATATATACCTGTACATATATTAGACATGGATCGTACTCAACCACCATGGTTCCCTCGTCGCTATCTCTGTCCTGAGAAGGCCTTCTATGACCACAGGACATCGTAGGTTGGTCTAATGATTAGCCTAGAACCAACCAAAAACATCATAGGTCCAGCATAGGAGACTGTAATGCAGGAAGTTCCTACCTAACCTTGGTCAGGTGGAGTGCTGGTGGTTATAGTGGAATTAGGAAGGGGAAGAAAAAGGGTTAGATGTTACACCCCCTGAGGAAAAAGTGTGGATACCTAAGTATTACTCTGATCTGGACGAAAGCACTGATGCCTTGTTTGGATCACATCCCTCAGGTCTTGCCTACCTCCCTTTGACCCACGATACTTCCTACCCCTACCCGCAGGTGGGGGAGGAGCGCGAGCCGCGGCACTAGCCTTCTGTGCCCATCTCTGATTTTCAGACCGAGATGGGCCAGGACCCCTTTGTTGTTTGGGCTCAGACCTGGACCTTCGTGGAATTAAGGTTTTGAAGGCCGCTGAGCGCGCTTTCGCCTCCCTAAACTTTTCGACGACCGTCTCAACGGATGTACCAAAAAATTCAGAGGGCGAAACCGGGCATTCGAGAAGAAAGCCCCTTTCTTTCTTCCCGATGTCTGCCAGGTTTACCCACAGATGCCTCTCCGTCACTACCATCGCCGCCATAGATCTGCCCGTGGCAGAGGCAGCCTGCTTAGTAGCACGGAGAGCGAGATCCGTGGTGCGGTGCAACTTAGCTACCTCATCGGGAGAAAGGCCCTCTCCTTTATCCAGGTCTTTCAGCAGATCAACCTGGTATGCTTGGAGCACCGCCATCATGTGCAGCGAAGCAACAGCCTGACCTGCTTCTACGTATGCCTTGCCATTCAATTTAGATGCAGCTTGAAGAGGCACGGATGGCAAGGAGGACGTTTTGAGAGACTATGTCCCCCGATGAGGGGAAAAGGAATTTAAAAAAAAAAGCTAGCTAGCTTCTCTTCTACAGGGGGCATTTTCTCAAAGCCGTTTTCGCGCATCGCCTCGATGTTCGCAAAACTGGTATGCTGAAACCGATGGATGCATGAGGAAAACGGCCTCTTCCATTCCTTCTCGATCTCAGTATGGAGATCAGGAAGGAAAGGAAGGCTCACCTGAGCTGGAGGGTTATGGCCAGAAAGATAACGTTCCTCGAAACGACCTCGCAACCTCACTTCCTTAGTCCGCTTCCACGGCAAATCAAGCCTCGCCGTGGCACGATCCATAACCTCAAGCAGCTCATCAAACGCAGGGCAGGAGGATTGGGAAGGCCCAGCCTCAGCTTCTTCGCTCTCTTTCTCCATTTTCCTGCTCTTCTTGGGCTGAACCCAGCGGGTTCTGAACCGCGCAGCGGCGGGTCCTGAACCGCGGGGAGCAGATGGTTGTCCCTCTTTACTCGAAAAGAGAGACAAACGAGAACAGAGTTTTTCATTGGAAAACGCTCGCAGTGCATGCAGATTGCCCCCTCGAGGACATCGCATTCTTGCTCTTCGCCCAAACAAACAACACACAGATCATGTCTGTCATATGGTGTCAAATAGCGATGACACGGATACACACACC
This sequence comes from Sinocyclocheilus anophthalmus, assembly GCA_018155175.1. Taxonomy (NCBI): domain Eukaryota; kingdom Metazoa; phylum Chordata; class Actinopteri; order Cypriniformes; family Cyprinidae; genus Sinocyclocheilus; species Sinocyclocheilus anophthalmus. The sequence goes on along the minus strand of JADLZN010003983.1, from coordinate 131,124 downwards.
TTATAAATGCTCTGCTAGTGCTCGCCATAAAAAATAGAGATAGCTCTTACTTTTTCCTTAGAAATGCACGCTTCAAACAGAACAGTCAATGAAGACGAAGAAGAGAATGATGTGTAGCTCCCGGTGCCTATTTATACTTTAGTCGCACCGGTAGTGACGTCATGCTGTCGCCGGCCAACGTTGTTGTTTTTTTCAATGTATGCTTCAGACACGGGTCACCACGAGGCGTTCCCCATATCTACCCCTATATACATAGTTCGAAGTTCCCATGAAAGGGAACTTAAATTTTCTCAGAATTGTGTTTATATCTTTCAGTTCTGACTTTATTTCTCAGAATTGCGACATAATGTCTCACAATTGCTAGTTTATATCACACAATTCGACTTTATTTACTCAGAAATTGTGATTTATATCTCACACTTATGACGTTTTAACTCTGCGAATGCCGAGTTTATCTCAAGCATTATGAGCAAAAATCGATTGTGAGATATAAAGTTGTAATTACCTTTTTTATTTTTTATTCTGTGGCGGAAACGGGCTTCCATACAAAATAGCTACTTATAAATTAAAGATAAATTAAAATTGAATAAAGTTAATCTTGAATTTAGTGTTAACTGTTTTTCTGACCCCAGTGGCAAATTTTTAAGCATATAGCTGCGAGACATTAGTAGCAAACACAATACAGTGGTGTTTTAAGGATGTTTTGACAATGTTACTGGAGATCAAGACAATAATACTGATTAAGAAAATTTAAAAAAGAAAAAGATGAATTTAAATGAAACACCACTTGTTATGTAAAAATATGCATTCTCTATATATATATATATATATCTATCTATATATATTATATATATATATAGAAATCATAAATGTAGTTTGTGATGTTATATGACAAACCAACGTGCTTCAACATCTTAAATATGTCTTGTTGCTGTGTGGTGTTTAGATGAAGGGACTCAGAATCAGGAGTGTCCAGCCAGGAACAACAGTAGTGGAAGCAATTGTAAAATAGTGACGCCTGAGGATAACCCGAAGGTGGAGATGGGTGAGGAGGCCCGCCGTATTCGCATTCTTTCCTGGTGTCGCTGTATACTTACCTGAAAGAGAGGAAAACTCCCAGAGAGATCCGTACTTGGGCTTCACAGAAGTAAGTACAGCTTCTTCACCTCACTCCTCCATAACAACTCTGAAGACTCCAGCGCTAACGTTAGTCACACCCTGAAAAAATATGTTGTGACCCTTCCACGAACTTTGTGGCATTTGAAAAGTCAGCATGATGGAAGTATCTGCTTTTCCCAAAAATGCAAATAATCACCCTCATGTCATTCCAAACCGGATCATCTGTGAAACACAAAAGTATATCTTATGCAGAATGTCGGAAATGTTGTTTTCCATACAAGACAAGCTGTATATTGAAGATCTCAGATCACATTTGCGGTCACATGACATTGCGAGAACCAATGGCCTTTGCCGTTAATGATGCTAACATCCAAATTTGCGTGCCACAGAAGAAAGAAAACAATATGTGACCCCCTGGGGGACCACAAAACCAGTCTTAAGTGTCAATTTCTCAAAATGGAGATTTATACGTGATCTGAAAGCTGAATAAATAAGCTTTCCTTGATTATGTCCTATTTGAAAATCTGGAATCTGAGGGTGCAAAAAAATCAAAATATTGAGAAAATCGCCTTTACAGTTATCCAAATGAACTCCTTAGCAATGCATATTACTAATTGAAAATTAAGTTTTGATATATTTACGGTAGAAAATGTACAAAATATCTTCATGGAACATGATCTTTATTTAATATCCTAATGATTTTTGGCATAAAAGAAAAATCTATAATTTTGACCCATACAATGTATTTTTGGCTATTGCTACAAATATAGCCCAGCAACTTAAGACTGGTTTTATGGTCCAGGGTCACATATGGGTTTGGAAAGACATGATCCTATTCTGTCAGTTTTGACATTATGTGTCCATCTAGTTGGCACTAAACATTCTGCAGTGTTCACAGTGACCCAAAACAGCAACAAATGTGTAATTTATATTTCAAAGTTGCAAAGCAGGTCAACATAATTTAAAGAAAATTCAAATACAATTATTTCCAGGCAGCTCTCTAGGTCCCTTTAATGTAACACATCCAGCTCGGTGTGAATAAACAAGTAGCTTAATGCTCAACTCATAAAGTATACAAGCAATATATTACTATCTAAATGCAGGAAGCAGATATTTTATTGTTCATAATATTTCCCATTGATTTTCAACACTGTTGTCAGTGGAAAAACATTGAATTGCTGCATAGAAATATGTATAAGCCACATCCAGCTTGAATCAGCCATCTCAATGTCTACATATTCAATGATTTTGCACATTGCTAAATAAAAGCTGTGTTTCAAAACCTAACTAGGCTGCAAAATTATGCTGGTTTCTAAAATACCTCAGCAGCTGTTTATGTAGCCAGGAAAGTGCCTCATTAAGTTATGGAATAGATCTGTTTACTGACTGTGAAGCCTATTATTTGCGTTTTATATAGAAGGATCATGTACGGTTATCGTGATCAAATAGAAACATATTTGACCTACGTCAAGATGCACACATGTGTGTAGGAGTCTCTGCGTGAGCCCAGAGAGCAGATGAGATGTACTCTGCCATGTTTTTATTCACACTAGAGACGCTCGTCACTATAAACCTTTTTTTATCCTTGTATAGTGTGACACACAGTTCTTGTAGAAGATGATTCATACTTCTGTGAAAGCAGTAAGGAAGTGAATCAGGCATCAATCTTCTGGTTTAAAATTGTTATGCAACAAAATTACATTTTAAACTTCTCTATCTAACAAGTGATGTTTGATGAAGTGTTCATAAATTGCACTGTGCCAGCCCAAGCTAAATTAAAGGGATAGTTCACTCAAAAATGAAAATGATGTTGATCAGTGTTTTTAGGTGAATAAAAGGCTAAATTCAAACTGTTCATCATCTGAAGAGACACAATCACTTTATAAGACTTTATTAAACCACTCGATTCATATGCATTTCTTTTATGATCTCTTTAGTTTTTGAAGCTTCCTTTAAATTAGGAGACGAAATCTCCCAGATTCCATTACAAATATCTTCATTTGTGATACAAAGATGAATAAAATCCTATGGGTTTGAAATTACAGATGACAAATGGTACAAATGACAGAATTTTCTTTTTTTGGGTGGATTTTAATAGATGTTTAAAAGATTTATGCCTTCAGAAATGTAACAGAGTTGACATTAACTGGGTTGACAGTTTTACAGATGAATTACAAGGTGCTGCATCGAAAACTGATATTTCTATAAATATTTACTTTTCAGTTTTTAATTGTTTACCATACAAAAGCACAGAAACAGGGTTGATATTTTAACATTGTCCCGTACAGGCGAACCAAACAAGACATAGTCAACTGACAAACTGAGAACTTTTTCTGAAACAAGAATTTAATAATTATTTAAAATATATATAATATGTAAAATGATTTAAGAAAAGAAAAAAATATGGTAACAGGGTTGAACATGGGGACCAGTGTTTTAAAATTATACAACTACAATCGAAAAAATATGAGAGCATTTGAAGACAAAAAATGCATGAAAAAAGGAAACACATGGGAACAGACCAAAAAAAATCAAGAATGTAATAAAAGCCGCCACAGTACTTCTAGGCACCTTTTTGAGGTAGATAAGTTACAAAGTTGTCCCTTTAAGGGTACTGCCCCAGTGACAAGCTGTTGTACCCCTAAAGGTACCATTTTTGCACACTTTTTCACTAGTATTTGTGCTTTACTGATGTATCAAAGTGTCAGAGAGAGAGCGAGAAGCTCTCGGCTGTAAGTTTAATGTCATTCAGCCGACTTAAAAACTGCTCGCCCTGTAACCCGACAGTCAATCAGAAGTAGCTATTGGGAGGAAGCAAAAATCAATATGGCAAGATATGAGGCCAGACAAACACCGCTCTGACAAATGCAGTGGTTTTGTGTGTGTGGCGATTGAATCTTGATTGATTAGTCCCCCAGCAGCAAAGTCCCTCATTAATTTCTGCTGTGCCTTATTCATAAATGTGGCACAGCTCTGCTTCATTAAACTGACACAAATTTATTTAGTTTCTTCTTTTTTTTCCTGTTCTCGCTCACTTTCTAAGAGGCCACTGCTTAGCATTAGCATTCATATGGTGAAAATTAAATGGTGGGGAATGGATTGTTGACAAGCGTTTCAAGTCATGTTTTAATTTGATGTTCAATTGATTGGAAGAATGTGTTAGTATGGCTGTGTTCGGAATAGAATACTAGCGTACTATATGCTGCACAGTATACACTATACTACACTCTTACAAAGAATGGTTCCAAAAGGGGGGTTTCACAGCAATACAATAGAGGAACCATTTTTGGGTTTCCCAAAGAACCTTTCAGTAAACAGTGCTTTAGAGAACACTCTGGAACTTGATGGTTCCATAAAGACCTTTTAAAATCCATGGAACCTTTGTATTGCACAAAAGGTTCTTCACAGTGGGAAAAGATTGATTATGTTATTAAAATCCACTTCACTGTAAGAAAATAATGGTTCTTTTAAAAAAGGTTCTTTGGGGAACCCAAAATGGTTCTTCTATGACATCAACCATTAAACCATTTTAGTGTGAAGAACCTTTTTTCCCACTATAAAGAACCCTTTCTGCAATGCAAAGGTTCCATAGATGCTAAAGGTTCTTCGTGGAGCCAAAGATTCAAACAAAGAACCTTTTTTCTGTAAGAGTGTATTTAAAAAGTAGGTAGTGAAAACTAGACAATCGGCATTACTATAAATTCTGTATACTGTTGCAAATCTCAACTGCTTGATTGTTTATATCATCTCGTGATGTAAGATATTATCACCCAGCTCTAATCTGATAAAATGTGACTTTAAGCCATGAAGATTAGGTATTGTAAGCATTATAAGCATCATAATTTTCTGAAAAGCTGCTTTGAGTTAATGTATATTGTGAAAAATGCTATACAAATAAAACTGACTTGAATTGACTATTTTAAACAGTAATTTGTTACCTTGTGCCCCAATTATCATCTCCAAAATTAAACTGTATTTTGCCCTTTTCTAATTTAATTTAGTGTAAAATTGTCTTACCTTCTAGCAGTTGGATCAAATAATGAGTGAAATGGGATGTTAAAACATAGCTGTAATTACTTCCAGTCGTATGACCACACTTAAAATGAAAGGTCAAGTTGAAAGTGGAGTACATTGCATTGTGGGATACAGTAGTGCATACTGCTCATTTTTGCATATAGCAGGTCATCGGGGTGTTTCATGCCCAGGAAAATTCTCATAACATGCGTAGTGTACACTACTCATGAATACTTATAGTAGTATGCTATCCCGAAACATGTGAATGTTTCCCACTGCTCTCCTGTGGAACTAATCGTCATCCTTGTTATCCTTCTTACAGTAAACCTTTGGACTATGTTTCAAGCGGCTCAGAAACTGGGAGGATACGAGGTGGTGAGTGTTTACACAATTTGTTTGAAATCCAGTGCCGTTGGCAGCATGCTTTTTCCTTTGGCTCTGAAAGATTCCTGAAAAACAAGAGTTTGGTTTTTTTGTTTTTTTTCGCCTGCTTTGTAATGTGTGTTTACTAGACTCTGGCCTAGATGCGGAACTCTCTCAAATCCAAATTTGGCCAGAGCGCTCGCAGTTGTTATAAAATGTACAAGTGGAAAACACGTGTAACCCTTTTGCGGTGGAGGAAATTGGTCGAGGCCTGTTCACTACCCATGTTGAGGCTCTTAAGGGACCATTATTGTGCAACAAGTGAGCTGCACAATAAAGGAAATTCACTTGGCAGCTTATCTGACATCTGCTCTGCGAAAGTATGGTGAGAACATTAAAGTCCCTTCTATGCGACAAGCTATTCGATATTTTGGGTATTCATTCATCTGAAGCTGTTTAGATTAAGAGCAAACAGGAAGCCACTTTTTTGCTCTTCTCATCTGGCGTATTGATACCGCTGCCTGCCTTTCTCAAGAATTTTTTATGTCCCCTGGCTCCCCAAAGTTGTCTTTGCCACAGAAAGCTTGGCTTTAAATGCAGCTGACATCTGTAATGAAAATCATCATGCAGGAGGAGCCATGATGTCATTGGAAACATTTACTGTGCGCAAGAAGATCAGATTAAACTCCTCGCCTGAGGTTGAACTGTACTTGACTGTGTTTTAATACCGCAACTGTACTCCAGACCCCGAAAACCTGCCTTATACACAATGGCGATGTTAAAGCAAACAGCAGTCAAGGGCTGTTATGACTGAGGGAGTTTAGAGCAAATGCAAACGCTTCATTAAATGCCGTAGGAGACATCAGATGCCCTACTCAATGAGTCAAGTTACCGAAGGAAAGTAGAGCACAATTGAAGTGTTTCTACAATCAAAGAGATTGCAGTGATTAGGTCTCCGGGGACATCGGGTACATACTGTATTCCGGAGCACTGTGAGAATATATGTAACTAGTCTGTGGTGAACGCATTTGCCTGGATGACTAAATCACACATGCATTAATTTCCCAGCACTTGATGCATGCGGTTTTCCACAAAATGCTTTTTATTGAGAGAGGCAGCTATTAGCTGCGGGAAATGCCCATTAAAAATCTTTTAACCCTCGTACGCTGAATGCACTAAAGGTCTCTCATGAATATTAATCGCTGTGTATGCGAATTATGTTAATCGAGTATGTGTTTTCTTTTTTCTTATTCAGTTAAGAGTCCGATACATCAATTTCATTTCAAAAACTCAATCTTATGACCTTGCGTGGGACATCATGCGCTCTGTGTCATTTAATAAGTAGAAAGCTTACGGGATCTGTTTAATATGCATCGAGTGACCCTCTTATTTTCATCATTCGACAATAAAGAAAGCCCAACTTGAATGTTGAATGCATGAATAGTGGAATGCTAATATCTGTGTTCATTTAATTTCTGCTTCATGCACACATCCATTATGTGAACGTCCTTGTCGCTCATAATAAACTTCCTGCTTCTCGTTTCAGATCACAGCGCGCCGACAGTGGAAAAATGTATATGATGAACTGGGCGGCAACCCGGGAAGCACCAGTGCCGCCACATGTACACGAAGACACTACGAGAGGTTTGTCTCCTCATTTCCTCATTAGCCAGTGCTGATTTTGGAGAAAATCTGCAGATTTCTGTGGAATCGATTTGAATGTGTAAAACGATCCTGAGTATTAAACTGAATAAATAGTTAGACAAAACGTTTAATAAAAAAAATTAATTAAAAAAAACAGGCGGGAGGCAGGGGATGGGAGTAAATCTGCATATCGTTCTGTGAAATTCTGTGAGGGTCTGCTCTTTAGTATGCTGATGCATGATGGGATGTGCCCATTAAAAAACATGCACTGATCCTGCTGTTGATTTTTTACACCCCATATTATTAGCAGCCCCACATGAAAGCTGCGCCTGCACAACTCAAAGAAATCTCAGCAGATTTCTGTAGATTCAAAATGCCCAAATGATTGTTTTTATAATATTCAAAGCATGCTTTCATGACAAATTTTTGCAAATACACATTAAATAAATATCACTAACTGGGTTAATTAAAAAATAATAAATATGCAATATAGTGCTTGCATTTATCATCTCTAGAGGTTTTTTCTGTTGCCTAACAAGCTATGATATTGAATGCTTTCCTGAGGTAAAGTAACGTGACGCAGAGGCGTGTCTACGTGGTGGCCAGGGGTGGCACCGGCCCCCCCTGAAATTTGGCTGGCCACCCCAGGTGCCCCCCCTACCAAATGTCTTACCATAGGCATGTTTTTAGTAAATTTCTAATTTTAGGCGGTTTCTATAGTGTGATCTTAATGACAATGTTGAGAGCGCATAATGCTACGCGATCCATGGCCGAGGACAATCTCTCCACTCCCAGCGGATTCCTTCACTACACAAAACTGGACGTGGGGGGTGCTCCTTCTTTTGAGCCAGTGGCCAACGACTGGCCCCCCCTTTAAAATTCTCTAGTCACGCACCTGACGTGACGTGACATGTTTTTCTAGCTGTTGGCGTCTTTTCCACTGTTAAATATTGATTTATGGTATCATGAGACTTACTACAGTGTTTCTTTCCACAAACCTTCTGATGTTTATTTATATTTATTTTATGCTATAACTAGAAATAAAGAAGATGAGCTGATCGGATCATGTGCGCTGCCGCTTGAACTGAGGCGATCTAATCCGGCTGTCTTTCCACATTAAACAGCATCAAAACGGTCTTTACGTTTGAATTTCATTATAAACTTTGAAAGCTAAGACTTATCAAAGACAAAAAATCGTATGTGATTATTGTAAGCAGTCATGCTATAAGTATGTTTGTAACGTTTTGTTCACACACAACTAAAAGAACTTGTCAGCCAAATGAAGATCATAAAAATGAGAAATTGATATTGTCAAGAGGACAATAAAAAATTTAAATAATTAATTGAAAATACTGAAACCACAAAATAAATTCCACAATGTTATTTAAATTATACTGTATATATAAGCAATTTATATTTTAAATCACAATACATATCTTTAGTGGGATTATTATTATTTAAATAAAAATAAAATGAAATTATTAATACTGTAATAAGTTAAATGGATAAAATGACTAAAATGTGTTATTGTATTTGCTCTTAAAGCTATTCAGTTTGACCTTTAAGGTTTGTGTGACGTGTCTGGCTCTTCGAGGGGGTTAGTGGGGCCCGGGCAGGTGGAGTTGGCAGGGATTGTGTTCCTGGCAGCGCTCCACCGTCAGACTTACTGCTGAGTCAACAACCACCAATAATGTATCTGTTCAGTGAATAATAGTCTGCCAAAATCTGATGTTATAACCTTGATCAAACACACAGGGATGTGTTGATGTGTCCACTTGTGCAGCTGCTACCAAGAATAATTAATTGAATTAATTTGCCCAGCAAATGAAGCCATTCTGTACGTCGTTTGCGAGTGAAAGGCCTTTTCAGCCGTGATGACGCACGGCATTATGCCCCGGCTCATCTTCAGTTTCCTGCCTCGGGACGAGCTACCTATTGTTCGGCTACAAGCTCTGCTCTTTGGCTTTTCTTGGGAGTCCCTTTGCAAGGCCACTGCCAAGTGCAGCCCGGTCACAGATGGGAATGAAGATGCCTGAGTTTTATGAGTGACCTCACTTCTCCAAAACAAGCCGACATGCGCTTGACTGTGTGTGGTGTGTGTGTGTGGTGTGTGTGTGTGTGTTGTTGTGTGTGTGTGTGTGTGTGTGTGTTTGTGATATTACTTCTTTTTCCTCCCGCCCTACTCGAGTAAAACCACGTTCTTAAAAGATTTCTGTTAAGTACTTCCCCACCCTCTGAAGGGCAGCCGACTGAACTGACTTTGTGTGGAATTACTCATCTTAGAAAGCAGTCTGCAGGCACTCTAACGGTTGAAGAAAGCTTGCAAAGTCATGAATGAGGCATGAAGATGAACAGACGTACATTCTGATCACGTGGTGCATTGCTTTAACTGCAGCCATGCTCTTTTTATTGTAGGAAAGCTTTGCCATAGAATTAATGAAACTCAGTATTCAATTGGTAGTTTAAAGGGTTAGTTCACCCAACAATGAAAATTATCCCATAAATTACTCACCCTCAAGTCATCCTAAGTGTATATGACTTTCTTCTTTCAGACGAATCCAGTCTGAGTTTTATTAAAAATTGTCCTGGCTATTCCATGCTCTATCATTGCAGTCAGCGGATGTTATAGTTGAACAGTCCACAAATCGTCAAATAAAGCTTGCGCATTCATAATAAAACGTGCCCTCATACGTGCTGCGTCATCCGCCGGAACGGCTTCCGTGTATGACAGTCAGCAGAAGTGAGAGAAAAGTGTTTATTACATTTGAACATCATGGCGATTTTTTCTATAAAAACCCTGGATTGATGCACGTTTTAATTATGATGCTCGCAGGTTTATTTGGACGTACTTGTGGAGTTCACTGCACCCCGCTGACGGCAATATATAGACTGTAATAGCAGGACAATTTTTAATATACCGCGCCTGGATTCGTCTGAAATAAGAAAGTCATATACACCTATGATTCCTCAGGGGTGAGTAAAACACAAGCTAATTTTCATTTTTGGGTGAACTAACCTTTTAACCCAAAGATAGTCATTGTTTACTCACCCATGTCATTCAGAACTTGTATGACTTTCTTCCTTCTGTGGTGCACAAAAGGAGACATTTCGAAAAATGTACTGGCTGCTCTTTTCCATATAAAATTGAACAGGAATTGAATTGCCATGCTCCAAAAAAAATAAATCACAATAGAAGTATCAAATCATGTGATAGCTTGAATGAGAACTACAAAATAAAACAAAAATTGACATTTGATGAAAAAAAAAAAAAAATGGCCATTAACGATAATGAAACTTCAGCCAAGCAGAAAATTGCAAAGTAATTTCTGCCTATTCTGCAGAAGACATGAAATTTAGAGCTTGAGTTGTATGGACCAGTGTTATTGTAGTGTACTATTATATTTTTTATTAATATTTTGACTTAGGTTTTATTTTTATACTTTCAGTGTTATTTTTTAGTTAAATTTTTAGTATGTGTTTTAAGGTCCTTTATTTTAATGTCCAATTATCACTATTAACTAGCTGCTTATTAGCATGCATATTACTGGCATACTGGCCGTTTATTAGTACTTATAAAGCACATATATGCTTATTCTGGCTGACTTATTTTGGATCCTTAACCCTTCCCACCCTAAATTTTAACACTACTTCTAACTATTAATCATGCACCAAATTAGGATTTTATTGGGGAAACCCTTATCAAGTAGTGAATATATGTTCCCCATTCCTAAAGTGTTACCCTGTTTTATTTCAGTTTTAGTTTTTATTTATTTCCATTTAGTAATTTTAGTGTTTTAACTTACCTTATTTCAGTTAGTTCCAGGCAACATGTTCTTTTTTAAAGTTTTTTATATTCGATTTTTATTCTCTTCTTTCAATGACCAAAGAATATTTTTATTTAATTACTTTTAGTTAACTATAATACCCTGTATGGACTCCTTATTCCAATTGACTTCACTTTCATTGTATGGAAAAGATCAGCTGAGATATTTTTGTTCAAAATTCACCTTTTTTTTCTTTGAAAAATTAATTTGTAACCAAGTTTGTAGGCCACAAGGGTGCGTAAATACATAAATTTCGATTTCTGGGTGTTCTTTCAACTGCTCCTAAGATATTTTCCTGTATTATCTGTTAACTTTTGGCTACTATATAGGTTTGTTGGGGGAAGAGAACCAAATGTAGATACAAATTAGGTCTAAACTATGACTCCATTGATAGAGACTGCGGCATTCCCCCGCCTACTTCAGAATTTGTGAATATATTTGCAGTACCTGACCAATATTATCTTGCAATATAAAAACCTACTGATCGGTGCATTTATTGGCTGGAATAGAATGCAACTTACTAGTTAATGAATACCAATAACGGTAATACTGCTTACTGCCTACCTATGTTAAGCATTATGCAATGAAAACAAAAATCAGGTTGCAATTTCTATACAAAGGCACCTTTTCATATTATTATTATTATTATTCTTATGCATTTATTTATCGTAAAATTTATTATAAATACAATTTTGGCATACTTATTCATTCCATGCATACAGAAAATGTGCATATATTGCAGTAGTAAGTATAGGATGTCTGTATGCTATTCCAAACATAGCTGTTGCATTGTGGGATTTCTAGCACAACGCCAGATCCTCGCAGTATACTTGATTATTGATTTTTGAATTCCTCTCTAGAATTAATGTTTGCTCTAAATTCAAACAAGTCACGTTTCACAGAACTCATCCTTGAACCTCTAGCCAGTATGACAGATTTTAATGCAAGCCCTTTAATTGAAGTTTAATGATCTGGCTTTATAGGAAGGCTTCCCAGGGAGCATTGCATCAGCTGTTTTTGTCCCCTGAGAGATCGGAGCTTCATTTGAGACTGCAGCTGTAGTAAACAATAGAATTATGCATTTATTATCCCTGGAATCATTAGCACGAGCACCTCATAATCCAACAATATCACTGCTGCGCGTTCTCTTGAATAGAAATGCCAATCATTGATCCACATCTAGTTATAAATAGCTGTATTTACACCATTTGGCTGTATTTACCTAGTGGAAAGGAGCTGTGGTATGACATTGTGGTTGTGAAAGCTGACAAAACCTAATTAAAGCCCTGATTGATCTAATTAGTTTATCATCTCAATTTGCATGTCGATTTAGAGGCTCATTTGCCCTACTGAGATTCCATCGTGTACTTGCTTTAACGAGACAAACGCGGCAGTTTCAACCAGCATATTGTCAGCTAAAATGTTTCTCAATGAAGATAATGCTCTGAGGTACTTACAAAAATGGCATATTAAAAATCAAACAGTATCACTCATTCTATCGATTTGATACCAGAGGGCTGGCTGACTAGCTGATGGCTGCTTTTGTGTATACATATGATAATGCTGTGAGTCAAAATGGCGAGGTATGAATGTACACACAGGCTATTTATCTAAAGTGAAAATAAACACATTTATGTCAAATTCTGTGCATTGTGAGCAGCCAAATAGACCTTACTCTGTCTGCTATGTTGATAATATGAATCTATATCGTATTATCTATATAGAATCTATATAATATTAACAGGAAAAACAGAGACAAACACTGCTCTTAATGTATTTATTTGTTCATAATTACAGTTTTACTGAACATTTACTTGGAAAATCTTGAAGTTATGTTTAATTTAATTTATTTGAAAATGTATATTAATATTAATATTTATATGTATCTAATGCATCTTTTAAGTTAGATATTCAAATTAAATGATTAAAATGAATGTTAATATTTATTTAAAACATTTTTGTGTTCAGTAGTATCAAAATTGGTATTAGCAATTGTAAAATAAAAAAACAATTATAAGATATTTGACATTTAATGTTTAGTTATGAGGAGTAGAACTTTGGACCAATAAGATTTAACAGTGGGTGGAGCTTCCCAGCAGAAATATATAAACAAAGTGATCACAGACATTGACAACAAAGCTAATAAAGTCAAGAAGCAAGAAGTCGTCATTTATAAGACGCTAAACATGTTACTTACTGGCTTATATTAGACATTTCTGAAGGTTAGGCTGATGATACACGGCAATTATTTGAGCAGTGTTGCCATCAACGGGCAACCAGGTGAGACACAGGGCCCACGATCGATCTAAAGTATCCAAATAGAAATTTGTTAACCATTCTCAATGGGAAAGTGCCCAAGCAACAATGCTCAAAAAAAGTTGCCCCGTGTATTATCAGCCTTAGTCTTTGCTCGTCCAGTACTGCTGCACGTTCTGTTTCCCTGAGTATTTGTAATGTGGAGTTTAAAAGCTTTTTTTAAGGCTTTGTTTTGGAACAACCACCATGTTGATGTAGCTTCTTTTTCCACGCACGGCTTATTTATGCTTTATCATTTCACAATGCGCTGAGAGAATAAGTGCTGTGTTTATGTTGGGCTAAAGATTGAGCAGCGTTCGAGCTCAGGCATCTAATTTAAAGTCTGTAAATCACTACCCAGGAATGTGGCTTTCATTTCAGCCGCATCACAGAACGAATTCCAGCAATAAAATATTTCGCAGGGAGGATGTGTCTGTACAAACGACGTACACTACAACAGCACGGCTTTCATCGCGCAATATTTAGAGCATTTAATAATTAGAGCTGTCTTTTGAATGTTAATGGGTTTTAGCCTGAAGGGAGTTAGAGAGGTAATTTCAGGTCTAAAGGCCAGGAATGACAAAAGGCCTGCTTTGGCGTTCCTTCCCGAAGTTCCCGTCTCTGTTTAACTGTGTGAATCTGGATTAGTTCAAGGGTCGACTTCTCACAAACCTTTCCGAGCGTCCTGCAACTTAGGGACAATGTCTGTTTTTTTTCTCTCCCACACACACACACACAGCCTTACATTCTCTCTCCCGGTCCGTCTCTGTGATTAATCCACTGTTTGCCCTGTGGAGGAAAGCAGAAAAAGTACTTCAAATTATCTCCCCTTTTTAAAGGTGTGTACAGATGTGATTATGAACGTGCTGGTTTGAGGTCAGTTTTCTCGGCCATAACCTCTATTATGTCCAATAACAGGCCTCTGGTTGTTTGTTTAACATTCATTTGGAAACGAAACCTGCTGATGTGCCATCTAGCTGTGTGTGTCGTTTACTGCGGCTGTGGTCAGAATTTACGGTTTTTGGAATTTAGGCAAGCACTCTGGCCACATCTGTGGAAGTAAACTCAAGGCTCCATCAGACGGCTTGTTTAAAGTGGTCATATGATGCTGCTAAAAATAACATTATTTTTGTGTATTTGGTGTAATGAAATTGTTTGTTTATGCGGTTTAAGGTTCAAACACATTATTTTCCACATACTGTAGCTTATTGTTTCTCCTCTTGCCCCTACGCCTTTCTGAAACGCGTCGATTTTTACAAGCTCATTCGGTCTGAAAAAGCGAGGTGTGCTGGGATTGGCCAGCTATCCAGAGCGTTGTGATTGGCCGAATACCTCAAGCATGTGACAGAAATATTACGCCCCTTAACCATATTGTGATGCCCTGTCCAGCCGGAGCGACGAGACATAAACATTAAATCCCATTATAAACAGGCATTTGTTGCATCCAGTGGGGACATATTTTATGGATTATAATGACTAATGATTTTACATTAAACCATTCTCATTTGTGATAGGATAAATGACAAACAAAGCTCTGCTCTACACTGCTTCCCAAACGCCATGCGTTTTTACTCGCCGTGGCAAATGCTTTAAGTAAGGTCAACGTACTTGCAGTCTGTGAGTCAGAACAGCCGGCATTGTAGTCTACTCTCCCTGGATCAGGAAACAGTCCTCCATAAAATGCAATGGACACATCTAAATATTATGGGTTGAACTGTTCTGGAACAGTGTTGTAAATACAACTTAACCACTAGTTCTTAGAACTTGTCTCGTTTTGGAAGCCAAACAAAGTGTTTTGCTTTCATACTAACACAGCGCGCCAACCCTAAGTGAGTGGGAGGCCGGCTTGATTGAGCAGCGGCGGCGGGGTTGAGAATGGCGTGGCCGGCGGTTTCGACGAAGGAGCGTCCGGCGGGCTTTTGCGGCAACCACATGTGACGACCCCGTGTTGGACTTTGCTTCGTCGACGGTGAAAGCCGATCCGTCGATCCACAGCGCAAAGTTTGATGTATTTCCTCAGCGACCAGTACAGATAAGATCTAGGCATGACGAAGTGGATATCGTACTCATTTGGAAGACCAAACAAAGTAGCTTCGCTTTCCAACGAAACACACAGCGCTTTACGACATGGCTGTAGCGTCAACAATACTACAGCGAGAATTAAAGTTGCGCCTTCTTTCTTTGCGTGAACATTTGGGCGGCGTTATGCAAATCTTCCCACATTGTGATGTAGACGTGTGGGGGCGTGTTAGAATGAGCCATTTTAGGTAGACGTGATTGACTCTTAACTTTTATAAAGAATATCTCTTTGGATTTGAGACTTTAGTCTTTGCAACTTTACAGATCTTCTTTATGCCCCAAGAGCTTGTAACACCAAAAAAAAAAAAAAAAACAAAGAGAAAGGAAAAATTGAAATCGCATCATATGACCCCTTTAATAAGCAGTAATGGTGATCCCGGACAGTATCCCCAACACCAAAGTGGTGGAATGAGATGAATGAGAAAATGAAATTGTTGATGTCAACAACTATTTGTCTTCGTTATTTCGGTATGTGGCCTGAGGAGTGCCGAGCGAGATGAGAATGGCTCTCTGTGAGCAAGAGCACTCAAAGACAAACATGCTAAAAATAGACTTGAAACAGTTGAGTTTGTGATTCTTGGTGTAATGTTTTACTTCCTGTTTTGTGGGCCTCTCACAGCTGGGTATTACGCCATCTTGTGACCAAAAAGCAGAAATGCAGCTTGAACAGTGCTGAGATTGTAGAAAAACTATATTAATAAAATGAGACCACAATGTTGAAATAAATCTCTGGAAAAAGACTAAAAATAAAAAAACATGTCAACATGTCAATCAAAAAAAAAAAGGTCTATTAACAGGACTGTCTATTTGCAGTTTGCACAAAATTCTTATTTGACATTTTTACTTGTTTTACTTTTTTTATTTTGTTTTATTCCATTATTCTAAATGGTTATTCTCGTACTAATTTATTATATATTTTTTAATTTCTATAAATGTATTAAAAATATAATATAAAATATGTTAATATAATGTATAAAAATCTGAATAAAAATGAAAAAGACAAATAATAAAAATAACAAATGCACAATTAAAAATAAAAAAATCTCTTTTCCTATTACATTAATGGAAACTGTTTGGAAAATGTGCTCAGTTCAACTAAATTCAGTTCACAAAGTAAGTAAATAAATAATAAAATAATGGTCCTAAAATAAGATCTCTTTTTCTTTGTACACAGCACAATAAAAAATATGACCCATAGTCCCAGACATTCCCAGACATTCTGGACATTTTTGACAGGTTTCATGCAATTCACCCGAGTACTGCGTGTGTCATATTTATTTTTGTGCTGTGAGAATTTATGCACTGGAATTTCCTGGAATCAAATCACATTAATAATGATTTAATACTTGTTTAAAACCTGAAGCCACTCACGTCTATCAAGTGTCGGTTTACAATAATATGATGCATTGGTATATTTGTACTCGCACTGTATTTTTGATACATTCGTACTTGTATATTTTTACGTTGCTGTGGCAACACTGGATGTCCAAATGTTATTCTTCAAATGCAAGTCTATTGGATTATGTAATGCTTATGTAAATCAACAGAGCTATTTGTGCATGAGCTATTTCAGTGGGCAGAGGAAACCTGAGTATTGATTGCAGGATGTTGTTCTAATAGCGGCACCCGCGCTCACAGGAGTGCCGTGTTAAATATTAGTTATTTGCTCTACGAGTTAGAAAGAAAATGGACAAATATCTCCCAGCCCGAAAGACTCACTCTTCAGAGAGCATCTTTATATGTACCAGCGATAAAAGTGGAAGAAATTAAATTCGACTTTCAGTTCCCTCATAGGATCTCTTTAATATCTCACTTGTTTTTTCTAGAGTGCACTTTGAGGCCAAAGTCTCAAACTTTGAGACTTTGGTCTAAAAGTGAGTTCAGTTCTGTCCAAAACAGATGAACGTGAATCTGGCAATGTTTTATTAAGTTGGTTGTTGTACGTATCATTTAGAAATAAAATGTCTGGTGAAATAAAATATCACATTTGAAAATAACATATCACCATGATGTGTTAACTATAGCAAACACGAGATAAACACATTAGCTGAAGCAACCATGTCATTTGAACTCACTTCCACAAGTCATTGAGCTCTTTTATCATGAGTCGTGTTTCATGGGACTCTTACCGAGCGCTCCACATGGCAAATATAGTGCTGTACCAGGTGAGCTCCAGAGCAAGTTTATTACATTAGAAGAACCATGCATATGGAGCTGGTTATGTGATGAAAATGTCAAATTGTATTAGTTTACAAAAGGTTCTGAGGTCATAACATGTGAAAATAAGTGTATATTAATCAGTAATCTGCCCTATAATCATAATTTGTGTCAAAAGTAATAAAAGTCGAAGTGTTTTACTGCCACTAGTGTTCATTTCAGCTGGAAACTGCAGTGAATTGTACGTATAGGTACATTTTTTGGAGTTTTGTAACAATGTAGGCATAGACACGTTTTTCCGACTGTGTTGAATAATTTGAATTGTTAAATTGAATTTAAAAAATGAAGTAATTTGAGCTATTTTATTCTTGTTTATTGTGTAGCTCTATACACTTACTGCATGTCAACTAATGATTCAGTTATGTTTTCCTAAGGACTTCTAGAGACTAAGGAGATACTTAAATGAAACACAACTGAGAGCTGCATTAAGTCTCAAGAGCAATTTCCATTCTAGTTTCAATTCACACCACAGCCATTATATTTAGAGTAATTTAGCTGGAGGTTGTAATGAGGTCTGTCTTACAAATTTAGAAAGGTGTCTTTTTAATATCATCCATCTGTGCAACTGCATATAGCTGCGTACAGCCTCAATACTAGTCGGTGTCTAATATTGACCTCAAATTTACTGTGATCAGGCGTGCACTGGCAGGGTTTTCGGTTCCACCCTGGTCATGTGGTTGCGGTTAAGGGCTGCAACAAATGAAGTTGTAAGAGCGAGGCCCTCACGTTTCCCCTATTACATGCAGAAATGCCAGTTCTCCATGCAGGAAAACCCCACTGACCTCAGCACAGCTTCTTCCTGCACAATCCCACCAGCCACTGCTGCACAGGAAATTGCAAAACACAAACTGTAGATTACCTTCTTCGACTATGTCTTCTACACCCTGCTAGGAAATAATACACCGTTCGTTTACATCAACTTTCAGTAAGAGTTACATAAGCCGGGCCTCCGGTACCACGATAACATCTGCATTTACTCTTTGCCCCACTTGATTTTTATAAACACCACTTTCCCAATGGCCCACGCTCTTATGTGTAACACATCCCCGGGCAAAGGTGGCAGGAAAAACAGCACCTCAGCGGAGCATGAATGCTGGTCTTTGTATAACTGTTGCATTCTTTAAGTATGATTCATTTTAATGGTCCGGTGTTCTCTGAGTTGCTTATTATGGAAATTAGTGTTATATAAAAATGAATGGGGGGGGTTAGGAGAGATGCTGCAACACAATCTTATTACCCACTCAGCAGTCTTCCCAACCAAGAGGAGTGCGTGCAGACCAAAGCGTACGGGCGCACCGTCGTGGTTTTCAGCGAGCTGTTATCTCTGTGATGATGGCCTTATCTGCCCACATTATACAGGAAGCTTTATTCTCCTCACGATTCGTAAAGCAATTATGCATCTGAATCAATGACAAGGAGGCAGTTTGCACAGCAAAGTCACTTTGTGGATAAATTAAGGTGTTCATATTAAGTGCACCACTTTAAAAGGCTATAAAAAGTACTTGTCTCTAAAAATGATGTTTTCGATGGCTATAAGATTCTTTTGAACAGGCTCAAGGTGACACATAACACAGGTCTGGATTTCTAAAATAAACGATTCATTTGTTGAGGCAGTCTTTAAGTTGAACTTGAAAGTGCTATCTTGTGCTCAAAGACACAAATGTTCTCCAACAGCTCTTTTTTCGCAGAAAAATGGAGAAGGATCTGCAACAAAAAAACAGCATATCACAGTTGTAAATAAAACAGAGATTACAGAGAGTACGTTTTACAAGAAAATACTATTTCAGTCTACTATAAATAAATCATTTAACTTTTTAAAATTTTACTTGCCATTTCCTTGTAATTGTGAAATTTACTAGCAATTTCTAAATGAATTTACTTTTTCAATTCTTTATCAGTTTTTTTCACTGACGGTCTTTCCTTATGATGATTCCTCTTCTTAATTTGAGAAAAAAAAATTCCAAACTGCACCACTTTGCTTATTTTATGCTTATTTAACAGACAAAATTCACACTTCAATTCACATGCAAGATATTCATGAATAAAGTCATTTTATTTTAGCCAGATGGATAAAGTATGTGGCTGCAGCACATTAAATATCATTTTCAAATGCGTGCAGGTGATGTGATCCGTATATTAATATTCCAGCCTCAGTTTAAGAGTGCTGGGTTTTGAATGGCATATGAATGTGACTATATATGCACAACTTAATCTGCAGGTGGTGATGAGTAAATGCCCAGCCTTCATATAAATAAGCAGCCGCTTCCTGCTCCATCACAGAAGCGGTGTTCTCAAAGACAGAGGCTTTGAGAACACCTGAGCCCAGCCAGAGTCTGCAAAACATGTTGATCTGGCCTAAAAATGAACCGTTGCAGTCAGTGCGCTGAATAGAGGAACTAAAATAACTTCAGCAGAGCTTGTGATTACAGACAGCTCTTGAACTGTGGCCTGATTCGTTTTCATGACTTTGCAGCTGCTCTAAAAGGGGATGCAAATGTTTTTGTGGATGTTAAAATCTATCTACCTGTTTGCTGATTTTCTAATGTCTTGTTGAGCCTGACATTAAGTATTTATTGAGCCAAAATATAATTACACAGTCATTTTTTTTTAAGCAAGGAGGAAAAAAGAAAAAGCATGGTTCAGAGAAGAGTCCCATGGCCTCAGAAGTGGTCTATCTTCAGTGAAGCTTTGTACAGTTGTAATGGACTGACAAGTGAAGTCTGATGGGGAGAAAAACTCAGCATGACACTTGTACATTACTGGCAGCGGTTCTGTTCGGTTAAACTCAGGTCTTTGTAGAAATGTTTGGAATGGGGACAGGAAGGGGGATGAGCCTCGTTTCCAGCCACATGAGGGGAAATAGTCCTGTTAATGGATCGCTCTTGTGGCACTTCAAGTTATTCTTTGTACTCCCACAGTGAGTACACGTCCAGACCATCAAGGAGGTTTTTGGTTCATTTTCCAGCGAAATGTATCCCACCACACCATTTGTGACAAAATGGTGCATTTGCCTGTTTCCATTTGTTTATTTTTATTTTGGAAGCCGGCCCAGTCAGTGGTCTTGCTCTTTTCTTGTAAAACCTACTTCCTGTCCTTGATGTGCTTTCTATCTTGCAGCTTTTTGGGATTGCATGTAATATTACTACTGAATGTAATATAAGTATTGCGTGTCATGTTTTCATTTGCTGTCAAATGATATTTTATACTTCACTTTGTATTTACAAAAAGTAAAATATTTACAATTATTTAATGAAATTAAATTGCAGGTATACCCATGTTAAATATTTTGTCCTTTTACATTGTATTAATTTAAAAAAAAGGGCTTTTTCTAAGTAAAACATGAATTTCAGGAAATTTTAGATATTTTCTCATTTCGCTTTTTCAGGTGGTAGATATAATTGCAGATCACTTGCATCCAGCTGAGTTATGTGCAATAGTGGTAACAAAAATATTTTAAAAAGGTAGAACCAGAAAAATTGCACTCTTTCCATTGGGTGTGGGGGGGTATTTGGTTATCAAAATGTATGAAATACAAACATGTCATCCAAATGAACTGCAGAACACTTACATATCGTTTTGTTTTGTTGGCTTTAAAAAGAACTGATTGTGCATTAACAGCTAAAAAGACTGATCACATATTATTAGCATTTAACAGTCCTTGTTTTATTTCATCAGTCACCTTAGGCTGTTTATTTGTTGTCTAAGGTTATAATTTTGGCATCAAAGCCAACATTTTGGTATCGATCCAGCCACAATACCCTAAAGACTGGCAAGAAAAACCTTGAATACATAAGGATTTCAAAATTAGCAATGTCTGTGTACATGTATATCTGTATCCAGACCAATGTTGAAACTAAATCTTTGTGTTTGCTTAGCTCTATCGCTCTCTCTCATAAAGGGACATTTAATTGCATATTTCCTGTTCTTGGCATCGTGCCCTTTACTGGCTGTATGAAATGGAATTATACTGCTGTCTATCTGCCAGCTGCATGAGCTCAATGAAAATAACAAAAAATTAAATCTCACAGACGCCCTCAACCTCTTAAAAACAGTTTCCCTCTGAGGAAAAACTATATAGCATAACTTGCAAGGAAAGATTTTTTACAGTTTTTCCCCCCTCTGTGAACTAAAATGGGAAGGGAACGGTGACTTGTTATTCCCATAAATGGTCATGTGGCGAGAATGAGTGAGGATATTCGTCATTATTTATTCCCCGACTTCTCACCTTGTGACAGGGGGCTATTTCCATTCTTATCTCAACTCTCACTCATATAAAAAAAGCACTCAGACATAAATATAGGCAAATTAAAAGAGTAACATCTGATATCAATTTTCCCTCCAGCTAATCGAAAGAGAATATAAGGTAAATATAACGTCACCCCTTGCACGAGATTTAAAACTGGGTCGTCATAAGAACAGCTTTAAGCTCACCAAGGAGTCTGTGGGGGTTTGAAAAAAACTCCTTTAGTTCCAGACGAGGGAGATTTCTGAGGATTAGCTGTGAACAAGATAAGTCATTGTGTGCATTATTATACCTCCATTATGTAAACATGAAGTGAAACATTACAGTGGGAATCAGGTATTTGGCAGCTGCCTGCTATTTTGATTTGACTGCACGGACCGAGCCGTTTTCCACTTTTAGCAGCTGTAACATGTTTAAACTCTTTTGGTAATGGGATCTGAAGATGAATGTTCCCTCTGGGCTCCTGCTTAGCTTTGCCACTGGCCGGCCGCCAAACCTCAGTCGGCATAGTTTTCCCGCACAGCCCTTGTCTGAGCATGCTCAGTGCGTCCCGCCTCTGAGAGCCCCAAACATCCCGGCGTTGAGTAAACATACGGCTACAAACTAAAGGAGATGAATCCCTTTTGAGATACCACCAGATCTTATTAAAGGGGTCATATGACGTTGCTAAAAATAACATTATGTTGTGTATTTGGTGTGTGTTTATGCGGTTTAAGGTTCAAAAAACACATTATTTTCCATATAATGTACATTATTGTTTCTCCTCTATGCCCAGCCTTTCTGAAACGCGTCGATTTTTACAAAGCTCATCGTTCTAAAAAAGCGAGGTGTGCTCTGATTGGCCAGCTATCCAGTGTATTGTGATTGGCTGAATACCTCAAGCGTGTGACGGAAATGTTACGCCCCTTAACATACTGTGATGCCGTCTCCCGGCCAGAGCGACGAGACCCGGTCCAGGTGCTCTGCTCGTGCACATCCCATCATCGGTTCTCTTTTAGCAGTTCAGTCAATGTACTGTTAGGAGTAACTGAATAACTCGGGATATTGGTTTATTTCACGTCAGAGGGAGTGTCAGACACGTTTATAAACCAAATAACTTAAGCCATTTGTGGATTAGTGCATACTGGAGACGCGAACCGTTTCAAACGATTCAGTTCGAGTTGGTGAACTGGTTCGACCGGTTCACTAAGAAGATCCGGTTAAATAGAACGATTCGTTCGTGATCCGGACATCACTAGACGAGACAAAACCAATAAAAACACATTACAAGCGAGGCATTTGTTGCATACATTGGGGACATAATTACTGATTATAACGACTTATACTGACTTTTTACGCATTGCATTGCATATCGCACTGCTTAAAACAAACCATTTCTGCCATTGCGATCGTAGAACCCACAACGCTACTCTACACTGCTCAAAACTCGCGTTTTGAATCAGCATTGACAACTATTTAAATATAAAAAATGTAACATCGTTTACCCAGGATGAGTCAGAAACGCCAGACTGTTCTGCAAAGTTGTAACTGCCACTTTATAGAAACAGCCTTTTGGCAGCAACGCATCAGGTCTACTGTTCAGGAAACTCCTCATCCAGTCTTCCATAAAATGCGCTGCACATATCTGGATTTTTGGGTTAAACTGTTCTGGAACAGTGTTGTAAATACAACTTAACCACTGATTTCTAGTCGTGTCCTCTTTTGGAAGACCAAACAAAGTAGTTTCGCTTTCACAACGAAACACACAGTGACTCCACAACATGGCAGCGGCGGCAACAGAGAGAATAAAAGTTATGCCTTCTTTCTTTGCGTGAACATTTGGGCGGCATTATGCAAATCTTCCCACATAGTGATGTAGACATGTGGGGGCGTGTTAGAACGAGGCGTTTTAGGAGGGCGTGGATGAGTCTTAGCTTTTATAAAGAATATCTCTTGGATTTGAGACTTTAGTCTTTGCAACTTTACAGATCTTCTTTATGCACCAAGAGCTTGTAACACTTCAAAGAGAAAGGAAAAATTGAAATCGCATCATATGACCCCTTTAAACAAGAATGACGGGAATGATAAAGAGGGAAGTTGTAGACACAAAAGAAGCACCAAAAAATCACAAATAATTGTAATAGAGCAGTCTATCACTTTTAGCGGTCTCCATCATATTTATGTTTGACTTCGCCTACCGCTTCTTTTTTGCATTTGTGTATCGTGATGCACGAGATGTGAAATGTATTTGGATTAGGACTGGTGTACTAGAGGATATATTTATTATTCCGCATGCCTCCAAGAGTTCCCAGCCAGACTCATTAATCACATCGGACACATTATAAAAACTTCAAGCTACAAGAGTAGAGAGGCAGATCATGTTGCTGTCTACCTCTATTCCCAATAACATTCTCAAGTAAATCATAATTTCATATCTACTGTCATCTTGGCTTTGATTTTCATTAGTCTTCACTTTTAGTTTTCTGGATGGTACTGATCTAACGGAATGTGGAGCATTACAGAAAAAGTAAATTTTCATTAGGATCACATGCATTATTCACAATTTGTTCCCTATTTGCCTAATTGTGTGTATTCACTCATGCAAGAGTTCATTGCTGGCCATTCTTTCAGCTACATGCACTTTTATCATGCTGATTGTCTACTAACAATTACAGATTTTTACTTTAAACTGTCTTGGAAAATTTGACCATGACTTTATTACAAATTTGATTGTTTTACCATTGACTAAGACACAGATTCAAGTCGCGATAAATTCATAATGAAACTGATGTAGTGACAGATCTTTTATTCTGGATTGTGATGTATATTTGAGCGTAACAGAAAAATGTAAAATTTAAATAAAATAAACATGCATGGATGAACTGTTGACGAGATCGATAACATGCTTTTCGAAAAATTTACATTTCATGCCGACTTTAAAATATGACATTACACTCTAATATTATTATTATTTTATAAACCATGACAATCAAAACAAAGAGTGACATCAACCATTTTAATAGTTATGGTGTGAAAATGATTTGTGCTTATTTATCCAAGTTGAGACATAATTTCCAACATAACCCCAATTTTTGCATGTTTGATCATTTTGATTAATTCAATGTCAGTGAAGAGCATTCTTGACATCAAAAAACAAAGTAAATATTGTGTGCCAAGCTATATATTTGTAAAAGTGTGTTATGAATACGGTTATGAATATTTACATTTAAATGCTAACAATTAAAGTAGCCTTCGCAAGACAAATGAATCATTTTATTGAAAAGGCATTATTAATAATGCAATTTCTATCACATATTGAATGGTGATTTGAGATGTGTTGGAAATTTGTTCGTGATGGTTGAAAAAATTAAGTTAAAAATAAACCAATGAGTTTTAAAAGTGTGTTTTAAGAGAGTATATTTCATACAAGCCCATAGGGTTAAAAGTGTCTGTATGAAGAAAAAACAGTCATCTATTGTGAACAAAACCACATTTTTTATAACAGTGGTTCACAGGAAGGAAACTTTTCTTTTTGTTTCATGATGTCATGCATGAGTCAATTTCAGTTTGTCTTGGATAACAGATAAAGCCTGCAGGAAACAGTTATTATTATTAACAGTTACAGAAAAAGACAGGAATGTTTAAAGTAGAAGTACAAACAGATGATGAATCAGTCTGATTCTACTAACCAGTATCACTTCCTCCTTTCCCTCAGACTCATCCTACCCTATGAGAGGTTTACTAAAGGAGAGGAGGACAAACCCCTTCCGCCTGTCAAACCCCGCAAACAGGAGGGCAGTGCCCAGGAGGTCGTTGTAAAAACAAAGATGACGGCAGTTAAGCGGCCAAAGGACGAACAAAAACCTCGGAGTGAAAAGGACGCTTCAGCTGAAGTTACAGAGCCGGTCAGTCTTTCATTGTGTCCTTGTAACCTGTTTTGAAGCAACACACAAACTTACAGAAAAAGTGACTAGCCTCTTATGCTCATCAGGGCTGTATTTCTTTGCTAAAATATTAGACAATTCAAAGTAACTGTTTTCTATGTTAATATATAAAAATACTTACAAGATTCCTGTGATGGCAAAGCTGAATGTCCGCATCATGTACAATCCTTAGCGTACATCATTCTACGAGAAAAGTAGAGATGGCATCACGAACGAGATGTCGGCCAGGGTGATCGGAATCGGATGATGTTCCTCATGATCGGCCCGGATCGGTTGAATCGGCCGATCAGTCTCACTTGCTTCCGATTCTAGAGCCGTTCCGTTTTGTTACCAGAGGCACAGGCAATAACATCAGCTGCGCATTCTCGCTCTCTTCTCTCCCACGACATCTTCTCTCTCACACACGTCTCATTCGCTCCAGTTAAATAGTGCTTGTATTGCGCATTTATTTTATATCCCGACAGAGGTTTCCACGCTTAACCGCAAAAGTGCGCGCAACACACTGATACTATAGTAGTGGAACCCGTGCACAAACCGGCGTCCAGTGTCAAAAACAGCTGGTGAGCCACAAATCCCAAATGGAGTGGCTAAACTGCGCTAAGACGTTCAATACATAAAAATTATGTCAAATGTCCGTTTGGCGAGTATCCGTTAACACAGTCAGTTTTGGGAATGTAAATAGTGAGAAAGAGAACAGGAGTGTAGAACATTGGGTCGTGGATGACACTTTTAAAGGACTGCCAGTCCATATTCTGCTGCGTCTGGCCTGTTAATCAAAGAGAACACCAGACCCAGAAAATTATTTCTGCATCTTGACTGAATACGTTTATCACGTTAATGGTAGCAATTAATCTGTATGTACTGTATAACCAATGCTAGGCACTTCACAATAAGCTGCTCACTTAGTTGTCCGAAACGCCTTGACATTTATGATGGTGCTGTTTGTTTGCCAAATATTTTTTAGTTGTTCTTGATTTAGTTAGGGGACTTGTTACTTGTGTTTTTTTTTTTTTATGACAAGACACCCTTGAGTTGAAAGAAAGTAGTTATGTGATGCGCGTCAGAGGTGTATGTTGTAGGTGGGCCCTGTGTTAAGTTCTCGTCGCGAGCAAAGCACCAATGGCAGCATCACACGGGAAAGCAAAATCATTAGCAGCGTATCGGCGACATGATCACACTAATAACGCGCACAAAGAAAAGGAATTGGCAATCAGGGGGTAGCAACATCTCTACAGAAATCCTTAAGTATAATTAGTGCTCAATTTGCGCTCAATTATCACAATTATGTGAACCCGACACAAGCTCTACGTAGTCATAGGGACGGGACAATGAGGTCATGGCAGTACGGTTGATGGGGAAGTCCGGCTTGTTAACCCCGTTATAAGAAGATTTGCCCCGATACGACGGCAGCCGTGTCCGCACAGCATACTCGGGCTACTGGGCAAGAGTGTAGGTCTTCGGGGGGAGGAGGATAGAACACACTTGAGTCGGAATTGAGACGAGTGGTCCGCTCTTACACAGCAACCCCTAATACCGTAAGCGATAGCACGGGGAGACCGACGTTGAGCAAAAAGGCAAATCCGAACCCCACCAAACTGCTCGGCGGGCGGCAACAGCAAAAATGGTTGCCCAATGCTGCCCGGGTGTAGTTGTCTCGCGGTGTGGGTGTCACCCTACATCAGGTACGGCTGGTGAGGTGCACTGGAGTGGGTAAAGCAAGAAGCACAAAGATTGAGGTATGGTCACCTACTTGGCGTATACATCACGTCCCAAAAACCAATAGATGGTTTTTTATAATGATATTATCCGCAATGTGGAAAACAGAGTTATATATACTTGTAAATTGCAAAAATGGTCTTCAGTATCCGTCATGTCCTTCAGAACTCATGCAATATGTGCCACATCTTCTTCTATTTTGTGAAATGTGATAGATTTTTAGTTCTGATGAATAGAAAAACTCAAACTCAAACTTGATGGTAGGTGCTCTCCCAGTTTCCACAAGCTATATTAAGCAGACAAAATAATAATAAGACATTTTGACATATTAGCAGGATGTCTGAAGGATCATGGGCCACCTCTTGCAATTACAATATATTATATAAGTTTCTAATTAGATATATATATAAAGCATGAAAATAATATTATGAATAGTAAAACGTAATTTTTGATCAAATACATAAATGCAGTCTTGGTGAGCATAGAATTTTTTGAAAAACTTTTCACCATATTCCTGTCCAGTGTGCATGGTTTCTTTGGGCTTTCATAGATCTCAGTGCAAAAAATGCAGAATAATAATACAGATATAATACGTGCCTGGTCCCCAAAAAGCTGGCTGGAAGAACAGCCATGACAGACCACTTCAGGCTGGCTGCCTTTCCTCTCCTCAACAAATAAGCTGTCACAGACGTGTGAGAATAGCGCTGTCAGGAGCAGCTGGTTTTAACATAATTATTTGGGCTGATTTGGAAGCTCTGACCGCTGCACTACAGCATGGAAATCAAATGCTATTTGTCTGCCTGACTGACGTTTCTGCTATTTTCTGTGAATCTCTGGACTGCAGAGCACAAGGTTTCCCCACAGTTCCATTTTCCATAAGCTCCCTCTGAGTTTTGTTCACAAATCAATTTGAAAGAGATTTTTTTTCATCGACAAGACATTTTGTGCACAGAGCAGCTGTGAATAAGCAAAAAAATAAGCACACGGTTTCTTTAAGAACAAAACTGTGGCATGCATTGGCCCATGCCACAGTTTTGTTCTTATAGAAACCGTGTGCTTATTTTTATCCCTAAAAGCCAATAAATCCATGGTGATTTGCAAATGTCTCTCCAGTTAAGCGTAAATATGAAAAGAGGAGAGCACGACCGTGGAAGGGTATGAAAATTGAGTTATTATTTTCACATGAATAAGCAAATGATTACAGAGAAGATGAAAGGGCTGTTTGAAAATTTCTCTCGACTTGTCAAATTTAGACACATTTCAAAGCCGTTACGCGGTCTGTATTCATTTCTACTGCACATGAAATGACTAATAGGTTATGGTGTGGAAACAAAAAGGGCTGTTGTAGGTTCTTTTCCAGCTGCATGCCTAGCTCATCTGTCTGGTATGTTGTGTAATTTGAAAGGCCTCTCCAGATAATTGATTGTACATTGTACAAGGCAGAAAATTAAAATGGAATTCTCTGTTTGAAGTAGAGCCGATATGACAAGACTGGAGCGCCGAAAAGAGGAAAAAACACTTAGAGTAGAGTTATAGATCTCAGAGAGGAAATCTGGAGAGAGATGCTGGGAGTTGTCTTGGGGGCCGGCATGTCAGTGGAGTATAATCAGAGCATGTAGAAATATAGGCGTCACAGGTCAAATATGTAAATATGAAATATATAGGCATCACAGTGGTCTGTCACAGGTCAAAGGTCTCCATCCAAACCATGCAAATGCCAGTAAGAGACTCATTCTCATTTGAGCTTACCGAAAACCTCACAACTCGGCTAAAATTTATGCTATAGGACATATTCAATTTTAAAGCAGCATTCAATTTTGTTTATATGAAATTATATATGCAGGCTTATTATAGTTACTGTTATTATAGTAAAACCGAAATCATAAAAAATTGTTACTTGAAATAAACATTAACAAATAAAATTAGGTATTAAAAAACGTAAACTTATTTTATTTCAACTAGTTGCCAAAGCAACATTTCATTTAGTTTAAATTGATGTACTAAAAATGACTAAAACTGAAAAATAACTATTACAAATGAAAAGCATCACTAAAACTTTATCTAAAATGAAAATGGAACATACAAAAATAAAAATGAATTTAAAATATATAGTAGTACCTCAGTAATACTAAAATAACAATGACGATGTATAGCCTTTAATTATGTATTCTATAAAAATGATCAAGATGATAATGTTTAATAATAAGCATTGCTTCAGTTTATTAAAGTAACTGTTCAAGATAGGAAAATAGTAATAATAATAATAATGGTTACAGATAATAAAATAATAATCAAAGAAACTAATTACCAGCAATAAAACAACAAAATGCAAGCAATACAACAAAAAAATATTCTGAAAGAAGTAATAAAATATAAAATAAAACTACTTGTCTGTATATTATGGGTCTTCAATTGTACAGTATTGTAAGACATGAATACTGACTTTACACTGAGTTTGACACAATACACAGCGACAAGTCTATTAGGCTCCATTTATGCTGCAATGCCTAATGCACAGATCCAGTATTTTTCTGTCCTGTCTGTTTACATTCACTTGAAACAGCCAGCTGTGTTTACATTAATACCTAACCAAGCACTAAGGACAAGAAGAGCATTTTACTATTCATGTGTGCAGCTGCTCTTCTTGGAATGGTTTTATTTTACTATCAACTTGGTACAAAAGTACCATTAACATACACATTTAGGGCCCACAGTATAAATTACCATAAAATAGTGCTCAAAAGTTGTCAGATAGTAGATCAAGGCAATCATGCTAGTTTCAAGCCTACAAAAACAAGCTGGGACACGTTATTTGTCTCCGTGCTGTGTAATGTGATGTATGAACGTGCGATTATTCACGTGCAGTTGCACATTCATCTGGGTTGAGTGAGGAAATGGAGTGAAAGAGATGAGCCAGCCTTTTATTTGACACCAGCTGATGTCAAACATCTGTGCATCTCTTCCTCCAACACTGATAATGAATGGATGGGCGGTGCACGCCTCTCCTCTGCACCGCTGTCACCACTCTGAAGTTCCGGAAAGCATCTGCTCATTAGAGACACGTGAAGTTTGTCCAAAGTGCAAAGCTTGCATCATGCTCTGGATCACGGTGGATGGCAGCAGGTGTCGGCTGTCTCTTTTATGCAATCATGCTGACTCTGTTTTCTACTCTCATTTAAGTAGACTGCATTTAGAGGATTTTGGCATTGATTTGTTCAACTCTGAAATGATGCAAATCTTACACAGCCTCATCTTTCATCTCATTTGTGTTAAAAAGCAGAAAGAAGAGTTATTTGCATGGGGAAAGCATTGAGGTATCAGCTTTAAGCCTGCAGCTCAGCTCCTGGTGTGCATAAGCGCAAGGTCATCTGTTGATGCACACAACATATGCGCGCCTTGAAAAATACTTTGATGTTGGCCATTTGCATGTAGATGCTGTTCTCACAGCATTCTTCGGCAAGTTTGTGTGTAAGGTTTCTACTGCAGTTATAAAGCTTTCTCAAACTCTTACAATCAAATCGGACCATCTAGAACCAACATAAGTACCACCTAGTCACAATTTTCTCAGCATTGGGCAGACTGACATTTATTTGCATGCAAACTTAAAGGGCAAATATGTAGTTTCTGTGCTACTAGTGTCGCCAATTGCAAAAATAAAGCATATTTCAAGCAACCTTTGCCCACACCCCTACACTCATTACACCCTTAGGATTATTCTTTACCATATTTACCCTGTAAATAATTAAGTAAATTAGCATGATAATATCGTGTATCGGTGATTTCACTAGCTGACGATAGGACGATATGATTAAGTAGCATATCGCCAAACACTATCATATCCATGCCTAAATATCTTCTCTAAAGCTTTAGCCTGCTGCAGTAGCCATGCCCCAAACTTTCACTAGGTTGAGCTGGAAAGAGACCGATGGATCTGAAAGAACCGCTCGAAATTAGAAGATATACCTATGAATGGCATACTGAAAGTTTACAATCCAAGATACAAATTTTAAAGTCCAATTCAAACACATGAATAAATACATTTTGAAATTCGATCTCAAAATCTCTCCCATCTGTCTAAAAACAGTTCCTCTGTCTGACTGGTTATAATATCGATACCATCCTCGAAAGTGTATGCTGAATCCAGTCAAAAGCAGACTACTAAGCATTCATGAAATGAAGGACCTTGAAACTTACTTTGAGGTAAAAAGAGAATAATTTCATGCCTTTTTTGTCAGTCATTTCAGTTTTCACCCTTTTTACCTATTCACATTCTGGACTGCAGAAGTGTAGGCTACGCATTAGAGCAATATTCGCTTGATATATCTAAACTAAAACTATTCCACGGTTCATGCACAATAATTGTTTATGGTTAACTGACCAAGCAAACCCATTCCAATAATCATCTGTAAAACTAATTGGGATTTTTAGAAAAGTATGATTAAAATACAGTAAACTGAAAAATGGACGTTTCATTGTTTCCTGAGTTTCAAAAATAAAATACCAATTAAAAATGTCTACATCTTTTAATATTGTATCACCTATCAACCGAGTCACACCACCCACATCACCTCAGACTAACTAGAATGTAATTGTGTTAGCATGAGAAGCAATGAATGCTTGTCCAGTTTCTTTGTGTAATTCTGCCATTAAGTACATTTCTATGTGTCTGTAGGGGATGGAGGACACGGAACAGCTCCAGGAGAAGCTGTTAGAGAAGCAGGATAGCCAGCAGTACCAGGCTCTAACCCAGAAGGACAGAGAAACAAAGAGTCCTATTTCTGAAGATGAAGGCGTACAACTAGTGATCAAGGATGAAGATCAACCTGTGCTCCATAACACATATGAGCATGCAAATGGGAATGTGTTACCCTCACTTCCTCAAGATTGTGCACCACTCAAATCAGAGGATTGTGACGCATTTCCTGTTGCTGCTATGCCTCTGCACCATGATCATCCTCGCCCCAACTCTCACACACCGGAGCAGTGGCAGCATGGGATGCTGGAATACAAGGTGCCTCCGAGTGCCTTTGCAAATGTTGAACTGTCTAGGCCAAAAGAGGGCCAAAACCAGGTGGGAATGGTGTTGCCCACCCTAAAGCAGAAACCCCTCACATCTCCAGAAATCCCACCTGATAGGGCTGAGCCCCCTAAAAAAGAAGAAGCTTGCTTCAATTTTAATCCCCTCCTCTACCCTAGGGGTAATCCTGGCATCATGTCCCCATTAGCTAAGAAGAAGATGCTGTCCCAAGTCAGTGGAACAGGACTGCGTAATAATTACCCATACGGACCGCCACCTCCATTAGTTAGTAGGAGGTTGTCCAGCAGTAGTGCAGAAGGGTCATCTTCTGGGCAGCAGAACTCCCAGGCTCCTTCCGCTGCAGAGACCAACATGGTGATCAAACGGCCATCAGTTATCCAGCATGCTCAAAGTTTCAAGTCCAGAGGTAGTGAGGACAGGAATTCCTCAACAGAGGGCTCTCAGAAAGAGGGGTGTAGTGTGGGAGATCCAATTCCCCAGCCACAGCCTACCCCGATAAGAGAGCCATACCTTATGAGGGCTGACCCCCATTCCAGCATGGAAAAATCTGCTGAGATGCCTCGTCCTGGCCAGGCTCCAAGCTTCCTGAGTGACTTTTATTCCTCACCTCACCTACACAATCTCAGCCGACAAACCGAGCACCACCTGTGCAAGGAGCAGATAAGCAAGTATCTTAGTGGAGACGTTTACCCTCGGGACTGTGAGACCGCCCAGGGCTTTCCATCAAGCCAACATCCCGACAATGTGGGTTTGAATTACAGTGCCCAGCTAAGTCAGAAAGAAAAGGGACCTCCTCCAGAAAGGGTAACAGAGGAGCAACCAACTGATTTGAGTCTCCCAAAATCCTCTCCGCACAAACTCCCTCTTTCCACATCCTCTCTCTGTGGCATCCCACATCCCACAATACAACAGGACATTAAAAACTCTTCTCTCTTTCAAGCAGGCAACAGACAGAGCTCAAGCATAGATTACCATCCCAGGGCCTGTCGTGTTCCTCCTATGACTGTGTCCATGTCTAAAAAGGTCCCCGAATCTCACTCAAAGATTCTGGAGAAAGCACACAACGGCAGAGGCGAAGAGTCCTTGGGATGCAAAATCGATGAGATGGCTCGGCCCATTCTGAGCGCCAAAAGCAGCCCACAGAATATCTGCACTGCGCGGCCACTGAAAAGGACCCTTGAGGATTTGGAAAACGGACCTTCGGAGAAGAAGATCCGGGCTGTGACACCCTTGCACTGCTCGACACAAAGAGACGGCCCAGGGAAACCTAGGACACCAGAAGCTGAGAGTGAGTCCATGAAACATGCAGAACCAACTCATATGGCGCACATCAATAGTTACACATCAGAGGGCCACAAGATCCCCTTCCCCTCCCACCTGTTCCAAGGGCTGTATCCAGGGACATTTGTATCTCAGGTCCAGGACATGTATGAAAGCTTGGGCTCTCACGTTACCCCAAGTTACTCCCATCCACTGCAGTACTTGAAGAACCAGGCTGTTCTGTCACCACTCATGCCCCCCTTCGCTATTCATTCCTTAATGATGCAAAGACAGTTCCTGGCTGCCAATCCCGCCCACATTTACAGGCACCAAGTGGGTACCTCATACGGGGACATTCTGCACCCTGGCCTCTACCCCATATCGGCCCTTCACCCCCAGCCAGCTTTCAGTCCCCCTCAACTCTCTTCAGTGCACCCCAGCACTAAACTTTCCTAGGTGACTCAGTCTGATATTCCCTGGCCGGACCTGCCCAGCCCATGCTTAACTCAGACTTGATGCTCCCCAGAAAATCCCATCAAGCATGGTCACACTATGTACCCAACGAATAGCAGTGTTTTATAAACGTTTTAACATGGGAGCAGTTATTTCTGTTATTTACCTTCTTGCCACTCAAGTTTTTTGATTTGCACTTTTCTTTGAACAGGGGCCAACTGGGCTGATTGTGGCTTGTTCTCACCGGACTGTTTGAAAGTGTCAGTTGGCTTGTTCGAAGACATGTTGCCTTGGCACAGGTGCCCAAGTGGAGATGGGCACGATGTCCATGGAGGCATCCAAAGGAAAGTCGAGTGACAAATCAGAGCAATGCAACAGTGCTATTTCAGTCCATTCTGAGAGCTCTTTTATCTGAAACACTATGATACGATAATGCAAGAGCTGCCTGGGTAAATGTTGGACCCTTTCACATTACTCTTGACTGTACATTTTTTGTTGCTGTTGTTGTTGTTATTTTTTTTAAATGTAACAATGTGGTAGTTTTATATGTTTATTTTTCAATCCTACAAGGGTTAAGCAATGAGATATCACATTTGATAAAGTCGCAAAAAAGAGACCCGAGTATTGCAGTTTGGTGTGTTACACGGTTACATGTAAATAAAACAAACTACGCTTTCCTTGAAGGAATCTTAAATGTCAGTGATACAATGTGAGGTAGGCTTCACAAGCTTCTTTGACCACTGTCTGCTGGCCTCCTTTTCAGCTACTCTCACACCCAGCCAAACTCGCTTCTGATCACCAGAGCAATGTGGAATGTGTTTGTCAAATGTAGGACTGAGGTGCTTGTACATAACCTTCACAAACTGAACACATTTTGTATCATGTTCACTCGCTACTGTAATTTCTGACTGCTCTGAACTGTGGAGCTAAAGAGCGATTTTGGATGGTGAGTGGATAATGCAGGACTACTTAAGTGTCAGAAAGTGAGTTTTGTATTTGCTGGTGTACACTTGCTTACTCAGAGGACTTTTTATCAGGAGATACAACTGAAATGTAAACTACATTTGGGGAAAATACATTTTAGGAGCACTTAGAAAAGCCCACACAGGTTTTTCATCCATTTCTGTTTAAGGTTAGCTAACAGTTAAAATTTTAGATATTGTTTGAACTTTAGGTCTGTAAGTGCTGGCAGCAGTCAAATTTGCGTCTGTATTAAATGAAGTGCAACACTTGCCAGAAAAGAGTTTTTAATTATAAAAGCATGATTTCTTTGCACAAAAGATTTTGGGAAAGTACCAAGAAAATTTGAAAAGTAACTCAGTTCTCCTAGGGTAATCAATTATATTTTTCTTTTTCCTTTTTTTTTTCTTTTGATGTATTAGTAGTAGAAACTACACTTTGGCAACAGAAAAGGGTATGTAGCACAAAAGACGCTAAACACTGACTTGGGCCGCCACAGAGGTAAACACTCAAGCGGGATTGTATGTAACATTTGGAAAAAAACGAGAATAAACAGTTTATAACTACTAGAACCGCGTCATCCACCTATGTTTCCTACTATGGCAAGATAGTAATCTACAGAAATACTAGCACCTTTAAAGGGAGTAGTTCACCCAAAATGAAACATTTTCATATTTACTTAACGTCATGTGGGTCCAACCTTGTGTTTTATATATAAGAAGCAGTAGGGTCACCAATGTTAATGTATTGACAAAAACAGCTTATTTCACAATAGTGTTTCACGAGGAGCTGATGTCATACAATTGGGTATAATACAAGGTGAGTAGTGAGATAGAATTTTAACTTTGGGGAGGGGTGAACTGTCTCTTTAAACTCTCATTGTATGGGATAAGTGTGCACATTATTCAAAATATCTCATTTTGTGTTTCACAGAAAAAAGTTTTACATGTTATTCACCTTGGGGCTTAAATGGTGATTAAAAATGTAATTTTAGGGTGAACTACTCCTTTAAAGGGGTCATATGATGCTTTTTTAAAGATCATTATTTGTGTATTTGGTTTGGTGTAACAGATATGTTGACATGCTTTAATGTTCAAAAAAACAAATTTTTCAAATACTGTACATTATTGTAATCCTCTATGCCCCGCCTCTTTCAAACTCTTCGTTTTCTACAAAGTCCCTCCTTCGACAAGCGCAGTCTGCTCTGATTGGCAAGCTGACCCAGTGCATTGTGATTGGCCGAACACCGCAAGCACTCGTCGGAAATGTAACGCCCCTTAACATAATCATGAGCTTCATCTTTCAAAATAAATGTAAAGACAGTAAATTATGTCATTAGTTTTACCATCAGTTCAAGCCCGAAAGGGGAACAGACACAGTATTGATGCAGTACACAGATGCAATTAAGACAGATGACTCCACTGGGATGTGACGCTGGTCTCTCTCTCTCCCACACACACACACACACAAACAAAACTATGCATGTGAACAGTGTCAATAGCAAATACTTAAACTTGTAACAAAACATACTTACAGTAGCTGATTCAGAAGCTCCAGATTGTCATAGCAAAGTCAGAATTACCTCCTCTCCTAGGTTCACGAAACGGTCGTCCATAAAATGCATTGCTGTTCTGTTGTAAGTAATCTTAAAGATTCCTAAATGCATCTACTTTCGGAAGGCCAAATAAAGTGCTTTTGCTTCCGCGTAGAAACACAAAGCGTCTCCCTGACATGACTGCTTAACACGCTAAATCGCGGTCTAAGAAACCCGCATTCGTTCTTTGGTGAACATTGGGCGCATATGCAATTTCCCACATAGTGACTAGCTATGTGGGGCTTGTTAGAACGAGGCGTTTTAGGGGGGTGTGGCAGAGTCTTAACTTTGATAAAGAATATGTCTTTGGTTTTGAGACTTTAGTCTCAGGGATCTTATCTATGCACAATCAGCTTGCTACACTCCAAAGAGAAAGCAAAACTTGAAAATCGCATCATATGACCCCTTTAAATGAAGCACACTAAGCCCCATTTCTCTGCCCTACTTTGCATACTTTATGCCATAACCATTGGCTAGATGAAAAGAGTGTAGCGTACTACATATTACTATGGATTAAAATGTTTAAGAAACATCATTTGTTATAATATATGCATTGACAAAAAAAATGTAGCTAAAGTTTATCTATATATACCGCAGCCATGTAGAGATTTTCACACTGCCCTACAGTACTCAAGCTCATATTGAAAAGGCACTGTACTAGGACACATCTGCTCTAGTTTACCCTATTCATTATAATTGTAATGAGCACTGGGAATTTTGTGGCCCCATAATTAAACTGTTTGTCAAGAGCACTTAACGTGTCTCTTTCAGTGTAAGATTGTCACAGCCAGCTGCACATTGGAGGTTAGAGTTCAAAAAAAATCTGGCCTAAATCTTTCAGCTGCTACAGGAATGCAGTTTTGCCACCTTGCTGTAAGGTTAAACACTGGTTCATTTAAAGCCATTGCCACTGTGTTTTGCCACAAGATATGTATATATATACATATATATAGCATGCTATGGTTAAAATAGCAGCAGTGGACCAAAGTATCCACTGTATAGTTAACAACTTTATATTTCATGAAGCGTTTTAATAGATGGCATTATAATAGTTTACTTGTCCCACAGCTGGGCTTTGCTTACAAAAGAGTCATAAGATTAAAAACCTTCAAGTTGACCGTGGCACAGCAAAACTTTTTGTACCACTTAAAACACTTACTAATACATATTTTTAGGAGAGCAAGCTCACCATGAAACAACTGCACTTCATTAAGATATAAAATACACTCTAAATGTTTTCCAAGCTTTTAATACCCCCTCTAGTGGTTGAATTAAATACAACATAATTACAGACTGCTGTGTGGAAATTTGGCTTTGTGGAGCCCAGAAAACTTCTCAACACCATTTTAAATCTAAATTATTATTCGTGAGTACCTCATGCTGGTGACATGTAAAGTTTTTGTTTGATGACCAACTTCCGTTTGGGAATGTAGTTTAGAGTTTAGGAAAAAAAGCATGATTATAAGAACAGCACTGGTCCCCACAGCCCAAAACCACCACGTGAGGAAAAGTGCCATTAAGTGTTTCTCAAACTCAGACAAGGTCGCCTTTTGACTCAGAAGGAAAAGGCATCTGACGCCATCTCTGTTTCCAGCCTTTGAATGTTTCTGTAATTAAAATACACATTTGGTGCAAAATGTGGAAAGCCTTGGCTGCACCATTTACATTTATATACACGTCCTGTTGAACTGCAATTAATTCAATACATTTATTTATGATTGTCTGTTTGTACCCAACCTTAAAAAAAATAAAGAAAGAAATAGCTGACAGCTGACTTTTAACCAGTTGCATTTGTTTTACATTACATTTGATGTTTAAGTTAATGTTACAACAAATAATTGTTCTTACTGTTTACTCCAGAGGCTTTATAAAATGTAAAATCTTTTTGAAATGCTTCACTTAATTTAATCAGAGAATGAGTTCACAATCTGAAATGTGCTGGTTTCCCATCCACCTCAAGTGCTAACCCAAGAGGCTTCAGTCTACAAAACTGAACCATTACACTCCTTCAAACCATTAAAACGGAAATAAATCCTTAAAAATAAATCCTTTGCACATAAACCTATGTACACATAAATTGCACATGTGCATAAAGACAAATGACTTGTGCATGGTCAGACTCAACAGTAAAAAATGAAAGGCAAATGCATAGAGGGAGAGAATGTGTACAGTAAAATGTCAAATAAGAATTCAATGATCAAAGACACAGCAGTTTGCGTCATATTTCCTGCAGCACCGCTTAGCTTGAGCAGAGCGCCACCTGCCGGTCAAATGAGAACACTGTCAAAAGCATTTAAGGCATAAACCCCTAAGCTACAACTGCTATTCATTCAAGAATATAATTTTTGCAGAATGTTTTTACATTGCTTAAATTAAGAAAATTAATAAAGGGCCTAAAACAGAACCTTGGGTAACCTCATATAGGTAATTGGGGGCTAGGCAAAAGTGTTAACAGGCAATATTCTAGTTTTATGATTGGTCATAAACAATTCATTAATTTCTTTATTGAGTCCATAAAAACAGCATGAGTAAGTATGTGAAAAGCAGCACTGCAGCTTAGCAAAACTACAAAGGTAGACCTAATAATCGAAATACAGTAACACTTTACAATAAGATTCAGGAGTTAAATGAGCGGACATGAACTAACAATACTAGGTTGTATGTTTATCAGCTAAGGATTTCATTAACACATATTAATAACTGCTGTATTTGCTCATTGTAAATCTAGTTTTTGTAAAGTTTTACCCACAATTACAATCAAAATATTATCAATGGACACTTTCTGGAATCACTAGCTATAGTGCTGTGGCATAAATAAAGAGACGTTAAAACATCTGTCTCTAATGGACCTTTATTATGAGTATTGTGTGGTTACACTGAACACTGCCTCTCCAAACATATTAAATCACTTACAACCTCTGTTGGGGTGCTTTTGAATCCTCCATTTCAATCCATTGGCTTGGCTATAACACCCAAATCTACGTATGAATCGGGCAGTTAAAGTATCTCACACAATAGTGACTCCAGATCAAGCACAGGCAATACCCCCCGTCCCACCCGTCCCCAAGAGA
Organism: Sinocyclocheilus anophthalmus; assembly: GCA_018155175.1. Taxonomy (NCBI): domain Eukaryota; kingdom Metazoa; phylum Chordata; class Actinopteri; order Cypriniformes; family Cyprinidae; genus Sinocyclocheilus; species Sinocyclocheilus anophthalmus. Next base: position 91,311 of record JADLZN010003983.1, on the reverse strand, counting down.
AAGGACAATAACCTCGTCGAGGTAAAGCTCCCCTGTTATTTTGCACCAACAAAATGTGAAAAAGCCGTTCGTTCTTTAAAAGTGGCGACTACACTGACAACAGATTTGCCCTTTCTTTTGTATAACTGCATTCTTATTCGTGAAGACCATCTAGCGATTACCGTCGACAGAGTGTGGGGCAATATGCAACGCGGAGCGTCAATGATTGTGTCATCTTCCCTCTGGAAGTCATAGCAAAGTAACCCCTATACCAGTCCGTTCCCAACCCAGCCTTGATCGCTTGTTCTTCACGGCGATTGTGTGTTATTGAAACATATTGATTCGGCTATAATCCGTGACACTTACGGATTATTAGATTAGTGATACATTATTGCTCTCAATTTCCCTTATTTCTTAAGGACGTGTACGTTATGTCAGCAAACTATAGGCGTTCAATCACATCGGGACATGTCATGGGGATGATATTCAGCCGAAAGTAGTGGGAGAGCTAGTGCAGAGGAAGGTGAACAGATGGGAGCGGTGCCATCTGAGCGAAAGGCAGACAATAATAAGCAGGGACTGTTCATGTTATCTAACACCCGTCGTTGAATGACAAGGAGCAGAACAGTCAAACCGCTGCATGATGATGAGGTAAGAACGTGGGTATTTATCCATAAAAGAAACAATTCTGCACAGCTGAGCATGTAGTGAGCCAGCAGTTTCAACCTTGGCTCAAAGTCAAAACATTAACTGCTCTGCCCAACTGCTGAAATCTGGCTCTGTTGGAGGATGTATGTGTGTAGAAAGTCTCACTTTATACTGCTACTTTCTGAAAAGAAGAATCTTTATAAACCAGTGACCGTGCCAGATCTACCAATACACTTCTTTCTTTGACAGAAGACACAATATAAATCCACACTGCTATAAACATCTAAGCCGAGCCAATATTCAGGGGTCCGTTTCTCGTACAACAATGTAACTCACTGATTAATTACCATAGTATGATGCATAGTTGGAGAAACTAATCAATTAATCATGACCGTAGTAACATGGTCGCACCTCCATCGTTTGAACCATGTTGGTTCAACAATATAGGACGTTAATGACCTCACATGCTGGTGGTAGAGTAATAACTTAATAACTGATTCAAGATCTCCAAGATGCCACTGTAAAGAACATGACACCTAATGACTACTACACTGTTTTTTGTTACATGTTATTTTGCTCGTCGGGTTCAGGTTTCCTCTTACACCATATACTCCAGGGTTCCATTACACATTTATGCACAGGCACACTCTTCAAAAATAGCACTGATTGTTGACAAACTAAAATATATAGTTTGAAACGGATTCACATTCAAATGGAATGACTGATATAGAATGTACTGCATGTTAGCTTGCTTAATGATGAATTCACATGTCATACTAAAAGAGCACTATGCTTCTAACCACAAATGGAGAGCTGTAGTTCCAACCACGAAAGGTTGCAATGCTTTTTGCAACTGTTCGTTTTAACAGTGGTTACGGGAAACACTGAATCATTGAACTCTTTCCATCTTTCCACTTCAAACTTTCACATTTAATTCAGTGTAATTGTGAATTTGCAGCAATTTCTACGTCAAAAATTGTTTACACCAATTGCGGCCAGCATTTTAAAAATGATCTGAAGGATCATGTGACATTGCAGACTGCAGTAATGGTTGCTGAAAATTCAGCTTCACAATCACAGGAATAAATTACATTAAAAAAACAGCTATTTAAAATTGTAATAATATTATTCATGTTTTTACTTTATTTTTGATCAAATAAATGCAGACTCAGTGAGCATGAGATACCTCTTTCAAAAACATAAAAAAGTCTTACTTTTGAATAGTAACGCATGTTACACTGAAAATGACATGCAGTATTAAAGGGATAGTCACCCAAAAAATGAATTTGAGTTATCTGCTTACCCAGGGCATCCAAGATGTAGGGACTTTGTTTCTTCAGTAGAACACAAATGGAGATTTTTTTTAACTCAAACCGTTGCAGTCTGCAGTCATATAATGGTAAGTGAATGGGAATCACGCCTTTGAGAGTCAAAAAAACATACACAAACAAAACCAAATTAAAACCTGCGGCTCGTGACGACACATTGATGTCCTAAATATTGATGCAGACCTATACCCTGCAGCCCAAGACTGGGTGCCCACTGAAGCTAAGCAGGGCTGAGCCTGGTCAGTATCTGGATGGGAGACCTCCTGGGAAAAATAGGTTGCTGTGGGAAGAGGTGTTAGTGAGGCCAGCAGTGGGTGCTCACCCTGTGGTCTGTGTGGGTCCTGACACCCCAGTATAGTGACGGGGACACTATACAGTGTCAACAAGAATCCGTTACTCTGGGGGTGCCACATAGAGAAGGAATCCCAGGATGTCTTATCGGAAACAGAGAAGAGTGTGACCCGCCATCCTGGACACAACTGCCCATTGGCCTCTGATCATCTAGCTCTAACAAATCCCATATCTACTGATTGGCGTCATCACTCTGTATCCTCTCCACCAACCAGCTGGGTGGGTGGGCGTTCGGGAGCAATCTGGCGTGCGTCGCATCATCCAGGTGCATGCGCACAATGGTGGTGGTGAGGGTATCCCTGACAATGTAAAGCAATTTGATGTGCCTAGCAGCAAGCGTATATAAAGGGAATGATAAAATTAAATAATAACGACACAAAATATGATCGGGTCTGTGCAAGAATGAAACAGGTTATTATAAGGTTTTTACATCTGAGCGCATTCGCATCTTCTTCTTTAGCCGGCACGTGAGGCGTCTTCTTCTTTTGCTTTACGGCGGATTGCAGACTTATAAGTGCATTAACGCCACCTATCTCTCAAATGGACCATTGACACTCCTAATTGAGGTTGTAGATAGAGTGTCAATGGTCCATATGAGAGATAGGTGGCGGTAATGCACTTCACGTATGCCGGGCCTAAAATATCAAATTTTCATTTTTGGGGAACTATCCCTTTAACACAGTACCTTTTCTATGCAATTAGATAGATAGTTGCTCATACAGGTTCTGAGTCTGACTATGGCAGTCCAGAATGGGACATGGACATGAGAGCAGCCTGACTACAGAGTTGTTTTGAATCATTAGGTAAAAGCCCAGAGGAGGACAGATTGAAGCGGCCAGAGAGAGACTCTCAGAGGCAGAGCTGGATTAATGGCGCTGCCTCGGAGGAGGCTCAGGTACAGTGAGGAGTAATTAAACAAGCTTTAGGAGATGCATTCACCAGTGTGTGTCTTACCTGCTGATTCACGATCCATTGCCAGTCTACCTGATAAGAGAAATGACACCAGGAGCCATGAATTCCTGCAAGCCTGCCTGCCTGAGGGGACAGAAGATTGATGAGTATAATCACAAAATAGATACAGTGAGATTTGCCAAATGAAACAGTACACCCATCAGCCTCATCACCCTCTCATCTAAAAAAAAAAGGTAATAGAGGCATGGTTACATTCTTTATAATATATAATAATAACAAAATACAACTTGAAATGATTTAGACACATTTAAACAAGTGCTGGGGACGTTATTTTGAAACTGTATCAACAGCTTTGACCCATAAAGCTACTTAGGAAGAAATAGGCCTATATTTCCAATTATAATAACATGTAATTTACATATTTTTCAGATATATTTTGTCAGAAGTGTTTGTCATTGCAAGAAAAGGGAAATCAAATTTGGTGTTAATGCTGTAACTGAAAGCAATATTCAGGCAATTTTTGTTGTGTGAGTCATATGTGAATGTAAATGTTTAATTTGTAATTTAGTAACAGCATCTATCAAAATAATAAAAAACATGATTTTAATTCAAATAGTAAACCTGCAGCACTGCTTTCCAATACCTAACTACCTAATAGTTTTTGATGGATAAGATTTACATCAAATACTATTAATAATAAAAATCTTAAGAAGCAGAATCCAGAAAAAACATTCAGGAAAAAAAAAAAATGCATAGGGACCTAGTACTGTTAAAATTTATAAATTTAGACCTTTTTACTGTCAGAATGTAATGATTAGATATATTAAAACATTAAAACTCTTCCAGCAAAATGAAACCGAAACTCGCATTTGGGGGGGCCATCCGTAGATTTATCGGCCTACCCGTAGTGTATTCTTATTGCGCGGCTCAGTGCAATGCACAGCTCCCCGCCCCTTGCATATGGCTGACTCTCTGACGGTGCCATTGATGTTTTGAGGAGAAGACGAAGAGCTGGGTGGGCCGCGTCCGGAACGCAGACAGACGGACTTGACTTGTTTTGCTCTGATTCCTGGACCCTCGTACACGTTGTTTCATCAAGTCCTGTTCTTCTCTTTCTTAAATAGCCCAGCTTTTCGCTGTCTTTCACCACGCCGTCATCGAGTCTTCCAAGGCCGACTCCCCATGATTTGATATTTAACAATTGATCCCCCTTTTGCGGCGCGTGATTGTCTTTTTTTCCCCTCTTTCCGCCGACGCACCCGTGATACGGCCACCATTCCCAGAGGGGATATATTTAACATTGAATTTTCAGTTCGCGTTCAAATTTGTTCATTTTTTTTTGTTTTTTTTTTAGGTATGTTATTTCACATAAAATGTGCGGGTTTATTTATGGAATTTCCTACTTTGTTACCCAGGCCTCTCGTATACTCATAATACAACATTATTCAAAGCAACTCGATTAGTATTTAAATATTTATTCATTATTTATATATTTATTATGTATTATTTACTTGTGGTACAGACCTAATTAAACCTCAAAGAATTTATTATTCACATGAATAATTCATAATTAGGACTCCAGCTTTTGATGTTTATGAAGGTTTTCAGGGCATTCTAGATCTGCAATCTGGTAGAATGTAATCTATAGCAGATTAACTTTTTCCCCCCAATGTTTTGCAACGCAATTGAGTTTGCACAGAGCAAAATGTCATACAAGTCAGTTGTTGTACAAAATGTCACACAAGTCAATTATTTTTAAGTAATCCAGTATTCAGTTGTTTCTATATGTAGCCACTATCACAAGTGACCCACTCCATAATCCAGCACTGTCTGCTCCAGTGAGTCTGTATTAATTTAGCTGTCTTTCCTGGTTTGTTTTGCTGAGCTGATATTCCTAAAAGAGACCGGTATGAACTGGATTGGTACAGATGTCCTAACAGTAAAAGCCAGAGTGATATAAATGCCATTCTAAGTAAAAGGTCAAGTGGAGCATGTTCATCTAATCCTGTCAATCATAACACAACAGGAATATACAGCTGCTTAACTCACTCACGCGACCCTATTCAGACAAACACTAAGTACTGCGAGTGTAACATTGCTTTTATAGGACAGTTCCGTAAACAATCTATCAATATTAAAACTATCAATATTAAGTAACATTTTAGACACAATATTGCCGGTTACTTTTTGCTCATCCAGCGGAAATACTTCCAAACAAAGCGACAGCAGAACCATTGCAACACAATAGTGTTTGATTCCTGAATTATTCAGTGCTTTGAATAAATCGGTTGAGTGAATGATTCAATGCAATGTATTAGTTGCATTAAAACCCTAATCAGTCAAAATTATTAAATGTGTATTAATATCTGATTCAGCATTTTACATTTAATTAATTTTGTGCCGTTCGCATGCCGGAGTCTACTTATGATTGTACAGTAACAAGAATTAGATTTTTTTTAACATTTATGAAAAAAACATTTATATCAAATTTTGAATTCCCCCACAATCTCAAATATTGTTCACAAATCTGTCTAAATCTGTGTTAGTGAGCACTTCTCCTTTGCCGAGATAATCCATCCACCTCACAGGTGTGGCATATCAAGATGCTGATTAGACGGTATGATTATTGCACAGGTGTGCCTTAATAAAAGGCCACTCTAAAATGTGCAAGTTTACTGTATTGGGGGGTCCGGGGGTTGTTGATTGTGGCCTGTGGAATGTTGGTCCACTCCTCTTCAATGGCTGTGCGAAGTTGCTGGATATTGGCAGGAACTGGAACATGCTGTCGTATACGCCGATCCAGAGCATCCCAAACATGCTCAATGGGTGACATGTCCGGTGAGTATGCTGGCCATGCAAGAACTGGGATGTTTTCAGCTTCCAGGAATTGTGTACAGATCCTTGTAACATGGGTCCGTGCATTATCATGCTGCAACATGAGTTGATGGTCGTGTATGAATGGCACAACAATGGGCCTCAGGATCTCGTCACGGTATCTCTGTGCATTCAAAATGCCATCAATAAAATGTCCATAACATACGCCTGCCCATACCATAACCCCACCGCCACCATGAGCCACTCGATCCACAACGTTGACATCAGCAAACCGCTCACCCACACAACGCCATACACGCTGTCTGCCATCTGCCCTGTACAGTGAAAACCGGGATTCATCCATGAAGAGAACACCTCTCCAAAGTGCCAGACGCCATCGAATGTGAGCATTTGCCCACTCAAGTCGGTTACGACGATGAACTGCAGTCAGGTCGAGACCCCGATGAGGATGACGAGCATGCAGATGAGCTTCCCTGAGACGTTTCTGACAGTTTGTGCAGAAATTCTTTGGTTATGCAAACAGATTGTTGCAGCAGCTGTCCGGGTGGCTGGTCTCAGACAATCTTGGAGGTGAAGATGCTGGATGTGGAGGTCCTGGGCTGGTGTGGTTACATGTGGTCTGCGGTTGTGAGGCCGGTTGGATGTACTGCCAAATTCTCTGAAACGCCTTTGGAGACGGCTTATGGTAGAGAAATGAACATTCAATTCACGGGCAACAGCTCTGGTGGACATTCCTGCAGTCAGCATGCCAATTGCACGCTCCCTCAAAACTTGCGACATCTGTGGCATTGTGCTGTGTGATAAAACTGCACATTTTAAATTGGCCTTTTATTGTGGCCAGCCTAAGAAACACCTGTGCAATAATCATGCTGTCTAAACAGCATCTTGATATGCCACACCTGTGAAATGGATGGATTATCTCGGCAAAGGAGAAGTGCTCACTAACACAGATTTAGACAGATTTGTGAACAATATTTGAGAGAAATAGGCCTTTTGTGTACATAGAAAAAGTCTTAGATCTTTGAGTTCAGCTCATGAAAAATGGGGGCAAAAACAAAAGTGTTGCGTTTATAATTTTGTTCAGTGTATATTATATGAAACAAAAAAAAGTGTAAAAAAAGACATTTTGAAGTCAAACCCTCAACGGTGCCCTTTCAAATGCTGTTTACACACAACATATCACACCAGTCATATCTGAGAAAGTAATGCTTCTCTTACAAGCCATACTATCCCAATATCTGGTGATCTGTACAGGAAAAATGTTCTGGTGTTGTACATTTTTCCATGAGCATAATGCTGCATGCTCACAGAGGGGTAACGTGGGAAGACATATGGATCCAATCAGGAGAGAGGTCCCTTGGGGGTCCGCACATGCTCAGGACTGCTGCAACAAAGGCACTGTCCCTCATGTTTGAAATGGAATGTAGGAAATCCAAGACTTCTTTGAAATGGAAATATTACCCACAATCCTCAAATGAAGGTTTTCATCATTTGGGTCAAGTCCATTGGAGAGCTGGTTCGGGAGTTGATTAGAGTCTGTCCGCAGCACTGTCTGGTTAGTTGTTTTTGATCCAGCCAAATTCCATTTTTGAATAATGAAGAACATGACAGATACTTAAAAAAAATCACATATTTTTCTGATAAATAGCCTTGTATCATATCTATCAAGTTTTCAACCACTGGATATGTGTTGCACCACTAGGTGGTGTTAGTTACCTATTTAAAACAGCTCCTAATCTACAATCCCTGCTGTTGGGATTTCAATTTTCATCAAGAAAACTTGTTTCATGCACATTTGTAATACTTTCATAGGGCCCTTTTATTGTTAAAATTGTTTATTAAAATTTAACTAAAACAGTACAACTGAATAAAAACATAAAATACAGAATTTTGAGAAAAATAAAACAGATTATTATTTTTTTATTATACAAATAATCTGTTTAATAATAACCACAATTACAGTGTAATTACAGTTATTTTTGTAATTCCCCTCAAGAGTTTGGGATTTGGAGTTTTGGATCTAACACATGTGTTTTAGAGAACCATCTTTGTTCATTGCATTGGACTTAGGAAAATGTGAGACAGCCAAAAACCAAACACATTTATACCTCATTATTACGCTCCCTTTTATCTTTCTGGCCATAAACTCAGTGTTTTATAATACAAACAGACAGATTTACAATTTTTAAATTTCATCTTTTTAAATTTTGTTAGTTTTTGAGCTTTTGGATCATGTGGAATTAATTCATTTAATCTTACATTCCTTCCCGAAAATGATTTGCAATGTATTTCTTGATGTTGATGCTGCCGTTCTCTGAATGGATGGGTGTGCATGAGCCAAGAGGGTGTCTGTGTGTTTTCAGGTGGGCTCAGATGTATGAACAGGCCTGTGTGAAGCACTGGCAGCCAGCGGAAGGAACTTTTACTCACCTCATGGCTCTTTTACAAGGCTTCTCACTTCAGGACAGGACATGAAGTGCTTTCCCACACTGTACGCCACAATGTCAGCCTTCATAGCGCCTTACTTTGATTGGAGATGAGAAGGACACTAAATTTTGCAGATGGTAAGGTACATTGCTGTCTGTCCCTAAAGGTTGTGTACCTCTCACACAGGGTCACTCTCAAAGATTCAGATTTCCAAACGCTGGCGACAAAGAGCCCATAACTGCGCCACAGCAGAGCTAGGGAATAAATGGACAGAAAAGTCTTAACAGAAATCCCATTGAGTAAGACTGCCTGGAAATGTCACAATGTAATAAGAGTGTTTGTTATTTGTGGTCTTTCATACAGGCTTGGCAGCACATCTGACGGAACCTTGGAAAATATCTAGATCTGAGCCTCTTGCAGTAATGGCCCTCTTCAGTGCGGTGTCTGCCTCTTTATACCCCCAAGACTCCATCATTGTTCATTGTTTTCTCAGAAGTTAGTTGTATCTGTATGGCACAGTCTGGCATTTCAGAATGTACGCTTACGCTATTACACTTCTAAGGAGTTGAAGGAAAAGTCCATAAATTTAACGGAAAAGGCACTGGTGATTTTATGGCATTTGGAATTTGGGTTTGTGGATGGCGTTGCAACTTTTTTTTGCCTAGGATTTGCCTCATAGACATGTTTTGCGTGGCTCATTATGGAATCGATCTGCTTTCCATTGTGGGTACTAAGCAGTGATAGACCTAAAGCTAAAGGCATAAGTTGATTTTTATATGATACGTATCATACTTCACTGTGTTAACATAGTTCACATGCAGAACTATGAGTGGAAGTACTGTATATTCCATGGATATTTATTATAAATATAGCCCATTGATAGTTACTGCGTAGAGGTGTATTATTTTCTAAGCAATCATACTTAAAGGGATAGTTTATGCAAAAATTAAAATATGCTAAAATAATTCATTTGTTTGTTCATCTGAACAGATTTGGATAAATTTTGCATTACTCTTGCTCACCAATGGATCCTCTGCAGTGAATGGGTGCCGTCAGAATGAGGAGTCCAAACAGATGCCTAAAAAATCACAATAATCCACAAGTAAGCCACACAACTGGCACTGTCTATCAACAATCACTATTGTTTATTGGAAACAAAACCATAATTAAGGTTGTTTTAACTATAAAACAAGTGGGTCCATAATCACATAAACTTTCCCCAGTCCCTGAAAAAGTCCATTCCCTTTTGTCCTCTCACATCAAAATCCACCAACATATTTGTTTCGGACTCTTTTCACTTGTAAACAGTGCTAAATCTGTGCATATTTCTCTCCTGATTCAGAATTAAAGCATATGGATAGAGGACTCATATTTTAGCTGGAAGCAACAGGTTGAAGTTAAAAAAACATCTGCCTCAGTGCTCAAGACTATTTGCATCAGTATTTGCATAATATAAATTTGCCTGTGCAACATTCAAATTTAGTTTAGTTTTGTATCTATATAAACTTTCATTTTTTATACTCCAGTTATTGAAGTGTGATGTAGGTGCTTTGATTTTCTAAGCAGAAATTTGTCATTACATTCAACAGTACACTTAACCATATTTCAAAGAGAATATAAATAATTATAGTTTGCATGATATGACTAGGTGTTATGATCCCAATATTCAGCACCATTTAGCCGCACCATAGAACATTTTCTCCTTCGCCGAGACACAGCAATTGTTACGCTCTGATTTTGGTTCAGCAAGAATCCAGGATCATGGCCTAATCCATGTCAAGATTCAAGATTCAAGATTCAAGATTTCTTTATTGTCACTATACAAGTATAGTGAAATTTGAGCAATCCTAACAGTGCAGTCACATTTAACTTAAACATCTGTAATACAAAAAAAATACAAAAAAAAGTAACAATAATAATAAAGTATGTTATTACTACACAATACAAGACAAACAATACACAAGCCAATGCAAACAAGGCGATAGTGCAAAGTTAAGCCTTGTCTGCAATACAGTCAGCGATAAACGGTATGCAGTTTAACAATACAATACAAAGACAGTACAAACAAGACGATAGTGCAAATTTAAGCCTTATTAAATATCGTATTGCAGATTTGTGTATTATTTCTCAGTTATCTGTTTTTGTTTTTGTGTATGCCGGCAATGTTCAGCTCCCTTATGACGCTGGGGTAAAAGCTGTTCTTGAATCTATTGATCCGTGCTTTAATGGACCTAAGACGCTTACCAGAGGGCAGCAGTTCTAACAGTTGATGTCCGAGATGGGAAGGATCCTTTAAAATGTTTTCTGCCCTTCTAAGGCAGCGTGAAGTGTAAAGTTATTTTAAGGAAGCCAGAGAGCAACCAATGATTTTTTGTGCTGAGTTAATCACCCCCTGGAGAGCTTTCTTATCTGCCGCTGAGCTGCTAGCATACCATGTGGAGATGCAGTACGTTATCACACTCTCGATGGAACAGCGATAGAAAGACACTAACAATTGCTTTTGCAGGTGGTTCTTCCTGAGAATCCTCAAGAAATAGAGTCGCTGCTGTGCTTTTTTGACAGCTGCTGAGGTGTTTGTACTCCAGGAGAGATCCTTAGCAATGTTCGTGCCCAGGAACCTGAAGGCTGGAACCCTCTCCACGCAGACCCCATTGATGTGTAGTGGTGTGTGAATCAAGTTGTGCCTTCGGAAATCCATTATGAGCTCTTTGGTTTTAGAAGCATTCAGGGCCAGGTTATTTGCCCCACACCATTCTGCCAGTCTCTGAATTTCATCTCTGTAAGCCGTCTCGTCTCCTCCTGAGATGAGTCCAACAACGGTCGTGTCATCTGCAAATTTGATGATAGTGTTAGTGGAATGGATTGGGATGCAGTCATGAGTGTAAAGGGTGTAGAGAAGTGGACTCAGCACGCAGCCTTGTGGGACACCTGTGCTGAGTGTTAAAGTGGAGGAGGAATAGGGGCCTAACCTAACCGTCTGTGGACGGCTGGTCAGAAAGTCCTTAATCCAGTGGCAGATAGAAGAGGAAAGACCTAAATCCAGCAATTTGGCTACCAGCCTATCGGGAATAACTTTACTGAACGCTGAACTATAGTCAATGAAAAACATCCTCACATAGTTTCCTTGGCGCTCCAAATGAAGCAAAGCTGTGTGCAAGGCAGTATTGATTGCGTCTTCCGTAGATCTATTACATCTGTATGCGAATTGATGAGGGTCAAAGGTGTCTGGGAGGCTGGCTTTGATGTACTGCTGCACCAGCCTCTCAAAGCACTTCATAATAACTGGGGTAAGTGCAACTGGGCGGTAGTCGTTAAGGCCCCTAATGGCGGTTTTCTTCGGTAGTGGGATAATTGTTGCTGACTTCAGACAGGTAGGGATGGTGACTGTTGACAGGGACAGGTTGAAAAGCTTTGTGAAGACAGCAGAGAGCTGGTCTGCGCATTCTCTGAGTACTCTTCCCGTTACTCCATCTGGGCCTGCGGCCTTTCTTGGGTTAATAGCCCTGAGCACGCTCCTTACCCTGTGTTCCTCTATTGTAAATGAAGGTGCATGTCCGTTGAGGGTGGGCATGGATAGTGTGAGCATCTCGGTCTCTCTCACTTCAAAGTGGGCAAAGAAACAACTAAGTTCCTCTGCCAGCGAGACGCTGAAGTCAGAGTTTCTCTGGGTAGTGCTTTTGTAATTAGTGAGGTGCTGGATCCCCTGCCAGTGTCGTCATGGATCATTGTGGGTAAAGTGTTCCTCAATCTCTCTTTTGTACTTTGCTTTCGCATCCTTGATGGCTCTTTTCAGGTTGGCTCTGGCTGTACTATAGAGGGCTTTGTCTCCAGACTTGAAGGCAGCATTACGTTCTTTTAGGAGGGCCCTGACGTCTCTATTCATCCAAGGCTTCTGGTTGGGGTAGACCCGGATGCATTTGTCGACAGTAACGTTATCGACACAGTTCTTTATATAGCAGAGTACCGTTGTTGTATACACCTCCAGATCCTGGTTCTCGAAGACCTCCCAATTGGTTCTTTCAAAGCAGTCTTGGAGCTGAGAAGAGGCTCCTTCTGGCCATTTTTTCACCATCTTTGTAGTGGTGGGAGCTTTCCTTCTTAAAGGGGTATATGCCAGGATTAAGAACACAGAAAGGTGGTCTGACTGTCCCAAATTCTTGACATTTGAGTAGGCCTTGTCCAATGTCTGTGGTTCTTGCCTCAATATCCAATAATCAGTCGTAAAAAGAATTTACAATTGCTTTATGCGTGACTGGAAACAATAAGAAAAATGACTAGTATGGTAAGATGGATAGATGAAGACAGTACAATTCTTCACTGCAGTCATCGGGTGGGAATACTTGACATTTTGATGATATCTTATGCTGTACACGATGTGTACTTATCTTTCATGGATGTTGCCAGTGAGACACCTTATCCGATGTCCATCAGATCCCAGTTTCTGTGCAAACTTTAGCCTGGGTGAAAGATGCCTTTTTTTGAGGTGATGTTGCCAATGACCTTTGTATGGTGTTTCTACCAATGCAACACATCATCAGTTGTGAAAAAAACATTACATGTGAAGAAACTTAAATGGGTCAATGGGACACTCTAAAATAATTGCATTTAATATAATTGTAAACTTTAATACATTTTCATTTAATTGCAAATAGCATGTAAGTAACATGCAATTAAGTGTCCAAATACATGACATTCATTTCGCACTTGAGTATATTATTTTAAAGTATATTATTAACATAAACTTGCTATTTAAAGAGCATAATGTTTAAAGTCCAACTAGTGAGAGCATATGATTTTACTTAAAAATATTGTTTTTGTCCAGACATGATTTTTATGAGAATTATATATATTGTTTGCATCACATTAAAAAACATATGGGGGCAAATTGTGTCATGAAAATTATTTGTAATAAGCCTAAAAATAGGTTTTATTCTTTTGACTTTTTCGGTGTGATATGACTCAGACTTAAGAGTCACCCAATGGTGTAAGAAACCACAGTGTGAATAAGCATCAAGATCAAATGTATACGCTGTTATAACAAGATCACCTCAGTGACCACAAACAGAAAAAACATCAGCTCTGGCATCATTTCTGATACACATTAAATCCACAGAGCATATTTGCCATACTTTGGGGAAACATCTAAAATTTCCTCTAATTTCATAAACAGCCACTAGGTGTCATCCTATGGACACAGATTCTGTGAGCGACTTCAAAATGTTTTCTATGAGGCTGAAGGTTGTGTCCACGCACATTTTGTCTGTCCAACCCACAGTTCCCTGTTGGAAGACCCATTCTGATGATATATTTTCTGTATTTATCCATGATGAGGCTGAAGATTATTTTTGTCTGTGCTAATGCGAGGACTGTCTTCATGCTCACACACTATAATGAATTATTTTTGGTCTAAATGGTCATTGTGGTGGTTCATGATTAATTTTACCCTGTGAAGGTGAAAATGAATCCTTCTGTACATTCTGCATTTTAATCCAAAAGACCTCATGAAATTGCTTGACAAATGTAGTTTTTATTTTCTACCCGATATTGCTAGTCAGATATAGATGCTAGCCTAATAAAAGAGCATTTTAGTGGACAAAAACTTGTAAGCAGTTATAAATATTGGTCGGGAGTCAACATTAACTGTACATTTTAAAATGTGAATACCTGCTAAAAGATTACTTTTAATACTACATTAGCATATGTTAGCCTCAAAGCTAACAGACTTGAACTAAAATCACAAAACCCGTCGAGGTGTAAACTACACTAAGTGACCCACACTCAGTATTTTCCATCGTAGTCAGGCTGTTCTTACATTATGAGCCATTTCCTCTTTCATTACAGTTTTAATTCTTTATACCAAAGGTGAGGTAATAGGAATTTCAGTATTTTCAGAGTAATTCGTTCTCATAAAGCAGGCCTACTTTTCCTCATCTCCTCTTGGACACGTGTCCTGTCCATATTGTCTGTCCCTGAGAGTGGGAAGCATGTGACGAGAGTCTTTTCACCCAGATGAAGTCATCAACGGGTTGGCAATTGTAATAACATTAATGGTCAAGAAAGGAAGAAGGAACAAATTGAATGATTGTTCTGTAAATCGTGTTAAGTTTAGCATGTGTTCTATGTTCTGTGTGTTATACGGGTGTCATTTGAAAGGGATTTTACTCACATCATTATTAGCTATTTTTTTTTTTTTTTTTTCTCTCGTTTTTAGGCACGTTACAATAACCGTCACAAATTTCCCCCCCATCCCCTGTTGAACAAACCAGGATATGCTGGTTAGGTATGTTTTGACGCTGGGATGCTGGTTTAAGCTGGTTCTTTGCTGGTTTATGCTGGTCCTTTGCTGGTTAAAGCTGGTCATTTGCTGGTTTATGTTGGTCCTTTGCTGGTTTATGCTGGTCCTTTAGTGGTTTATGCTGGTCTTTTCCAGCACAAGACCACATTAACACGCAAAGGGACCAGCAAAGGACAGCATAAACCAGCAAAGGACCAGCTTAAACAGCAAAGGACCAGCTTAAACCAGCAAAAAAACAGTTTAAACCAGCAAAGGACCAGCAAAAACCAACAAAGGACCAGCAAAAACCAGCAAAAGGACCAGCATAACCAGCAAAAGGACCAGCATAAACCAGCAAAAGGACCAGCTTAAACCAGCAAAGGACCAGGATAAACCAGCAAAGGACCAGCTTTAAACCAGCAAAGGACCAGCTTAAAACATACCTAACCAGCATTTGCTGTTTTTATCAACAGGGATATCATGGCCATATAGGTTATTTAAACTCAAAACACAACAGAGATGTCTGTGTCACATTAAAAGTCCATATTAATTAGGTAGGCCTACATGAACTTGACAGCAATTAAATAAAAGGAAAAAGGGAACTCACACACTATGCCAAGTGGGAAAATAATTTTTGACCTGAATAAAATATGCTGTAGCATTTCTGTCCTGGTAAAAGGGTGCATGTTAAGAACATGTTCACCAGTTTGAATGTGAAATGTCCCTCCAAGCTTTTTAATGACTGTGTGATTACACTGTATATCTCAGATGCATGAGTAATTCCTACTTATGACTGTTCTCTATATGTTAAAAGGGTCATTTTGAAATACAACATTTGTCTCTAATGATCAATCTTAAGGTGCTAGACCTGAGCCATACAACAATGCCAGTTTTTTATGCCAGTTAGTCAGTTTGTAATTAATGATGATTTTAACTTTTAAGGTAAAGCCACTTCACAAATATGGTCTGAGTTAAAAGATATGCAACGCGACAAAACCATTCTCTTGTACATATGTCTGCTGAAATAATATAGCTAATAATTGTCTTCAGAATTTTCTCATTTGTGTGTGAGGTGCATTGAGAGCCAACGTTTAGGTGGGTACATTTACAAGTGTCCTCCTAACTTCTGGCACCATTCTCGCAACCATCCTTGCAATATTTTTAGGGCCCCATGCCAAGTGGACACTTCAATTGTGTCCCATGCTGAGAAGTTTTCGCCAGGTCGGAGAGAGCCCATCTCATCTCTGAAGAGGATCTTGGGTAATTATCATTAGTGCGCCTAATTGGAGGTGAACTAGTGCAAAAAAGGCCAACGTTCGTCATATATCTGCTGCCAATGTCCCAAGTACCCACTGAAGTCAGTGAGATAAGTGGCCTGGCAGTGTTTCCATATGACTGTTTTAATGACACATACTTGATGAGCATGTGAACCACCAGCTAATGATATGGTCTTATATGACGCAAGTGAAACAGCAGAAATCTCTTGCTTAGATGCTGTAGTGTTTGAACAAGCCTCAATATTTCAGCTTGTATATCATGCAAAGGCAGGTTTTGTGAACTCCTTAACTGTCCTCTCAAATAAAGATAAAAAGCCTGAAATATTCTGTTTTTTATATAGACACATTTTTATATAGTTATCTAATAATAATAATTATGATTATATGATAAAATTTCTATATATATAATAAATAATATATACTTTATTTATGCACACACATACATACAGTACTGCATTTCCAAAAACTAAACAAACAAATAAACAAAAATACATTTGACAATATTCAAGATTCATTTGAATATATGTATTATATCCATTTATTTGCTCCAGTTATTATAGACTTGACATAAATTAACTTTTTTTTTTTTTGAAAACGTCCACTTTGGCTTATATTTACATAGTCTTTCAGCAACTGGTTACTTGTCTGCTCTGAGCTTGGCCTAAACAGTTGTAAATATGTCATTTAGCAAAACAGACTGGACATACTGTGGCTGTTTTACAATAAGCAGCTTCCTGTGATATGTGGCGCCTGTTCTTGACATTTTTAATGTTACTAAAACTGTGAACGTTTTCAATTCAAGAACTTTTTGTATGATGTGGAATACTTTTTAATGATGTAACTGCTTGATACATGTTCACATCTGGTGCAGGTAATGTAATTTTCCCAAAAAATACTTTGTATATGGCAATTTGTTTCTGCTTCACATACATGCACTTTTCTCCACCACACTGGCAGCATTTCAAATAAGCACACTGTCATTGTGTAATATTCTGTGTGATCTATTGCGTTTGCTTTATTTGAGCAGCAGTTTTCCTCTGTTTTCCCTTAGCTAATCCACAATAAACAGCCGTCTAAACAGACAAGCATAACAGAGGATGGCTCTCAGAGCAGGGAAAATAAATGGCTTGAGATGTGGCGTGCTTTCTGACAGAATGGTCAAATCTGCCCCTCACCCTTAGAGACGCACAGCACCAAAGTCCAGAGAGGATGACCATTAGACATGTACACTTATGAAATGTGTCATGAGTTAGTCCTTTATTAAATGGTTGGATAAGCTGATGTACCTTTTGCCGTTACATGCTCTCACAGTGAATACTGTAGGTATTGAGCCATATGAGCTGTTGTCTTCACATGTACATGTAGATTTTTCTTAAAGGGGTCCTATTATGCTTTTTCACTTTTTTAATTTTAGTCAGTGTGTAGTGTGTATGTTTGGGCATAAAAAAGATCTAGAAAGTTACAAATCTCAAAGTCCACTCCAAAGGGAGAATTAGTTTTTTAAAAAATCCCTTTTCAAGAACAACAACGAACGGCTCGTTTGGACTACAGCGTTCAGTTTCCGGGCTTTATGATGTCACAAAGCGGCTCATTAGAATATCATTTAAAAATAATTCCGCCTATAGAAATGAAGGTTGGGGGGGGGGGAGGGGCGAGGTGTGGTTAGAACGCTTGGTTGGTGCATCAGACGAGACGACGAAGAAGAAGGGCTGCTGCAGAGTTAGTGCATCAGACGAAACGATGAAGAAGAGCTGCTGTGCTGTAGCTTTAAAATTTTCGGCATGTCTAGAACATTCTTACAAGTACCACACGACGTAGCTGGGCGCCGCGGACAGACACCGAACAGCGCCGCCGGTGTGCCTACACTCACAGAAAATAATGTATTTGAATTTTAAAGATGTGGCGCGACGCTGCGCGACCGCCTGAAACCTGTTTTTTTCACCTCCGTGCCCAAACATCTTTGTTTGGACTTCCGAAAGCGGATGATGTCAGGAAACAGTGGTTGCAATGATTTTTTAACGGAGAGAGACGGGAGTAACATCAATCCAATGGGTTTAATGAAACACAAAGGAACACGCAACACTCACCCCTCGCTGGAGCACCCACAGGGAACACTATTTAAACATGACAAGATGAGGGGATGACGAGACACATCTGGGAGCAATGAAACATCAAGGGAAACACCTGGGACAAATTAAACATGGGAAAGGAAGGCACATGAGGAGCAAAACAACCACAAAACACGGAACAGAGTCTGACAAGAGGCCACGGCGGAGCAGGGGACTCGGGAGGCCATGGCGGGGCAGGGGAATCGGGAGGTCATGGTGGAGCAGCCTCCGCAGCCCCAGCCCCCGCCTCGGCCTCTACGGCTGGAGCCATAGTACCCCCCCAAAAAAAATATTTGGAGAAATGTAGGGGGTTGTATTCGTGGCCTGGAGCCCTCCCTGGGCTGAACAGGTGGTCAGGAGCCCTCCCTGGGCTGAACGGGGGATCAGGAGCCCTCCCTGGGCTTAATGGGGGATCTGGAGCCCTCCCTGGGCTGAACTCGGGGACAGGAGCCCTTCCTGGGCCACACTCGGGGACAGGAGCCCTCCCTGGGCTGAACTGGGAAGCAGGAGCCCTTCGTGGGCTATACTGGGGAACAGGGTGGCGCTTCCGTGGTGCTGGCACTGGAGGGCGCTCTGGAGGAGCAGGCACAGCAAAGCGCCTTCGAGGAGCTGGGACTGGAGTGAGGTTTGGGGCTGGAGCCGACGCTGGAGCGAGCTCTGGGGCTGGAGCCGGCGCTGGAGCGAGCTCTGGGGCTGGAGCCGACACTGGAGCGAGCACTGGGGCTGGAGCGGTGATGGAGCGAGCTCTGGGGCTTGAGCTGACACTGGAGCGAGCTCTGGGTCTGGAGCCGGCACTGGAGCGAGCTCTGGGGCTGCCACACTAACGTCCTCTCGGCTTGCCACACTAACGTCCTCTCGGCTTGCCACACTAACGTCCTCTCGGCTTGCCACATTAACTGCCGGCTGACTTGACTCAGGAACGGCCGGCGGAGGGTTTCTGGATCGGGATCGGAGACTCTCCAGACACCGGATGACTGTTTCCTTCCAGTCGAGGTTGGTGGTGTCCGGGAGCTCCGCGGGGCGATGGTATGTTATCCCGAGCCGGAACAGAGTCATTAGGGTTTCCCCCTCGAGGGAGCTGGCAAGGGCGAGCGGCACGAACGCCCTTGCAAAGACGATGGGGTCTGGGCTCGCCTGAGCCAACATGATGAACATTAATCGTTCCTCCATTTGGGGACGTGGAGGAACGCACGGGAAAAAAACTAAACAAAAACTTTAAAAAAACGGAAATCAAACGGGGAGAGGGGGTGCCGCTTAGTTTTTAGGTCCGGTATTCTGTCACAGGTACACTGCTGAGCAGAGTCAGGAGCAAGGAACGGAGAGAGACGAGGAGTACATCAATCCAAATGGGTTTAATGAACACAAAGGAACACGCAACACTCACACAATAACTGTAGACATAGACAATACCGGATGCTGGAGCACACACAGGGAACACTATTTATACACACAGGAGGAGGGGATGACGAGACACACCTGGGAGCAATGAAACATCAAGGGAAACACCTGGGACAAATTAAACATGGGAAAGGAAGGCACATGAGGAGCAAAACCACCACAAAACACGGAACAGAGTCTGACACTCACCCGGTAGAGTAATGAACTTGAAATGTGGAGTGCTTGGATATGAGTCTTGTGAAACATGAGTCACAACACTCGATAAAAGATTTCAAAGACTTGTAGAATCCAGCTAAAATTCATCTGTCACTTGTTGATTTGCTAGTAATAAATTACTTGCAGTAGTTTATTTGTTCCATTTGTTAGGCTGCTAAATCATACTTTAGTTGCTATTTATGCATTTACAAATTTTATAGGTTACTTTTGAGTGATAAACACATTTAATAGAGTGTTTGTTTTGGGTCTTAAAACAAATGCAGCTGAGAATCAACAGGTAGCACAGACATGCTCTTGATACATAGCTCTTGATCCATGTTTAGCGGAGACTCTAACACCTATTCATAATGTTGAGCATGTAACAACATCATACTTTTCAAGAGTTCTGCCCCTCATACTATATGTCAATTTCCTTCTTTCTCACAGATAAAAAAATCCTTTCAAAAGTTTCATAATGTGCCAGATACGCCATTACGTACCGTTAGCATTGCAGCTCAATCGTTATGCAAGAGATCTGATGTAGTAAGTAAAAACGTGGAAGACAAATGACAGTGTTTGAGAAAGAAACATACGAAGAACTCTGCGGAAAGAAATCACCTCGGGAACAACAGCAGTCAGCAGTTAAGAAACAGCCCAGTTTCCTGCATATACCCAGTGGACTAAAGTACACGTCTGGGGTAGGACAACATATTCTCTCATACCATTGCTTAACACAGATATCATGCTAAAGCATTGGACACATAGCCTTTACTGAATCTCTGGGTTAATTTATGGTTTACATATTTTCATGACTTGTCCTTTCATAGGCCAACAAGGCCCTTAAAATACTTTTACACTGCATTATTAATGAAGCACCACTATCACTATTGCTCATACAAAGTATTTAACTTGTAACTGCCCTTGTGAAAAAAGTACACTTTAACATACTTGATAAAAAAAATAAAATAAAAACTAATGTATACATTTATCTATTATAAGGAATATACTTAAGCGTGAATGAATGTAATGTTTTCAGACACTTGATTGCATGTTAATTACAATTGAATGAAAATGTATTGTAGTTTAAATGCAATTAGCTGAACTTTAGAGGTTTTTTGACCCACTAATGCAGGACATAAGTACATCTTTATATGTAATTTCATAATTACTTCTATTATCTTTGAAACAGTTTAAAGTGTAGTGCTGAATGTACTGTCACGCATGTATTACAAACTAAATATATTGTAATTAAATTCTATTGAAAATTGTGTCATGTATTTAAATACATTTGTAATTACACATTTATAATTATAATAATAATATTATTAGGAAAGTTAGTAGTATAGTAATAGTAGTATTATTATAAAAAAATTTTTTTATTATATTATTTTTTTTTTTAAAAAAGCGTACTTTGTAAACAAATATGAGTCCAAAGAGTAAATTGCACTTAGGTGTTGATAAGAAAACATAGTCGAGAAGTGTACTAATCTATATGAATAAATCCCCTTATTTAATATTTTATTGTATTATAATATTATATTATCTGCCAGTACAGTTTTTAATTATATACTTTGAACATTTGAAAAACACCGCAAATGCACATTCAATACACTTGGGCACAATTCTTTTTCAGAACTAAATAAATATTTTTAAAGAAATTATTTTGTCTTTCTTTGCAATTTCACCACAGTCAGAGCTCATCACTATTTGAAATATTTCTAAATAATTCCATGTTAAACATCATAAATTTTATGCTTGGAAGGTTTTAGGTGGAATTTAAGGGGGTTTCGTGCTGGTAATTTTGCTCTAGTAATATAAAGCAACCCGTTTCTAGGAAATACTGTGTATAGTAAGTATGTCTTTTATAGACTAATGTTGTCAAGCATGTCAATTGCATCCTGTTTGAAAAATGAATTAAGAGTTGTTGTTTTGTTTTATTTTTGCTTTTGCCACAGGGTAACACAACATTGTGATATAGTATCCCCAATGACAGATCAAATAGGCTTACAAACGGTCTCAGAAGACTTGAGAAAACAACACTCATATATCAAACTCCCATTTGGGGGAGGATCAAACCATTTTGTCATGGAAAAAAAGTCAGCCTGCCTCCACTGCCCTGTGCACCCACCTCCACATTGAAGAAACCGTGGCCTGATGAATGGGGCTACTTTCACTACTGCAGTGGTCTAAGGTGGAACGAACACTCATCTTAGTACAATGACAAAACTCCATCAGAAACACAGAAAGTCATTTTGCCTGAGATAGATGCGACAGTTAGTCTTGCTACAAGCAGTTTCCACCTGACTGACTTAGTGCTCGGGCCTGATGAATGTGACGACAGTTCAAACTTCAGCTGTTTACAAGGTGGTGAGGAGAGCATTTTCTCAAGCTTAAATTAAATAGATAAAAACACTTTTGTAGACGAGGGCAGAAGAACCCTTCATTTCCCAGAATACATTACCTGTGTTGAATTTCTTTGAATTACAATTCCATAAATTCCAAAAATCCAATTGAACTTCCTGTGGGGTGAAAGAATAATCTCAAATCATGTAGTATTTTTACTTATAGGACATTCTTCATTTGTGATGGCAAGTGGTGTCCCTCTACTTAAAAAACAATAAATCATAAAATATTTGCATATTTGTATTCATTTTCATGTGTAACAAAATGTGCACGTTCCTGCCATACATCAAAGTGACATGCTGGGATGTAATTGCAACAACATTTTCAAATGAAGTGGTTATATTGTGAATATAGATTTCATTTAACATGTAGGCCTACAATTTAAGTAAACTGTTTGAAAAGCATGTTATTATATTTTAAGAACAAATTGTGGCCCCCAGCTTCATGTCTGTGCTGTTTCCACAATGGATGTTGGCCGTCTAAGAAAAGGGGGAAGTGTAAATGTTATTGCTGGTCATGGTTGATCTGAGGGGTGCATGGTGAATACAAATTTGACATGCTTAAATCTAAATTTTGATAAATGTAATATTATTCATATTTCCAAAATGTCCTATGATCTTCAAATTATCACAGTGCCAGTCCCAAATTTACAAAAGTCTGCATTTAGGCTAATTTGTCTGTGGTGTTACTGTCTCTCTTGGCAGAAATAGCGGTAACACCACAGACATAAGTCAGCACCAATATTTGACTAAAATAATTGTAAAATCAAAATGCCCTTAAAGGAATAGTTTGCCTAAAAATGATAATTGGCTGAAAATGTACTCACACTCATGTAAGATGTAGATAAGTTTGTTTCTTCATCAGAACGGATTAGGAGAAATTTACCATTTCATCACTCTGCAGTGAATGGGTGCCGTCAGAACAGCCGCTAAAAACATCACAATAAGCCACAAGTAAACCACATGACTCCAATCGATCAATAAATATTTTTGTGGGGGGAAAAAGGAAAAGCTTCGTATTTTTTTTTTTTTTTTTCCCCTGTTTGGCAGAACAAATCGAAATGACATCCAAATCTGTTCCGATGAAAAAACAAACTCATCTAAATCTTGGATGGCCTGAGGGTGAGTTAATTTTAATTTTGGGGTGAACTATTACTATAAACTTCAATTTTACTTAATATAGCATATTAAACAAATTTTAAATCCATGTCAATACATTTGAATATTAAAAAATTTGAACTTCTGTCTCTCAAGTCTCTCTGGATGAACTCTATGAACCACCTAGAACAACCTATAACAGCCACATAGCAACTATACTGAACACCTTAGCATTAATGAGCACACACAAGCACCACTAATGTCTTCAGTAATCTTAACAATGTAGTTGAGTGCCTAGTTCCCCATTGGAGCATAGAGCAAAAGGTTAACCAGTTACTTCTGCTCTCAAAGTTTGACTCTATTTGTTCCCATGTATAATAGGAATCCTTCTTTGTTTGATTTCCTTTGCATCCTTTTGTATCTACCATTAGTCACTCTTCACCTTTCATATAAAACAACCCGTTAATTTTAGGTAAATGTGCAAGTCCATAAAAAGGGCGAAATTAAAATTAAAGGGCAAATTTTGACCTTTCATAGAAAGGATTTTGGCAGACACGTTTCATATCCTTATTTTGAGGTCTGTGGATTCCCCTAACAGACTTTAGCCTTTGTACTGAGATCTTCACCCCTGCACTAACCTCTAGAGTGAGATAGGCTCTATCTATCTCACTTTCTCTCTTTTCATTTGAGTCTTATGGGGGGAAGAATATGCCTGTTCCACAATACTATTTTTACAGATCTTTGTGTGCAGAGCTTCTGCATTGTGAGACATCAAATGAAAGAAGTGAAATCTCAGCACAAATAGTTGTGAAACAGATACAGTCTGGCTTCACAACCTTAAATTTGTTTGTCCAATGGATAGAACACACCGACAGATGACATAAAGACATGAAAATGTCGTGACTTTAAAAGGCTAATTCTTGTTGCCTCCTAATACTGTATGAGCTGCCCTCTGATAAAATATTTCATATCTCAATATTTCATGTCCATTTGTTTATCTATTTAGTTATTTATTTAACTGTTTAAGAAGCAGCATAATGAGAAGGATTATGTCAGTCATACACGAGCAAAAGTTGTGTATAAAGAGTTAAAATATGAAAAAATAATAATTACGATTTTTTAAAACATTTTTTGAAAGTCCAGGTCCAAGTCCAAAATTTTTAGTTTTTTTTTAAAGGCTACTTTTATTTTATTAAAATACAGTAAAACACTAATATTGTGAAATATTATTACAATTTAAAAGAACTTATTTCTATTTTAATATATTTTAAAATGTAATGTATTCCTACAATGGCAAAGCTGCATTTTCCTCATCATTACTCCAGTCTTTAATGTCACATGGTCCTCAGAAATCATTCTAATATGCTGAAAACATAATATGAAAACATTAAACATTCCTCTTTTTTTGACCGGAAGTGAGTTTAACTTTCAATAATGATTGACAGCCTGTACATTATGTCTTACAAAAAACTATTATTATGAAACGAAATTTTGAAAACCAACAAAACATACAGTAAACTGTTTTCTTTTTAAAGATTTCTATTACTGTATATAATCTATGATAGCAACATTTACAGAAACAATAAACCCTTGCAGGGTGGATTCAACACAATAATAAGACAACATAAATTATATGAGTATAGTAATTATGCAATTTGGACATGCATTATTGTGAAATGATGCCGTCACAGATATAATATATAGCAATCACCATCCGATACTGGAAAGGGTTTTATAATGAGCCT
This sequence comes from Sinocyclocheilus anophthalmus, assembly GCA_018155175.1. NCBI lineage: Eukaryota > Metazoa > Chordata > Actinopteri > Cypriniformes > Cyprinidae > Sinocyclocheilus > Sinocyclocheilus anophthalmus. The sequence goes on along the minus strand of JADLZN010003983.1, from coordinate 66,334 downwards.
TAGGTAGAGAGATTGACAGATGGATGTTGCATTATAAACTAATTGCCCAAATGGTCGAAAGCATTTCAAATCAGCTGCATGGGGAAACCTGTTTTTGAATTTCATTCCAGTGAAAGTTCAAATGCAAGTTCTTGTTTTAGGATGGTATTAATGTATCTTTTTAGCAAAGACAGGAAATGATTCATCACTTTAACCTTTTCTTCATAAGGTATTTGTGCCACTATTATTATTAATATTTAATTTTTATTAGAGTCACAAAGCACGGAGTATTACATTGTCAGCTCCCTGGTAAACATCCATTATTCCCTTCCACACACTCACACGCACTCACACACTCCCAGGATCGGCAGCTTTTGTCAGAAGGAGGAAGTAAAATCTCACAAGCTGACATGTCACTGTACATCCTCCATTCCATCCCGAGAGTTTTCCCAACCTGGGATATGAATACAATGCAGGGAAATGCAAGGAATGCCTCTCAATGTCATGGAGGAATCAGCGGCTCTGAGCGGCTGTCACCTCCAGGAGTTCTGGATGGAAGGCCACTGGCGAGGGTAGCGTGCCCAGCAGACGTGAACCGCCAACTGGATGAGGTACCTTATACGAAGGGCCCGCTTCTATCTTGATCCTCAACAATAACAGGGGGACAGGACAAGGCCATCAGTCTCCATTACGGAGACACTGTTTTCTCTCAAATTACCCTCTCTGTCGTGTTCTCCGCAGCATCTATAGGAGCGGCTGTCTCGTGCATCATCTCGCTCACAAAGCTTGAAAGCCCCCTGGAGGGGAGAGAGAGCTCCTTCCTGCCCCGCTGGCCCCTCCTCGCATGTCCGTCCACCTTGACAGGGACAGTCTCTGCCGACAAGGAGGGAAATTAGCATAGCAATGGAGACCCTCTCAGGGCTGACAGGGGCGGACATTGTAAGCGACTCTACGGCCGCCCACCCCCCCCCAGCCTCATTCCTACCCCAACTGCAACTGAGACCCTCTTAACAAGTCCCAGATGAAAGCGGGACTGCCGACTCACCTTAAAGACCTACCTATGGGTCATGCTGACACAAAAAGTGCAGGTGACCGCCTGCATGCAGTGTTTGGAGACTGTGCATTTCCGCATGTTTCTCAATGAAAACAAACACAGAGCAGAGCGAATCAGCAGCGTCACTTTGACGTAAAACAACACAGATGGATCAACACGTAGTCTAAAACATCCAATAGGCGTCCTGACGCAGGTGCTTGGATTCAGTGTGTTTATATTTTGTCTGGCTCAGAGAGTCTCAATAGCTGCACTTTTCACTCATCCACCAAGAACAGCACTTCAGTGCATTTATAATAAGGAGATAATATTATCATCTCCAGATGAATGATCTCTTATGAATAATATCATGTTATTATATGCATTAATATCACAAAGCAATAAACTTGAAATTGCCAACGTGATTTTCCACTGATATAAGTACAAAAAAATGCAGTTGTTTTGGATTTATCATGTCATTCTCTTTAAATGTATCATTATCATTAACTCTGAATAAAGCTTTGTTCAACAAAAATGGCATTTGGGACTGACAATTATGTGAGTTAAATTTAAATCATTTCCATTATAGACTTACATATTTGTTTAAAAAAAAACGAACAGAAAACTGTAAACCAATTCTAATACATACAAAACCATTTGGTACAAAAATCATACACACATACATATACATATATACAAAGATGCATAAATACACGCTTACGAAAAGTTGCATTTATTTGATCAAAAATAAACAATAATTATCAAATATTATTCAAATTTAACAGAAACTGGGGTTTTTTATACATATATTTAAAAATGTCATTTATTCCTGTGATCATTACTCCAGTCTTCAGTGTCACATGATATGCTGATTTGCTGCTCAAGAAACAATTTTTATTATTATCAATATTGAGAACAATCGTGCTGCTTCAAAAAATTTTGTGGAATCTTGTACTTTTTTCAAGATTCTGAATAGAAAGTTTAAAAAAAGCAGCATTTATTTAAAAACAGAAATCTTTTATAACAATATATAAATGTCTTTACAGTCACTTTTGATCAGTTTAATGCTTTTCTTGCTGAATAAAGGTCTTAATTTCCACGACAACATCACCCCTATAGCCTTTTGCGAGGGTGAAATATCTGCTGTCTTCATATGATTGAACTGTGTAGAACTCTTCTTGATGACACGTGGTCTCTGTATTAACCTCTCGATTACTGCCCTCTGTGTCTCTCTCTGAGTAAGACTTTCCCAATGCTTTCTCCTGAAGAAGCATCAGCTCATTGAACCAGCAAGTGTTTGTTCACATCTTGTCTAGCAGAGCCTTCATCAGCCCTCATCCTTTCTACTTCAGAGTGTATTTGAGAACTGTTTCAGTTGACAGACCAAGTGTGAAAGACAGCAAACGACTTTAGTGATATATTGGGTCACTGTTATTTTCAGGACCTGTTGCCCAAAACCCACAGCTTCTGTAAATAGTTCCATTTTGAGACAATGACAGCATTAGTTGTAGTTGATGTCTGTTTTTCTTTTTAAGTCTTGTGTGTGTGTGCTTGTTCACAAAACATTTTTTATCCTTGTTTTATCCACTGTTGTTAAGTATGCAAGTTTGCATATTGGAATACTGGATGGAGACTAGAAGAATTTAGTCTTTGGAAGAATCACAGGACACAAATGAGTTTTGGTAAAACAAATAATGTTCAATTGTTTAACTTTTTTTAGTTTAATAGTCAAAACTGTTTTTCTCATTATAAGGCAATAACCCTTGATCATCAGACAGCAGTGAATACTGACACTTGTCATTGAGAAAACTGTTTGCCATTGAGATATAAAACAAAATAGAAATTTTTTAGCAGACAAATGTCCCAGATATGCAAATTGCACATACAAAATTACATTAAAGAAGTTTGATATGTTGAAGGTTCCCAGTCAACAAAAATAGTCAACAAAAGTATTATAAGAACGTTTTGCTAACATCCCCACTGTTATGAAAATTCCTATTAAGTTACAAGTAGTAACATTAAAAAAAGAAAGAAAAAAATAAAATTTTTAGAGTTCCATGAACAATGTCAAGTCAAGTCACTTTTATTTATATAAAGCAATGCCAAAGAATTCTTACGCATGTACTGCCTGCATGACAGCCCCTCATTCACAGACTTTACAATTAATCAAAGCAGTGCATTAAACAGAAGAGATCCTTCTTCACGTAAAGAACAACAACATTTTCACTGGCCTCTGTCTCTTAACCATGCAGATATTTTCCAAACAGCCAAAACATGAATTTTTATGATCTGAGGGAATAGCTGGCATATCTAAAAACAGTAACTGCTTCAGTATCCTCAAGAAATCAATGGAGTCTCATTTGTGAAGGCATAAAAGACTCACCACTGACAAAGGCATGCATGTACCACCAATCATAACAGAACAGATGGCAGATTGAGCACAACAATGGGGACGTTCACCACAAGATGTCGGAGCAATTAGAAAGTCTTATTGTCCTCTGCTCTGCTCATTCAGGATTCTTGGCTAGTATTACCAGAGATGCATGAACTCCATTCTATCTGACCTCTATGCAATGTTAGTCATGCACATTCTAAGCATCAGCGAATAATGTTGCCTTTATCTGCCCTGGACTTTAGCTGTTGAAAATGATTGCATCTCGCTTGGAAAAACTTGCTTATTCTGAGCTAACATACACATACAAGTCGGCGGTATTATTTATAACAGTAAAGGGATTGTGAGACAACTATGTAAGCCTTCTACCATGAGAAAGGTTTCTCTACAGCGTTTAGTTTAAGAGATTAATTCATATCTGAAGGCATTGTTGATTCATTCGACTTAGAGTGAGTTACAGTTTTGAAATGGACTCGAAAATTTCGACCTTTTGGCCCAAACCACATAACCATAAACTAAATATTTATATTGTCAAATAAAACAAGTCAACAGTAACAAAAATCAGACAAAGAGAAATCTATGTACAGTATAGGACCACAATAAATCATTTAACCATAATTTAGTCATTGCACTGAAATCACAGATTACTTCTCAATTGTATCAACTGCAAAAACAGAAATATGCAAAATAATGAACTTACTGGCAATCTTCAGTGATTAAATAATTTATTTTATGCAATCATCTAAATGTAATAAAGATCTTTTGCCACTGGCCTGCAGAAGTAGTCCTCTACTGTGTCGCAAATCATTCAACAAACACGGTGAGTCATGGCTTCTTCTGTTATTGTTACTTGCACTACTTGTCACATGTATAGTGTAGCCTTCTCTGTCAGCGGCGAGGGATTCACATGTGATAAATGCAGGGAAATAGTTAGGCTGACAGAGAAGATTGTTATTCACATCCCCTCCAGGGGTGGTGCCACTCTTCTCTCTAGAAATATGGCACATAGTCTTATAATGTATACTTGACAAACTGACTGGCTAAATCGACCGTCTACTAGCCGCCTCACGTCACAGAAGTCAGTTCATTCTCAGCACATAGAGACTCTTCCACATAAATATCACACTACAGAGACTGTGTCTGTTCCCCAAACTAATACAAAAAAACATCCAAACCAATTTAAGGGTAAAAATTTAATTGATGTTCAACAAATAAAAACACACATATAATACAGAGAAACTAATTATAAAGCTTGGCTTATTGAATATTAGGTCCCTTTCTACGAAAGCACTTTTTGTGAATGATATGATCACAGATCATAACCTACAGTAGATGTGCTCTGTTTGACAGAAACCAGGCTAAAACCTGATAATTACATTATTTTAAACGAGTCTACCCACCAAGATTACTGTTATAAACATGAGCCGCGTCCAAAAGGTAAAGGGGAAGTGTTGCTACAATTTATAGTAATATTTTCAGTATTTCTCAGAGCTCTGGTTTCAAGTATAATTTGTTTGAAGTAATGGTGCTACACCATGTGAATTGACCTGTCTACTGTATACAGGGCACCAGGGCACCATATAGATTTTATCAAAGAATTTGCTGATTTTCTATCTAACTTCGTGCTGACTGCATATAAAGTCTTAATTGTTGACGTTGATTTCATAGATGTTGATAATGAAAAAGATTGCATGGGGATCAGCTTTTATAGGACATTCTGAACTCTAAGGGGTCAGACAACACGTGTAAGAAGGCCTAATCATTGTCGTAGCAATTACCTCAAAAGGGTCGGATAGCTCGTTGCTCGCCTCGATCTAGTTCTTGTCATGGCGGCAGTCAGGTGGGGGCTACTTCATGCAGTAGCATGGGCGGTTTGAGGGCAACAGTGATGGCAAACCCTCCAGGGAACCAACCCTCGGGGGACCATCGCTCCCCTTGCACTCCGCAACCAGTTGAGCTGCCAAAGGAATGTGTTGGGCCCTCTACAAGGAGCGAACCAACAGTATCCTTTGGCGCTCCTCCCGATGATCGAATGTCGATCGCTGCATCAGAGGGTGAGCCGGAGCTTTCTGGAGAGGAAGATTCAGCTGCGCTGCTGCCCTCTGTGACTTTAGCCTGCTCTGAATCGGATCCGGAAATGGGGGGGGGGGGGGGGGGGGAACAGCTCTGATTTCCCGGGGCTGCCGTGAGGGTAGGGCTCGAGTGGAGATCTCCAACGTGTCCCGAGCCCTCAAGGTTGGATGATTGGTTCTTCGGGGTGGCCCGTGCTGGTTCTCAGCGCCCCGCCCTTCCCCGGTGCCATTCTTCCCGGAGGTACATGAGGGGGCTTACCAGGTCGTGAAAGGCACCTTTTTCTGCCGGAAACCGACCTGCTAATTCCTCCTCCCTCACCATTCTCGACAGTGGTGCAGCTAGGGGGTATACAAGGTTCCCCCGGTGGAGCGGTCAGTTGCGATGTAGTTGTGTCCTAATACTGCCTCCACCCGGCAGGGCGAACCATGCCTCCCCTCCCTGGTCTGTAGGTACTCGTCTGGTCTGTCTGGCGATGCTTATGTGGCCTGTGGAGAAGTTGCCTCCGCCTTACACACTATGGCGTTACTGCAGGTTCTTCAGGCTAAAGCACTGAGGGATCTGCACGAGGGTGGTCACGATCCAGAAGTTCTGAAAGAGTTCTGAACCGCAACTGACCTCACCTCAAATGGGTAGAGGCACTGAGAGACCCCGGTTAGTGTTGGCTTGCTAAAAACTGCTCCAGAGTGTCCATACAGTAGACCCTGTTGAGTTCATCCATACCCTCGACAGCCAGACGTGGCGGAAAGTTCGGCGCCAGGCCCTCACTCGATGAATCCATGAAAACCGGTAGAGGGCTGGGTTCCATATATATAGAGACCTGAGTGGATCCCATATGTAATGTCCACGGTATAGCCTTAGAGCCCGGGTTTCCCCGGCAGACTTCTGCCATTTCCAAGAAGGTTATAATCACTTCTAATCTTCCATATGCACCTAAAAGGTTGTTCATATGTGTAAGTGCTTCCGAAACCTCCTTCGGGAAGGATGGGGCTTCCACAACATTCCTGTTCCAAATGGTACGGGTACGTTTTCCAAGTATTATTCAGTCTTACTGACTGGGTAGTGCCATAGCAGCAGTAGCTGGCCCTCTTGTGCAAGCCCTGGCCTCCGCAGAAAAAAGGGTGGCGCAGGAGGCTGCACCAGGACACTGGAAGGGGCAGCATCCCATGGCGGGGTTAGGGTTTCCATTTTGTCGGTCATTACCGACGTGACGTCGAGAGTGACCGACTGAAATAGAACGTCTCAGTTACGTATGTAACCCTCGTTCCCTGAAGGAGGGAACGGAGACGTCACGTCACGTCGCCACAGATGCTCTACCACCGCTGAGTGGCCGGGTCACAGGCTCTGCTCTTCAGTGAAAACCTGAATATGCGTTGCACCTGCTGCCTAGTAATACTCGCGCTGCAATCAATGGCTGTAGGATGCAATCATCGCATGCCAATGTGCATTGGCTCCTTTAGTTTACACTCGAAGTGGATTGGTCTCTCTAAGCGAGATCCCAATTCGTCAGTCATCTGACGTGAAGTCTCCGTTCCCTCCTTCAGGGAACGAGGGTTACATACGTTACCGAGACGATCCTACTCCATCTAAGCTACTAAAAGAGGTGCTTTCAGAAGTCATAGATCCTCTTCTGAATATTATTAATTCATCAATGTCATTAGGATATGTCCCAAAATCATTTCAACTGGCTGTTATTAAGCCTCTCATTAAAAAAACACACAACTTGATCCTAGATTGTTAGTTAATTACAGACTAACCTCAAATCTCACTTTTCTCTCAAAAATATTAGAAAAGGCAGTATCCTCTCAGCTATGTTCCTTCTTAGAGAGAAATGGTATCTGTTAGGATTTCCAGTCAGGATTTAGACTGTATCATAGTACTGAGAAGGCTCTCATCAGAGTTACAAATGACTTGCTCTTATCATGCGTTTGACACTATCGACCACTATCGGTTTGAAAGACAAAGCTCAGATTTCAGTAAAGGAAGTCATGTGTCTCCCACCCACATTATTGAGTGTTTTTGGTTTTATAAGTGAATCACTGACTATGGGCAATTTAATAATGTTAGTGTTAATATTAAATAGTACTATTAGTGAAAATGTATTTGTTTTGGTTTGTTAAAAGGCCTATGGTGCTAAAATGGTTGAGAAATGCTGGTATTTCCTTGAGAAAAAGAAGTGCACTTAATTTGTATTGAAGGTGCAATTGTAGTGTATTATATTTTTTAAAATGTTACTTAAAAAATATAATATCACTTAAATAAAAGGCCATTTAAGTGTACTTAGAGATAGTACACCTTCATGACTATGTATTTTACCACACAAAAGTTACATACTTATATGTGCAAATGGCAAACACGCTGAAAATAAGAAGCGCCTGGTCAGTACATTCAGCAGTACACTTCAACCATATTTCAAAGATAATAAAAGTAATTATGAAATTACATATAAAGATGTATTGAAGTCCTACTTCATTTAATCAAAGACCTGCCTTTAAGAGAGTGATGATGGAACTATCTCCCTTATGTGTCTGATCTTCACATCCTGGCTATTGAGAGAGGATCTAATTGAATTACCCAAATGGAAGTGGTATTTGGATGTGCTTGCTCTCTGAGTAAATGAGCGGGCTTCATTATTTCTCAAGAGGGTGGTCTTTGTGGTGCTCATGCATAAAGGTACATGTCCTGAGTACGCACTTCACTGACTCAAAGCTGTGTTCTGCAGCAGAGTGCTGTCCATGCACACTTCCGGCCCTCTCGCTATCAACACCAACCTGACAAAAGATAATGAATGACTAGTTTGAATTACTGAGGTGTAAAGGTTTGAGATAAACTGAATGTACCCTGAGAATAATAGTCGTAGCCTATAGGCTATCATATTATCTTAAAAATGCATACTTTCCATTTTTCAAATCAAACTCTAAAATGCAAATCAGCATATTAGAATGCTTTCGGGTGTCATAAAGGACTGTAGCTATTGCTGAATTACATTTTAAAAATATCAAATAAAAAGCTATGTTTTTAAATTATAAATAATAATTATATATATATATATATATATTCTATATATATATATATATACTAATCTCACTCATATAATGCAAAATTATGCTAATAATGCATAGACTTGTCAACCATTGGGACAAGGACCATCGACGCGTGCAGCTGAAATTAACCACCCATGCTGGTTTCGTTTGGTCAGAGGAGAACTGGCCCCCCGACTGAGTCTGGTTTCTCCCAAGGTTTTTTTCTCAATTCTGTCACCGATGGAGTTTTGGTTACTTGCCACTGTCGCCTTTGGCTTGCTTAGTTGGGGACACAATTTCTGGCAACATTGTTGACTTGACTGCACAGACACTATCTGAAGAGAACTGACCTGAGCTGGATGAATCAACAATCAACTGACTTTAACTGAAAAACTGATGGTTTTCTATTGTCCTCTTGCATTATCAGCACGTTTTTCCACCCTGTTTAACACTGTAAAGCTGCTTTGACACAATCTGTATTGTATAAAGTGCTATAAAAATAAAGGTATGCACAATGCTTGATAAATCACATTCCGTATTGATGTTGACGTGATGATGTGTTGTGCCAGTTATTTATTTACTATTGTTTATTCAGCCAACGTTTTATTTTGTATATTTCTTTTAATAAATAAAACAGCTTGCATATACAGTTTCACAAAGAATTGGCTCTAGAGATCAAGTCTGTGTGGATAATAAATGACATGCGATAATGATGTTGGTAGGCTGGTGATGTGTTGTTGTGGTCCAGGGTGGCTGTGGGGGAAGGGACAGAGTTGAATGGCCCAACGGGCCTCCCACCCCTTGTACTCGCTAGAGAGGGACAAAAGTGTGGGAGTTGCTGGGTGTTGTAGTTCTATTTGTGAGCTAAAGTGTGCATTTATTAAAACTGGCCTCGGATTTGCAAAAATAAACATATTTACTGGTGTATCAGAGTATATTGACAGAGCTTGTCTTAATCTGTTCGCATACTTAGCGGTGATTATAAGAATTTATTTTCCATCCATAAGAGCAAAAGAACTACAAGGTCCAAATGCTTCCTAGATGTCTGCGCATGCGCAGTAGGCACGGACGTGTGGCTCTGATAGCCATGAATGGGGTAGTGGAGACGCGGCTTTGTGGATTTTACCCATATGCTAAAATGAATGTTTGCACCTTAATGGAATTATTTTGATCGTAGCTTTCAACACAAATACACTCGACTGTTCTAAATGCTTCACGCGAGACAATCTCGTCCGAGGTAACGGCTATTTTGTTGTCATCGCGCGGCTCGAAGCAAATCACGGTTCTGTTTGTTTTCTCCTGTTAAAAATGCCGAGGAACAACAAGACCTCGCTGATCCAGAAGATAGCGAGCCAGGCTTATGTGACCTTCACAAACTGCTTTACCTCTGCCATTGGAGATAATAAGTCGTTTTTAGAGCAACAGGCAGAGTTGGTCACCCAGCTGTCCGACATCAGGGCTGCGGATCTGAAGATTGCGCCACCGGAGAAAGTCTCCATATCCTCCCTACAGTCCTCAGCAGCCCCTCCAGTCACATACATGCACATCTGTGAGACTGATGTCTTCAGCATGGGAGTGTTTCTGCTGAAGTCTGGGGCTTCCATCCCTCTGCATGACCATCCCGGGATGAATGGCATGCTGAAGGTCCTATATGGCAAGGTCAATATAAGGTGTTATGACAAGTTGGATAAAGCTGTTGGTGCTGAGAGTGCAACTGAGAGGCAGTTTGATCCACCGCTGATGCCTTTCCAGGGAGATGATGTGAGGAGAGCCGTGCTCAGGACCTCCGCACAGTTTTCTGATCAGAGTGGCCCTTGCATCTTGACCCCTCTCAAAGACAACCTTCATGAGATTGATGCAGAGGAAGGACCAGCTGCGTTTCTTGATATACTGGCACCACCGTATGACCCTGACAATGGGAGAGATTGTCACTACTACAGAGTTTTACAAACTGCTGGCAAAAAGTCAGAGCAGAGCGGTGAAGACGAAGCCTGGCTTTTAGAGATCCCCCAGCCGGAGGATTTCTGGTGTGGGGGTGAGCCGTACCCCGGTCCTGAAGTTTCGGTGTAGAGCGATGAACACTGGAATAGCCCATGATCCATCCTTATTCTCAGATGTGTACAAATTTGTTTCGTTTTTTTCTTTTCTTGGGACTTCAAACGTCACTAAATGATTTAAAATGTCCATTCCAAACCTATGTACATCAATTTGTGGCCTCGATTGTGAATAACGAATGTATACATGCTTGAAAGGCATTTACTCTTGTATAAGTTCACACTATATATATCTATATTAAATACATGTTTAATTTATTTAAAGCAAAACCTATACAAACACTAATTCCTATGTACTGTTTATATTTTTACATTTAAAGTACAATTAAAATGTTCAGAAATCACTTTTCAGTTGGACTTTTTCTTGTTTAAAAAAATATATATTTTCGAGCTTCATGTGCAAGGTTAATTTTTTTGCTCTTAGATCAGTTTAGTTTGTATTTATTGATTGATAAATATATATAAAAGCTAAATATAATAACAAAGTATAAATGTTATAACATTCAACTTACATGTAAATATTTAAGAATATAAGTTTATAAATCTATACAAATGTTTGTTTTATATACTAATATAAGATAAATATAAGTTATTTTTTATAGGTTCATTTATACGTTTTAACACTTATTGGGCATTTGCTACTGATTTTTTTTATTTTTATGATTTGCTTAATGATTTACCCTTCGTAGCTGTTGTTATCCGCTGCATGTGAGAATCATTAAGTTAGGAGAGGAAAGTGGGAAGCTAAAAATTCTTATCTTCTCATCTTTAATGTGTGGATATTTTGCGTTGCTTAGTTTTGTTATCACTAACAATAACGATTCTGTTGATTTCGAATAGGTTGTGTCGCATACTGGAGTGAAGTCTGTTGAAAAGTCAGACTTTCAATGTGAATGTTTACAGACATAATAAGGTCTAATGTGGCGTCATGTTTCCCACACATTGGTAAATATATGTCTGTAACATTAACGTAGGAGGCAGGCTAAAAGTAGTAACATGTTTTAATAAAATGAATTCTTTGGTAATTTCTTGCTGTTTGCAGGTTAGACACCATCTTTTCCTGTAATGCCTTTAGGGTTTTTGTTTATAGACCTGGATGTGAGCTGAACAGAAATGACTTAGGTTCTATGTTCAGTGCTGATTTTGTTTTTTCTGTAAAGTTTAGTTTATAAAATCTATATATCAGTTAGCATGCATTTAGATAATCAGTCTGAAAGAGCACATAAACAATAGATAATTCAAATTTTTCTTATTGAAGTCAACATCTGTCTCCCAATCTGTGAATAGAGAGCATATGTGCCGTTTTTAGATTGCCGTGAATACAGTTTTTGTAAAGTAGTAAAATTTTAATTTCAATTTCTTTTCATTAATTCTTTTAGTTATGCATTGTTTATTTCGTTTTTTTTTTTAGCCCCTTATCAAATGACACTTTTAATTGCAATTCAAAATTGTAAATACTGCCAACATGTATATGCTAAATTTATGTATTGCCTGATGTAAATATGGGGTTGTCCCAGCACTGAATGCGGGGGTTGGCATACCTTCAACCACACAAAACCACAAAGATTCATACAGTGTGAACAATTATTTGTCATTTTTCAGTGTTGTTTCTCAATTTTCACTCCATAGACACTGTAAAGAGTGGTCATAACAGTGTTTTTGTGTCAAATCAGTGAATTTATAATCACAAAGTGAGTCATGTTTGTTCACCTGAACGTTTTAATAATTGTTCCCTTTACACTAACCCTTCTTTGATTATTCATGATATTTCCCCTCAAGCATTTTGCCCTATATTGAACATTACAGACTGTGAATATTCACACCTATGTGCATTTGTCAACAACACACTGTGTAGGTGCTGACCCTTATGAGACCATGAGTCAGAGCTCAGTGATGCCCAAACGGGAATGTCCCTACAAGTCTACTTCACTTTTTCCTTTTTAACACCTTCCTTTTTATAAAGAAAATCAGTTGCAGACAGTTAAACAAACAGAGGTTCACAATCCATGTGTTGTTTATTTTTTTCATGTTGACAAAGTAGGACATTATTGACCTGCGTTAGTCACTTCATAACTAAATACATTTATATCAGTCAGAACAACCACAGAACAAACGTCAAGTTGCTATGAGTTCGTCTATATATACGGTCCTTGCTTTAAACACATATGCAACACTTTGGACACGGAACGGTTTGTACAAAAATATATCTTCAAAAACTTTCATATTAAAGGATAATGTACAATTGAATTCAAGCCTTCGGGTGCATGTACAAGATGAACGGACGAAAGGCACGACGATGGGAGCAAATAGTGATGTTAGACACCTCCTTGACACATTTGAAAGTTTAGTCTGTTTAAATGAACTTTTTTAAAACGTAACCACTCGACGTTCCACTTGTTATCAGACACAATTCTCCCACGTGCTATCTAATGTTATTTTTTTATTAAATTAATTGGCCTAAATATTCAAACAAAGTGCGTTTGGTCAGTCAGCATGCGACTGAGGCAAAAAGAAAACGAGCATCGCACCACCTTCAAAAGTGCGTGCCATAAATGTGTCCATGTCATTTGGCACTGTGGTTTGATTTCACTTTCATCAGTCCACCCAGTTTTAATATATTACGAATGGTGCATTATTATTGTCATCATATTGCCTACATAGTGTTGGATATTGCACAGTCCAGTTGAAAGTTTACTGGCTTGAACTGGACGAGCAGATGCCCGTGGCGACGCCGCGCTCTGAGCTGGTCACTCCAGAGGAGGACGAGGATGTTTTCCTCTCCTTCTGTCGCAGGTGGATTTTGGTGTGTCTCTTTCTTTCGTCGCTCCGCGCGAACTTTCTCCCGCAAAAGTCGCAGGCGAACGGTTTCTCGCCGGTGTGCGTGCGGATGTGGGTCGTCAGGTGGTCGCTGCGACTAAAGTTCCTCATGCATATCCGACACTGGAAGGGTTTGTGGCCAGTGTGGATGCGGATGTGTCTGGTGAGCTCGTCTGACCGGGAGAAGCGCCTGTCGCAGCCCTCTGCCGGACAGGGGTAGGGCCGCTCGTGCACGGGGGTCTTGCTGGGTCTGTTGGGGTATTTCCTCGGGCGCAGGATGGGCCTGAGGGGTAAATTCTGCGGGCTGTAGGCTGAGGGTAGCCGGGGTCCGTCAGATACCGGTCCCCCCAGTGTGAAGTTCCTGATAGTGTTCAGGGGGGTCAAGGGAGGCGGGACTCTGAAAGAGTCCAGCGGGCATGAGAAGGGTTTGCGATCGGGCATCGACTGCATGTCCCTCTGGCACGGCGGCTGGAAAAAGCCGGCGTAGTCCGGGATGATGGGGAACAGCCCGGAGTCAGTGTTTGGCTTTGGGGAGGAGTAGGAAGGCGGAGGATAGGAGATCGGACAGGTGGAGGTGGAGAAGAACGCGGATGGGTCTTGATACACCTCCCCGCATCCAGAGTAGGGCGGTGGAGGAGAGTAGATGTGCTCCATGTCCGCCTGGTTCTGCGCCATGGTGCAGCTGAGGGTGCTGGAGAAGTGGCTGGGGGAGACTGAGGATGCAGGTGACGAGGATGCTGAGGATGGCTGGGTCATGCCCAGGATCCCCGCGCTCACGATGTTAATCACGCCCTCTGGGTTCCAGTTTCCTGGGTACTGGGAGTCGATGGAAAACTTTCCCATGTAGGTGAAAGTTTGATTGCGAGGGCCAGCTGGTTGCGCGAAGCTGCTGGAATAGGCCAAGTCGAGGGAGCGCTTCTCCGCACTCATATCCCCGCAAATCAAGCCATCTGCAAAACAAATACACATAAAAACAAGGTTTAGATACACATGAAAGAAGGCTGTCTTATGGACCATGCAACTAATTGGATGCAGCGCGCGTTGCTTTTACGCACGCTGTCCACTGTAAAATCATCGGTGGTTTTAACAACAACATTAGGCTACTTCTTTTCCGATGTAGTCAAAGAACTTTGGTTTCACTTTAAATATATAAGCAAACAAACGTTTACAGTTTTAGCAAGTTTGGTTTTTCTGCAAAGTAGCCACATATGTCCATTCCCACTGAATACCCTTAGATGCGAACGATGTATAAACACAGAGCACGTGAGGCTGGAAGCAGTCGAGATGCGCGCGTCATTCTTACCTCCCGAGTTTATATGCTCGTAATGTCCTCCTAAATCACCGTTAGGAAATATAGTCACGGAGGCTGGCAGTGATGTGGCAATCTCGTCCACTGAGTAGATGCTTTCAGAAAGAGGGTGCACAAAGCCGCCAAGGGTTACAGGGGCTTTCTCCAAAGTTTTAGCTGTCATCGTGAAGTCTTAAGAAGCACTCGTTCAGATGTTCACAAAATGTTTTGTGCCAGTGCGAACGCTCGCTCAAAGCGTAACATGTGGAAAGCTGTCAGTAAACTGTGAGTTTAGCGTTCACTGTGATGCCGTCTGACGGCTCTGTGCTGTTGAATGACAGATCTTGGTGGAGCGCTTGTGGTAGTATGTATTTATGGTGAGCCTATCAATGTGCCGTTACGTCACTGACCATTTAAGGACTGGATGGCAAAAGAAAAATAGCGCTGCGCGATGTGATTGGTTGTAGACCTTGTGACGCGTTGAGGTAACACTTGTCAATGGAGAATCCTTTCTGTACGGCCGCTCATGCATAAAAACCAATATGCTGGGAGGACAAAAGAGCCAAATATATTGCCTGTCGTTTTAAAATATTTTAAGATAACAACAACATAAAATAAAGGCATGTTTTTGTTGAAATATATTGAATGCGCAGTGGAAAAACGCATCACTCTCAATCAGGAATTCCGGTTTATTATCACGCCATAAATGGTTTTATCCGGTAAACAGCTACACCCCTTCGTCCATTTATGGAGCGTATTCCGGAAACTGAGTATCGGAAACTCTCGAGTGTTGCCGAGCAAAGAGACGCGGCTCAAACCACAATCAAATGAGAGACACAATCACGGAATTTCTACCTTTGCTTCAGTGGCACAGTCGGAAAGTGCGCTACCTCTATTTGAATAGACCCCATGTTTTTGGAAAGAGGGAAACGTTTTTAGTAACTGCGTTCTATAATTAGAATGCTGCTGGAAAGTAGCTTTATTTATGATTCTAAACGTATAAACCAGAAGTGATTTGTTTATTTATTTATTTTATTTATTTATTTATTTGATATCTTCCGGCGGGTTGTTATGTTAAAGCGTTACATAAAGCATGTCAATGTGAATTTCTGGCTCAGCAAATTTTGTTCACCGCTATTATTTTGGTTTTTATGTTATAGCCTAGACCTAAATAATTGAATGCACTTGAATTAATTCAACTCTCCTCTTGCTACACAACTTGAGGGTGAGAAACTAAAACTTTCCAAATGTAAATGCCTGTATGCGTAAATAGAAATGCTTTCCGCTGTGAGGTTTAAAGACGCGACTAAATAAAAAAGATGATAGAAGTGAATTCCCCCCGTGGGTTTTTAGAAACTGCTCTTAGTAAGACATACGGGGGAGGAGGGAGCTGAGGTCGGAATTTGAGCCAATGGCTCTTTTACTTTATTACACAATCATTTCATATTAAATGCATGTCCAAAAATGTACAGGTTTTATTTGAATGATTGAGGTTCCTGTATGATGATGTATAGGCTACTTTAGCTAATGGATAAATTATGTGTAATGTATTTATTTACCAGTCTTACATCTAAAATGACCTTTAGAAGACTATGACATATTTGGGATATTAGTTGCATCAAACCGATGGCCAAAATGTGACATAATAGCCTATCACTTAATTACAATTAATTTGATAATTTTCCAAGTTTATCTTTGCACGTCTTGCTTTTGCCTTGAGGAAATCCTCATACCATCGAAGCAAAAAAAAAAAAGTAAGAAATCACTTAGTACAAAGTTTTGTCTTGCGCGCGCGCTTGGTGGCTTGAAGTCTTTGCGCGGAGTCCGCGTCTGTGTCTTAATCACACGCGCCAGTGGTTAATAGCTTGTAGTCAAGTCACTACTCGACTTCTGTCTGAGTTATGACTGTTGGAATGATCGCTCGACTGTATGTGCGTTTTCAGGGCATATATGTTCATCTCTGGAAAAACTCTTCCATTGAGCTTCCGACATCCCACACATCATGCAGACGGCCGGTATGACTGCGCGCATGGTCGCATACGCATGTTGACACCATTTACAGTAGGCTACCATTTCAATATAAAACACTTCGGTGTTATCTGAAGCAAGCCGTAATTCTCCAAACAAAAAAAAAAACAGGATTTCAGAAGCAATTTTTAACACATCTCCGTTTAGATTTCCTCACGTGCGTTGCGTTTTGAAAAATGAAATGCCTGATGAGATTACAAATGAATAGGCTATAACAGTGAAAACCTGCACTGCTGTTTGTCGGGAGAGATTTGAATATGCCTATAGCCTACGTAAATTAGTGAGGGTGATTTATTGTGTAAATAAGTAGGCCTACTTAAATAATAGTCTATTTAAAATTATGTCAGATATATTCATTTAAAATATTGTTAAAATAATATATAATAGTCTATAATATAGGCTACTTGTAACTGTAAATATAAATATACATAGATATACAGTTTTACGCGATCTGCGTGGGTTATGTCATGTCATAAGGACAGGGGGCAGTATATGTCCCTTTACCGCAGACTGACACATCAAAACGCTTTGGAGGTGTTATCGAAGAAAAACTCTGCTTTACATAGTTTGCGCTGTTAGATGAATACTTTAGTAATGTAACGCCAAATAACTCATTTGCTTATTTATTTGTTTATATATATATATATATCTATATATATAGATTATGAAACTTTCTCGGTTGTGAAATCAGATTGCATTCCCCATTATAAGAAGAGACATTTTTATATTTTGCTATGGCTTCACACACCAAGCAGGGTTTTTAACTACCAGATGATAATTGTACTATATATGAAATACACCAACGAGAAAATTGTCTTTAGGTCGGACTTGTCCTCATTTCTTTGAAAAATCATATTATACAATTCAATCATTATTTCACATTTTGATCGTCAAACTTGACAGCCCCCCCCCCCCCCCCCCCCCCCCCCCCCCCCCCCCCCACACCAGTTTTGATGTACACTGAAAATCCCCAAGCTTCCTGTTGTCCATCAATCACATATATTTTTATCACCACCCATGCAAGCTGGGGTGAGAAGGTGTTGCTGTCATCATAAGCATGGCTTGGGAACAGTTTGTGATCTCAGAACACCATCAGAGTGTCATAATTACTGAATGAATTACAAATGGAGCCATCTGTTGCCACTGCATACATTTATCACTGACTCTATGGTGGATGGGATACTATTACTGAGATGCTAAATGTTCAAACCAGAGCTCCAGAACACTCTTCAAAAAACGGTTCTAGATTGGCATCAATGCGTCCATAAAAACCTTTCAATTCATGAACGTTTTTTCAAATGCACAAATGGTTCTTTTAGGAGAAAAGGTTCTTTACAATTTAAAAGGATCTTCACACTATGAAATAGAATAGTGTGAATACTTTTTCTATGGCATTGCGGTGAAAACCCTTTTTGGAAACTTTAAGAGTGAAGTCTTTTTTACACTACTACTGGTGACCACTGAAAACATTATAAATCCAAAAGTCTTAATTAGTCTTTTTATACGTATATATATATCTTATATATAGATATATATCCAGCTCCCACGCCTGTCATGGGCCTAAACTGAGCGGACATTTTTAGGGCTGTTAATCGGCTTTGTGGGTAATGATTTAATAAGGGCCCCATGCATCCGTAACCTGTCTAAGATCCCCTCTAGTCCACATGGTCCGCTCTGAATCTTTTATAGCCGCTGTCGCTCAAGCGGGCAATTAGTAAAGAGGCCATGTCATCATAATGACATCTCAGTAGATATTGACTGGAGTGCGTCCCCGCAAATCACCCTAAACGCTCAATAGCGAGCCAGGGCCAGCAACACGCCACAGTTACATTATCACTCACAAACATTTAGTGCCGAACAGCTTTGCTTGTTTGTCAAGCGCACCGGTGATTTTCTTGCCCCGTGAATAAAGACTACAGCGAGTAATGTGACAGACCGCAGCCAGACTGATTACAGAGACGTGTCAGTCGCTGTTAATGGGGGAAGCCCTTTAAATATTGTCTCGGTTCGGAGCCTGAACATCCATAATGAGGAGGTAATGAACCTGGTCCTGTTTCTGCTGGCTGTATTAATTGCAAAGGGCAGAAAACCTTCAACTGCTCTGCAAGGAAATAAGAATTTGCTTTGAGATCGAGCTCTTGTAGATCAGTGGTGGATATGCATGTGCTTAACCAATCCACTTTATTTGGTTTTACCTTATCGACCTTTCGTATTTACAACCGCGCCAATAAGACCATCAGCAGCTGCTATGATATAAACTCCACTGTAAGTGGTTAATCGTGGCTATATGACAGCTCAATAAAGAATCCCAGCTCGACACAAAAGCGCTCAAGTCTGCACAGAACAGCGACAATCTTTACCGCTGACTGTCGCATCTGAATGCTTCACATTTTCAGGGATTCTTGTGTCCTCCCCCACAAACGAAAGAAGGAAACTTCTTCAGATGCATGTGTCTTTTGTTGTACGCCTACAGATGCAAAAATGTTTGCACACTGTGCAGAAGTGGCCCGCTTTGGCAGAGCGTGCCGGGCCCGTCGAATGCCCATTGGCAGCTGGGATCTGGCTGTCCCTGCTGGGAATGATGGTCTCAATGTAATGGACACCCACACATGGCAGCCACTGAATTCAAGAGCTTTCTTTCTTGCATGTGCTCGGGGTCTCCCGGGGTCAAATGACTCCTGCACATTGAGGATACATAGAATGACATCCTTCTGCATCAGCCTTTGCATTGTTTTCCAGGTCTGTTTCATTGTTCTCTATTACTCATCAAATTGTACATGAGATCAGCACACACAACAAAAGGCTTTATGATATAACTGTACTCACAAATTGAGTAAATAGGCCAGTTCACTACTTCCCTAGTACTACTGTTTACTTTCTAGGCATAACAATGATATTTGAAAACATCTGTGAAATTATGTTTCTTGCACAATTTCATTACAACTGGCTCTAGTTTTCACAGATGATCTATATTTATCTATTTATCTATCTATCTCTTTGCTCTAAATATCATTTTGTCATAAAATGTCATTTTATTCCCAGCATTCCATTGCTGTAACTTTATGTATTTGAAAAGGAAAAACAGGGCAATTTACAAATCCGCTCTAGGAACGGAATGTCTCTCCAAACTGGTCAGGCATATGACAATACACCATAAAGCAAGCTGTCAAGTTACGCCCACAGAATTCAGATGAGGTTTGGCGAAGAGAGGTGAATGGACACAAACCTGCTCTAGAGCCAGCTGAGATCTAAAGACTATAGCCGTGGGAGACTCCGCACAACATGAATTGTTCTTTTTACCGAGTAGGAGGCCGTTTTTCTTAGTGAATTTGTGTAGGTGGGTTACTTTTCTATAGATGCTCACCTTCAAAGGACTTTTTCGTTTGTGCTACTGGTATTGGCGAGCTAACAATTGTTTTTCTGTTTTTTATTTTGGTAATAATAATCTATTTAAAATTCCTATTTATGTACAAGCGCCCGACTGAGGATTAATGACATGATATTCCATGGCCTTTAGAGAAAGTCATTGTCTCTGTATCAGCAATATGCTTGGAAGATGTAAATGTCTTTAAATATTTTTATATAAAACATCACTTTTTTCCCCCTATTTTCAAATTCTTTTTTTTTTTTTTTTCATTTATTTCAAACAAAATCATTAGAAATATTTCATCAAAAATTTGTTTTTCACTATTGTATTCAAAACATAGTCAAAAAGTAAAAGCTTTAAATATGAATTTTCATCTCTAATTACATGCATTTTATCCTAATTTGACATTTTTTGAAGGACAACATAACATCAAGTCAATTTGAAACACTCAGATGACAGATAATTGCTCACAGAAACAGTCGAGAGCAATAATACCTTTCCGGAAAAAAAAGTTTCACCCCGGTATTTGATGTATTCTAATATCCCATTATCCACATTATCTAAATTAAGGTCTCTGCTCACAGAGACAAGTACTGTACACCCACAGGTTCAACATCATGCAGCATTACAGTGCATTAAAGTGCACACACACACACACACGCACATGCTCAAACACATAAGGAAACATATACTCACATTATCAGTGCCGTATGGAGAGTGGCTCTTTGTGACTTCCCATCATATGAGTGGGCTCCTCCAAGAGCTTCACACCGCTCCAATAGCAACACTGCGCTCTACACACACTCACACACTCCTGGGATAGCTGGTGCTCCTCATGCAAACTGATCTGGTTTCAAACTGATAGTCTATATTCTACCATGTGGCTATATGAGGTGCTGTCTTACTCTCTCACACTGTTTCATGGGGGTGTAACAAAGTGGAAGAAGGAAACTCAAGACAATGGTTGGACTTCATGTGTATCCTACATCTTTGACATTGAAATTGTCATGGTAATGTTAAGTCGGAGGTGCAAGAGCTGAAATGCTTTGACAGACAAAGTCGTGGGTTCTGGTGTCATCTTGATTAGCGGGTGGACAACGCAGCCATGCATGCAACGTGCACGTGTGCACGATCTGTTCTAATGCAGTGAATCAGATGATTGTCTTCCTTATATTTACTTACAACAGTGAATCATTATCTAAAATACTTTAGTTATTCCTGAAAGATTTGAATACACCCCTACTTTGATGCAGAAGTCATTGTGCACTATTTGAGGACATATTGAAAAAGGAACTCGAGTCATTAAGGAGAAAACAAGGTGACAATTTCTGATGAATTCAAACGATGTGATATGAAAATGTATGCTGTGTTTATAAATAAGCGTGCATGAAGGTCTACCCCTAAACCTAGACTGAAAAAAATGGTGTGGGATTTACTTTGAAACAATTTTCGCTCAGAAACTAATAAATAATGACAAAGAAAAACACAGACTTAAATGTGAAATTTCTACGTAAAAAGACTGAAATAATCTTTGTTTTATTTGAAAATGTGAAAAATCTCAAAATCTAAATTTTTTTTACAATGCAACCGTCAATGGTGCATAAGCAGTACATACGAGAATGAGATCGAATGAATTAGCCACCAATTCAGCTAAATGTAAATTGCCACCAGACTGTGTTGGAATATCACATAAAGTAAAGCTCTTTTGATTTGGGTATCAATGCAAAGCAACTTTAAATATAAAATTCAATGTAAGTGCAATGTAAAGATTAAATAAAAAGAGTTTTAAAACTGAATTAAAATTAGTCTTGTCTTGTTATACCGGAAAGTATAACAAGAGACTAATAATCACAGTCAAACTGCATATGCGACTGCACTCTGTGTCTCATATTGACACTGGTTCTGTTCTGATCCGTTCTCAGAGCACCGTCCTACTGGGGCAGCAGGTCACGTCCCAACACAAGCTTCATTATTACTAATTACACGGGGTCCATCATTGACTTTTGCCTTCCCTATTAGCAACATCAGCCATTAACACTAATGTTTTGTTTAACACTGAAGACACAAGACTTTTTCCTGCTCTCTGGGACTGACTGTAGCGTAATGGGTGAACACTTTGAGCCTCAAATTCAGGCGTTAAAGATATCCCTGGAATCCCATTAATTTCAAATGTTTCTGAAAAACTTACTGTGAATGGCATGTTTATAGAATGCAAAAAAAGACCTTACATGGTAAAACCATAATAAAGTAAATTAATTCTTAATATTTAAATCAGTGACACTAACCTCTTTCTCTGTTCTGCATATTCATACAAGAACATTTCCATTACAACACACAGAACACTGTGTTTTTTGGCAAATTTGGCAAAATTGGAATATTGTGAATATTTTATATATTTTTTATTACATTTAAGGGTATTATCAGTGAATATAGCAGCCTGTTTCTCACACAAAAATACTGCATGATTTCATAATAATAATAATTCTCATTATGGCAGGTCATGATATGGAAAACATCTCTGTGAAGATTCTTCAGAATTTCTCCTGTGATGTTCTTGGGGAAAATGGGTTTGAAGCTTTAGGAACAGAAAGCATAACATTTACAAATGGAATATTAGTCAGAATAAACAGATTTATAAAAATATCTTTAAATATCTAATTTTGTACCTTCGTATTTTCTTCTCAGACTATTGCATTTGATTAAAAAGAAAAACACATTATCAACAACATTGCCTAAAATATCATAAAAGCATCGTATAACTAAAACAAAAGCATGCAGTTGAAACTTAAAATGTGAGGCAACACAAAGCCGCACTAGATTTTAGGTGTGTGTGGGGAGCAGCGTGAACGTATACAGCACAGAAAATTAAGCAAATGGCATCATTATAAGCGTTCATCTTGGCTTGCGAGGGGTGCGGGAGATGATGGGGTGTCTGTGTTTTCAGCGGTCTCAACAGACAGAGCTGCATGTCAGATGCTGGTAACAAATGGTTCTGCTAAATCAATCTTTAATTTGATGCCAGCCTTTTGCTAATGGAGAGTCTTGTTAGAGTCTTAGCCTTTTGTCAGCTCAGTCAAAGTTTACCCATTATGCAGCAGATCCATCATTTCTAGATGTGGTCAGTAATGAATTGTGTGCATCAGCATCATTAGAGGTTTATGAACCAAAAGCTTCCACCTATTAAATGGAGCTATTAAAGACCCTCTTAATGTTCACCCTGTTTAATGGTGAGAAATAGACTAAAGCAGTCACGGGAGAAAAATTAGTTGATTTTGATTCATTAGATGCACGCTCATTTATGTGATCCTGAGGGATTGCTTTCTAATACACTGTTTCCCACCAAAACAACAAAAGCATGTGATGTCTTCATCATGAAAATCATCTTATTTAAGAACTTGTTTGTGAGATTTCACAACGGACCAACAGCTTTGCACAAGTGCAAAACAAAATAATGTTTGACACTGATGAATCCTGGCTCTTGAATATGCCTGGCTCAAAGGCATAATTCATTTGGTCTGAGTGTGTGTGAGGTGTCACGTCTCTGATACACACACCAATACACACATGCATGTTTTTGTATCATTTCTTTGAATTAGTCCTATTCCTAAACCTGGCATTTTACTATGACTTTATAGCATTAAGCCATTAGCTGTCATTGCATCCACTATCCTGTTCATAAATGTTGCTAATAATGTGTGTTTTTATGCTATTGTATTTATTTTAATTTGGCAACCTCATTTATTTCTGTTTTTATACATTATTGTTGTTTGATACATTCTGTTATGCATTATGCATTGATAATATCACTATTACAATTGTTCATACTTAGGTTTTTTAATATTCAACCATCTAGAGAACATAATATCATATAGACTTGAAAGTGATCTCTTTTGATTTGGGCCAGTGAGGAACCACCTAGTAACTTCCAAGGAATCACTCTGAACACTTTAGTGACAGCTTAGCAACACCCTAGAAACCACTCAGAACATTTCTGGCTTCAGCAAATACTGGGAAAGTTGTCAGGCCTCCTCCAACATCTTGGCGGAGAGTTTTGCACGTGCAAGCACCAGTCACGTTGTCTAAAGAAAATGTAAAAATCCCAAATCCTTCACCACCCCGTTACAGAAACTCTTTGGCATTTTACATAAGCCATTATTTAGACCAAAAATTATAAGCTGTTATTGTTTTCACTGTCCTGTTCTTTTAACGATGCTAAATTAGCAGTGACTCACCAAGAAATAGGATATCTCAGTGATTTCTATTATTTTTGTAATAAGAGATAATACCCTAACTGTACTCCTAACCCTTGTTAAAAAAAGTACATTTTAGAATATGTTTTAAAAGAGTGTCTATTAGAGGAATAATATATTTCTGTAATATTTTACACTTAAGTGTAAACTGAATGTAATGTTGTTGGACACTTAATTGCAGGCTTTCTGCAATTAAATGAAAATGTATTGTAGATTAGTTCATTCTAAATGCAATTAGTTGAACTTAAAAGTATTTTTGGACCCACTTAAGTACATTTTTAAATGTAAATTCATAATTAGGCTACTTCTGTTGTCTTGACAAGCATTTATGGTAAACTAAAATATACGTTAATGTTGTTTCTGTTTATGTAATATTGAATAACACACTACTTTTGAAATTAGTATACTTTAGCATGTTAGTCAACACAGCAAAATGAATGCACTTTTTTCAAAGCACAACAAAATTTATATAAAAAAAGATTTAAAATGTATTTTAAAATGAAACTTTTAATTTGACATTGTTCACTTTTTAAAAATGTACTTAAATGGATAGTCCACCCAAACATTCTGTCATTATTTACTCACCCTCATGCCGTTCCAAACCTGTATGAATTTCTTTTTTCTGCTGAACACAAGAAGAAGATATTTTGAAGAATGTGGGTAACCAAAGAGTTGTTGGTCCCCATTGACTTGTATGGTAGGGAAATACTATGGAAGTCAGAGGGGACCAGAAACTGTTTGGTTACCAACATTCTTCAAAATATCCTCTTTTTGAGTTCATAAAATCATACAGGTTTGGAACGACATGAGGGTGAGTAAATGATGACAGAATTTTCATGTTCACTTAAGACAAAAAAAAAAAACTGCCTTTTATGTTCCATTAATATATGGTCATCTGCCCCCCCCAAGTAGTCTTTTAAAAATATACTTTTACGATTTGAAGTACACTACAAGTGCACTTTCAGTACACTTAAATGGAACACATTGGAACACTTACAGACACTTATTGGAATTTTTTGATTTTAAGCAAGACAACATTTTGCAGTATTACTAAGCCATTTTCATGGTGGGGACCTTGGTAATTTCAGGTTTCACTTACTTTATTACTTTAGAACGTATCACATACAGCTCTCTCTTGTAGTCTAATTTGAGTCAGTGTTTGGAAATTTTGAGAATATTTCTGGACTTGGCATGAAACTCAATAACTATCTACCTATGATCCAATACCTTCCCACTGTCCCAATGCGAGTCTCTCTCTGCGCTCTGGGAGTAAGGTAAAGTCAGAGCAGCAGCGCTGTTGTCCAGGGGAGAAATAACAAAGGCCCAGTGGCAGGTCCATTCTTCCCCAAAGCCGATACCACCTGCAGGGGCCGGCCTCTCTCCTGAGCGTCCCAGCACCACTCTCCAAATGATGATTAATCACTGGGGGCTGAGGGGGGGCTCGGACCCTGACACGGCCATAATGCTGGTCACCAGAGTCTGGATTGGCCAGCAGCAATCAGTGGGTGGATGTCCACAGAAGATGGATGACCTCGGCGAGGGCTCAGACTCCTGTCATTAACAAGAGAAAAAAAACAGACAACAAAAAGAAAGGCAGCTCGGTGTGAGGGAGACTCGGTTTGTGTGGGTATAAATGAGAGTTTTGACATTAGCAAACGTTTAAGACACCCAACTTTCCCAACGCAAAGTAGTCTGAGCCCTGACACTACATGACAGCCGTGAACTTCTGGAAGTTTGAGATCGTTTTCTCTCATCAGCGGAAAGAAGAGCCGCGGCGAGCCGAGATTTTCTCTGACAGTTACAAATGAAGCCACGATTCATTATTTTCCAGGGAATTCAGTCTTCTGCAGACGAAGATGGAGATGCAGCCGTGGCGTCACTGCCCATTTGGATGGAGATGAATCAAGGCACTTTAGCCCAGACGCAGCGCTGACAATCACATCAGCGAGGCTATCGGACTCCCCTCTACTCCTCGTGGACGGATCCGGTGTGGAGCGGAGCGGGTAATAAAGGCTCCTACTGAAACCCCATTAAGCCCAGTCTCCAAAGACCAGCTCATTAGCATAGTGGAATATTCCCCCCGTTTGTGTAATTCTATAAACTCTTATTGCTTCCACTATCCTATTCTTAAATGACGCTAATAATGTGGAAAGTTTAGCTGTATAAATGAGGGTGTTCTCGCGCTTTTGCAGCTTGTGTTCGTTTTAATCCGGGGTCTGGTTACTTCATTCACAATCCCCCTAATGACCCATCTTTGTTAATTAAGCAGACGAGGATGGGGGTGAGGGAGGGAGCTGCAGATGCAAGAAAAGCCACGTTTCTCCTTTGTTGTCAAATTGACACGAGTGCCTGTTGTCTGTCAGGAATTAAGGACAGATTAGGTCATAACCATTCTATATAGTGTTTATTACATGATTATACATGTTAAATGGCACATTATTAACAAATTAAGAAAAGAAAGATAGTTAGCTTGTTATTGCTGAATAATTCATGAACCATCAAGACCAGATGACACTATTGGTCCCTCTGCATTTGAACATTTATTCACATACAGTGCATGCTGTGAAAATGTATGTATTATATAATGGTCTTTAATAAAAAACAAAAAACGTGTACCTTATTGTGTTTTTGTTCGTTAAGAGTCACATATTGATTCTGGTTGAATATCTGAAGACATTTATTCAGAAAATATACAGAAATACTGATAGAGGGCAAATACGTGCGTCTGTTATTCATATATTTAATTATGTTTTCAACTGCCAGTTTACACAAATAAAATTGTCAGCAGAATTCAGCAGATTTTGCTCTCAAATCTGTGTAAGAATGTGAGAAATGTTGGCAGATTTCATCCAGGCGATGCATTTGACTATGCTGCATTTTTTTGAAATGTGTGATTTTTGGAGCCGCATTTAAGCAACGTTCTTTGGGCATGGATCAAAATATGTTAACAGGAGACCATGTAAAAACTGAAGCTTTTGGTGGAACAGATACAGCCATAAGAGGTGCATTTTACACTTTGCATATAGTAGTAGTTATTAACATTAGTGGGTAGAGGGAACAAAAGAGCAAACTGGTTACCTGTAGGCCTGCAGTCTATTTCAGATACTCAGCATGAGCTCTTCCAGCATAGGATTTCAGTAGGTGTGGAGCAAAGATCTGGAAGTAGATGAGAAAAAATCTAGTTTAAAGTGCATGTATAATCTTTGTATTTATGTTGCTCTCATGCATTTTTGAGAAATGTTTATCGAATGGATAGTTCTGGTCCTGATTGGTCGATACGTTATTACATTCCATGATGTAGTGACAGCTTTGACTTGTGCACCGTATACTAGAAGAATAACACTTAATAGACTTGCTTAATAAAATAACTTTTAAGTCACCACTGATAAGCTACCACTAAATATTGTAGAAACGTCATTTGCTGTAAAGTTGCTTTGCAATGATTTGTAACGTGAAAAGCGCTGTACAAATAAACTTGAATTGAATTGAATTAAGGAAAATCTGTGCCCTTATTATTTTTACTAGGTGGTAACAATTTTATTATAATAATAAGCCATTAACGTCAAGCAAATAAAGGCCCTCTGCCCTCTGGCCCAACGTCCTGTTGACTCTTGGTTCTCCAAATGCAAATAATATTTAGTCTTACTTTGTATTAGGTGTCTTTAACCACACACACACACACACACACAAAAAAAACATAAGTATTGTGGTTCACAAGATTGTCAACAACACTTTTGCTGTTATCAAGGTTGGATACGGTTAAAGTTAGGGACTGGTTTGTATATGGTTAGGGTTAGTTGGTGGTCAATGGTAGGTAGGGTCAACAGAGTAATTATAGATGTAATTACAGAAATGAATTACAAATATAATTATACGCAGGTATTTTTTAAATATGAGTACAATAAAAGTAATGTATGTACAGTACACTTCATCAAAAGATTGTATCAAATGATTAATTTAAATGCTAGTACAAAGTATTAAATGCCCTTCATAGAAAGTTGGTCCTAATAATTGATTGAATATTTAATATTTGTATAACATTAATATAATATTAATATTTCGATATTAATAAAGAGTTTTTTTCACCTTTTCATACATCGAACCTTCTTACACCAGTTCGTTCATTTTTTGCTAAACCTCAACTAACTAACTAACTACATACATAAATGCATACAGTAAATAAATACGCGGACTATTTTAATTGTGCATGCTACATGTTACTTACTATAGTAATAACAGTAAATTACGCATAATTAGACACAACTAACCCTAAACCAAACCCTGCCCCTAACATATAGTAAGTATGTGTAGGTAATTAATATTACTCGATACTTATTTATGTAATTACACTGTAATGATGTCACCTTGAAATAAAGTGTAGCAAACAAGCAATGAATAATTAATAAATAAATAAATTCCCAAACTGGAAATAATAGGTACATTTGAGTAATTGTCTGTATAAATTGCATTATTCATGTATATTTGCATACCTTTTACAAAAGATTGTCATGTCATTGACCCACATCTAATGGCAAAGGTTCCCAGCACTTTCATTTGGTAATTTCTTAAGTTGTCAGCAGGACAGTGTATGCTCTTGCACTGTAGATTTTTCTTTTATCACACAACATCCTGACTCTTCCTGTGACGCCCTCAGATTCTCAGTGCATGAATGTCCCTAATACAGTAAAAGTACAGACAGGGCAATTTTCTCTGACATGCACTGCCATCTTGTTTTGCTCAGGCAGACAAAGAGGGGCTGACTGATGGCTTTGTTTGGCCAGACAAGCTCTTGACAAGTGAGCTCCGTATTCAAAGCATCTTCTTCCTGTTCCTCCGCATGGCTCAGGATATAGCGCCGCAACCCTGCTTTAGCTTTTAGGTTAATGTTCAACCAGGTACAGGAACTGACGTTGTGCTTACGTAGTGGAAGTGTGTCCCCCCCGCGCACACGATCATCAGTCTCTCCTGACAGCTAGCTCCACTTAGCTTGTTCTCAGCTTGTAACGCGCCATGTCCAATTAGCTCTCAGGGTGCTTCGTCTTCATCCCTAAAGACTGGAGAATGCAGCGGGCTGCTCACATCGACCATGATGGAGAAGGCCTTGATTGGACGACAAGATGTCCTGCAGCCACAGTCCAGACTGAGTCAGCTAATCATCAACTCTGTGTCCACCGGTAGAAGTGAAAGTCTGTGGCCTGGACAGGAAGTCTCAAACTGGGCCCTCAGCGCCAGGCCGGGGAGGTGAGAGATGCTGCTATTGTCTCTAACGCCTTGTCAGGGAATTTCTGCTGATGAAGATGTTGAGTGGGAGATGTTGAGCCGTCAATGAAATGTGAGAGAACTTCTTCAGGAGTCCCGAGCACACAACAACACTTTTATCGGTTGATTTTTTATTAAAATGAACAGATAATGCATTTTTAAAACAGTCTTGGGAACTTTTTCCAAGCATGTTTTTTTATTGTAGCCTACTGACTGGATTTTTTTATGTCTTAAAATAAGAATTATGATGATGTGAAATAATCATACACTATTAAAAAATATATATTTGTGTGAAGAAGAAAAAAAAAAGTTAAAATAAATAAATAAATAAAAATTAAAAAAAATGTTTTAAGTTAGCTATGAAATTAGCATTAGTAAGACAAAGGAGTCGACTATTACTTTAAGAGTCTATTTTATTTTGTATAGCGTTTGGGAGTTTATTTTATAAAAGTGTCTAATAACATAGCTAATAACACCCAAATCAGGCATTAGCATTTTACAAACTTTCATGTCAGGATGTCAACTTACCAAGATGTCAATGTCGACTTATATGCATTGAAACCTGGAGACATTTGAAGGCAGTTTTAACAAACATTATGTTTTCATTTTCATATGAAACTTCCCCACATGCCTTTTTGCATGCCTTTCAGTATGACTAGCAAATGTCAAAGAACAAAAACAGTCATGTTTTAAAATTTGGCCTCACATTTTTTTCTTTTTCAAAATAAAAGACGTTTGCTATGAAATATCTTCTTAGGCTGAACAATATTCACTGAGAGCTATAATAAATGTAATTAAAGTTTCTTTTGCTGTGAAAATCTTGAGTTCAAGTGCTGCTTTCTGTTTACTCGAAAATATACCCTGCTGAAGTTACACCTGACCCACCCTGAACCTACAATCTCAAGCAGCTTATAAAGGTTTAAAAAACAAGAGAATGAATCTGACGTCAGCGGTGTGGAAATCGAATACATTTACCACAGCTGAGCTACTAGAGAGAAAAAAATATTGCAGGATAGATTAACGTTCAGAAGTGATTATTGGATTGAGTCGAAATAGAATTACTGCTTTTGTCAGTATTGCGACATCTATAAAGATGTCAGTGATTTGGAAAGATCATTACAACCTTAAATTGTCTGCCAGCCAGGGATATGAGAATAGGCACTGGCTCATATATTACCCACAGTCCTCCTGTGGCGTGATTGAGCTGTGCCTGCTTTGCTTGTGAGAAAGCATTAATCATGCTCTAGACGAGGGAGGATTCTTTACGTTTGCTAAGTGGATGGAAGCATTAAGATCAAGGTCTGTAATGAAAACCAAAGGTGACGTGCATGAAGAAGCCCAGGATGAAACTCTTTTTCAGAGTTCAAGGAATTTCACACAAGTTGCTTTGTTCTGCAGTTTGTTTAATATACACAGTTTGATTTAACCACGGTGATTTCTTCCTTACCGTTGCGATTTTCACCATCTTTCTTAAGGTGAACTTCTGTCGAAGAAGAACATGCCAAAACCCGCAAATTCTCCTCCTCTCAAGTACAACGAGGCAATAAAAGAGGTAATAAAATCAGTAATGCCCTGATGTGGAAACGTAGCCTATAATGATGTTTTTGTATCTCAATCTTCCATTTCTCACCAATTAAAACAGTTCAAATGAGCTCACCCAGCTGCATCATATTTCTCCATGCAAATGATGGGAATTTGTTTTGTTCTCCAGTGACAGTAAATCTAATAAATACCACAATTTTCTCTCTGTTTTTTCCTAAATGATGAAATGCAGGTGCGGAGTAATTGGTGTATTTATCCTTGAGGAAGTGATATGTCTGAAGAGAGCGAGCAAGAGAGAGACGGCGTGAAGGAATAAGGCTGACGAAACTTGGTGATCAAAGACGGCCTGATATGTGAGATGCGCAGATCGACTCGCTGGAAAGAGTCCATGTGAAATTTTGGATGCGGAGAAATCTAATTTTGTGAAATCATTTCACAGAACCTTGCTCGTCTTTGATGTGCAATCAGAAGATTAGACAAAATAAAGACCGATATCCTTTAAAGGTGTCTTAAATGCATATGAATGAAGCACAAGTACACGGCAATATGTTTGTCAACAAGGTAACATCAATATCAACTGGTTTTATTTATTTTATTCTTTATTTATTTAATTAAGTCTTTAACCTTTTCTGTGCCAGGGACTGTTTGGTGAACTGTTTATATTTCTTTCTTTCTTTATTTTGAAATGCTTAATACTTTGTAATGCGGGAAGGAAAAAATTAATCATTCAGTCGCACGATTGTGTCATAACTTGAGTATTGGTTTGACGTTAACTGAATATCGTATTTTTTAAGCATGTTATTTAATATATTTAAAATATTACAACCATTTAATATAACTGTTTCAGTAGTTTTTAAAATCAAATGTATTCACATCTGACAAAATTTTCATACATCATTGCCTCCATTATCACATGAGAAATCCTTATAATACACTCTAAAAAATGCTGGGTTAAATACAACCCAGTGCTGGGTAAAATAGGGACAAACCCAGCAATTGGGTTGTTTTGACCCAGCGTTTGGGTTACTACCCCTAAAACATTTACCCCCACCGACTTCGGGGCACAAACAGACTCCAATCTGTGCTGGGTTTGTCCCTAATATTACCCTCTCACTGGTGTGTATCGACACACCAGCTTTTTTAGAGTCGGAGGGTGATCTGCGGCTGAGGAAACATGTCGTATTATAGCAATGTTGAAAACAGATTATGTGATGAAGCCAGCAAGCGTTTTTAAAAGACAGCATTTATTTCAAATGAATCTTTGGAAAAATAATAAAAGAAATGTCTTTGCACTCTAAAAATGCTGGTTTAACTCAACCCATTGCTGGGTAAAATGACAAACCAGCAATTGGGTGGTTTGACCCACGGTGGTTACTACCAAAAGGTTGGGTTACATTGAACCAAACCGCTGGTTCAAAACAACCCATTGGGCTGGTTTTTGTCCCGATTTTAACCCACACTGGGTTGCCTTTAACCCAGCGATTTTCATAGACGTGTACTGTCCCTTTGGGTTTTAATGCAACCTTGTGAGGAATAAAGTATTCGTTTTTTTTTATCTAATATAAATACATGACTAAATCGATATCTATAGATATATATATAGTTTTATGTAATTACTTAATTTTTTGGCCTGTCTGGTCACAGAAAACAACCTGACTAACTTCCTTATTTCCCTGACAAGCTGCAATGATAAACTGATTTTGACAAGACTACTCAAAGTGTATGGAAGTCTCTGACCGTTATAATTTCTCAGTAAACTTCTGCGACATACACACCACGCTGCTGAGCAGGGCTTGTTTTTAACCAAAACAAGTGATCGCCATTCAATTTCACCTATATTAGCAGCCAGGGACCAGAGTTGACTAATTTACTCCTACTCTGATGTACAAACATTAGCAGCTCTTCTCTTTTTTTAGATTGGACCTGGTAATGTCTTCGCCTCCCACTCGTGTACAGCTAAATGAAAGGCTTCTGTGGCTAAATTTCCCCCAAGTTCTTCCCACTCAAGTCTAACATCATTAGATGTACTTTAGGGCAGATATTGTTTCCTATCAATTCTATTCAAACGAAACGCGAGCTCACAAGCATCGTTATGAGGCAGCTAATAAAATCATACAAGGTGTTTATGTATGCAGGATTCTCAGGAAAGGGTAATCGTGCAGCTTATTAAAAGTGAGCTTGCCTACAGCCTTTCTGAGCAGGACCGACATTGTAGCTTCTGTCACCGGTGAATCAGATGAGAGCGAGCAGCCGAGTCAAAGGTCACGGCTTTGCTTGCATGTTTGTGGAAATGGTGTGCTAATGCATTTGCAAGGCAAACATGCCTATGAACATAAATTGAAGCTTTTTAACTTTATAGCTAAAGTGTGTTTTAAATGTAATATGCTCATGGAATATTTTGAAGGAACACTGGGATAAAGGAATCATGAGCTTTCACTCTAAAAAATGCTGGGTTAAATATAACCCAGCGCTGGGTTAAAAAGGGACAAACCCAGCAATTGGGTTGTTTTGACCCAGCTCTCACCACATTTTTTTGAACCCAAACCGCTGGGTCCAAAACACCATTAGCTGGGTTAAAACAACTCAATAGTGGGTTAAAACACCCAATATCAGGTTTTGTCCCTTTTGAACCCAGAGCTGGTTTATAGTTCCCAGATTGTTTAGAGTGGTTTGTTATAGTGTTTGCTAGTCACAGCAGCATCACTATTACTATTGGCTCACACCGATCCCTTTATCCTACGTATTCAACTTGGCATGGAACACATTCCACACATTTGTGCTGCAAGATATGAATGTTGCTTCTGACTTGTGTGAGCAGAGTGCTGCTATTGTGTTATCTATCGGATCCGACTTAAAGATTTTTTTTTAACCTGCCATCATCAAAGAACGAAAATCACTGAAGAGGGGATCGGATTTATCTAGACATAAAATATCATAGAGATCTTGACGTGGGCCAGTAAGGCAACACCCTAATAACCACTCTGAACCTTACAGCAACCACGCCGCACGCCTAGAAACATCCCGAACCCCTACCACTACAACACATCCAGAAAAGCTAAACTAGTTTATTAAAAATCACTACAACTACAAATTTACTATCAAACATTTGCTTAAACACACATATGACACATAACGTATGTACAGGCAGCTCCGTCCAATAATTACATCATCAAAGTTGGAATCATTACAGGCAACTCATTAATATTTTGACTGTTATTACGAATCTTAAATACTTTTAATTAATTAATATCATTTAATATACTTTAAAATGTCATTTATTTCTGTGATGGTAAAGCTGAATTTTCAGGATCATTAATCCGGTTTTCGGTGTCACGTGATCCTTCAGAAATCAGTCTAATATACTGATTCGATTAAGCACTGTTTTCGGCACTGATAATAAAAGAAATTGAGTGGCAAATCAGCATCTTAGAATGAAGGTAGTTTTAAAATATAGAAAACAAGACTTTTTTTTTTTTTAATTGTACTAATTTTTGCACAATCTTTCTTTTACTGTATTTTTAAATCAAGAGAATGTGGCCTTAGTGATCATAAAGAGATTTCTTTTCAAAAGCATACAAAAAATTCCTCCCCTCTTAATTATTCCAAACTTATGTACATACCTGTTGTTAACTGGTATTTCACATGCCTGTCTAATTATCAAGAAAACGTGAAAGAAATTTCCTACAACAAACATCTTTTTAAATATTAGTATGCATGACTAAAAATCAAACAATATTTTGATGCATTGATGTTTGTTGCTTGGTGATCAAAGTTCAATCAAACAATGCCATGCAGATTTTATTCAGTAATCTACTGCAGCATCAGGAAAATCCCATCAGTTGTGCTTGCTGAGGTCCATTGGCAGACTTCTCAGCAGTGACCGTGGGAGGCCGGCTAGTGTGGGGATTTCCTCCTGTCTCCCACTCGACCAGCAACTCTCTCCCTCTGTCTGTCTCCTTATCTGGCCTGCTTCTCCTCATCCTGCTCAGTGTGAACCACAAGAAAGTTTCTAACGCCTGTTATTTCATCTTATTGCAACTGTATTGCTATCACGGATGTAGAAATGGACGCGTTTCTTGAAATCAGGTTAACTGTGTCAGGAAACTGATCTCAGATACTCGTCTGCCTCTATTATTAGAAATGCGCCACGGTTTCTTGAATGTTCACTACATATAGAGCCACAATATAAATATATATATATAATTAATATATGTATTTCTAAGAATAAATCAAGCTTAAACTGACACTTAATTTGGACAAAGCACAAAGTGCAAATATCGTTGATGCTACAAACACTGTGCTTTCAACGCTGCATGCAATGCTCTATAAAGCACTGAATATCCTCAATCCAAGAGTAAAAGTGATGATTTACTTCACTCTTCCTAATGCTTTGACACAGCTTAAACGAAACACATCCATCTATTCAGTCAATGAGATTTATTCCTGAGGAAAATTTTCATATTCATATTTCTAATACTTCATTATCACTGCTACAGTCAGTAGAGTTATGACTGCAATAATACCAATAGCTCTGTGAATGAATCTTTTTCAAGAGCAATATGAAAAAGCTGTTTATGGAGTCATTAACCTTATAAGTGATATTACGTACAGGAAGATTTTTCCCCAGACAAAAAGGAAGAACGATAACTTCGACTGACAGGCTTTAAATATAATGATATTATTAATTTGCTAGGCTGAGATTTGTGAAAATCTCAATTTGTCAAATTTCAGACTCTGTGACCCGGAGGAGAACTAAATGATTCATCTTGGTTGATTATCTTATATTGCCAAATAACTCACAAGTCAGTTAGGTTGGCCAATGAGAGTCGCTGTGACAAACACTAGATGTTTCCATTGTTTCGATTTTGTAGATTCTATGCCCTGTTTGGGAAAGAAATTGTAGCTTTGTGAAAACAAATAGGCACTAACATAGACATTCAGCTCTAGATCAGAATAGCCGCTCAGTGACCAGTTTGTGAACATTGACATTTAGAGGAGATCTTGATGATTGTTGTTTCATGAATTTGATAGTAAAATTATAATGATTGAGGATGATTGCATAAATGTGCTTAATAAAATAATGTTATGATGAAAATTTTAATATGTTATAAAATCAATGAAACACTTGAGGTCATGCTGTATTGTGGATCGTGCCTTACAACGGTTGTGTTCACAACACAGCACATACTTTACTCATTCATTTTTGCTCTTATTTTAAAAAAATGTCTCAATGGAGTTGTGTCAGGTCATTCATGAGGTCTTTCTGTCTGCCTGTCGTCTGTCTGTCTGTCTGGCTGGCTGTCTGTCCCCGTCAGCACCCAAACAGACCCTATTAACCATCACCCCAGTGACCTCTGACACAGTCACCTTCACATAGCCGTCCAGTGTTGTTTTAGTATAAAATAGATTCATTCTGAGGACAGACTTCATTTATTGTTTTTTTCTCTCTCTGACTCTGTCTCTCTCGTCCTCTCTCTCTCTCTCCCTCTCTCTCGTCTCCTCGTCTCTCTCGTCTCTCTCTCTCTCTCTCACACACAATCTCTCTCTCTCTCTCTCTCCTCTGGAATAATTAGAATTATGAACAATGAATGTCTGAAAAACTTTTCCTGCATTATCAATTTTGAGATATTTGCTTCCATGAAATCTCTTCTTTCAGACTAGTGGAAAGAAAACAACTAAAATACACATTTATGTGTTTATCACACTACTTGTGCCTGTAGATTAAAATTACGATACAGTTCTTCAAAGAAGAGTTTTCCCTAAAAGAAAATTTTGCTA
The DNA here is from genome assembly GCA_018155175.1 of Sinocyclocheilus anophthalmus. Lineage (NCBI taxonomy): Eukaryota > Metazoa > Chordata > Actinopteri > Cypriniformes > Cyprinidae > Sinocyclocheilus > Sinocyclocheilus anophthalmus. Next base: position 29,457 of record JADLZN010003983.1, on the reverse strand, counting down.
AAAACAAAAAAAAAATTCTCACCCTCAGGCCATCCAAGACGTAAATTAGTTTGTTTCTTCATCAGAACATATTTGGAAAATTTAGCATTACATAATGTGATGCTTTTATCAGCTGTTTTGGACTCTCATTCTGATGGCACCCCTTCACTGCAGAGGATCCACTGGTGAGGAAGTGATGTATGCTAAATTTCTCCAAATCTGGTCTGATGAAGAAACAAAATCATTTGTATTTTGAATGACCTGAGGGTGGAGAACATTTTCAGCAAATGTTTTATTTGTGGCTGAATCTTTCTTTGAAGGCCTATTCCGTTACGTTTTCTCCTGCACTCCACTTAAGTAGCACTTGCATGCACCAGACTTTTTGGATTTTGCTGAGGGGTGTGTTGTTCTTATGTTATTTGCCTGATTTATATTTCATTTTATTCCTAAAAACACGGTGAACATTTTTTTCGTTATGTCGACAGTATTTACCAACATCCAAAATCGATTCTGTTCAACTTTAATATGTCAGCAAAATGAAACAAGATGTTTGACCATGGTTTTAACGTGTGTTCAGATTCATCGTCTGGTAATGTATGTAAATTAGTGCATGTTTAATTACATGATGCCTAATTTGCATATTTAAATATAACATTTCAGAAAACATGTAATACACACCAATTGTCTTAATGTATTAAGAGATGAGAACGTATGGTGATATCTATTCGTTATACTCTATTCACCTGTAGTGTTTTGCCGTATTGCTGTTGTTTTTCAGACTTGATTCTCCTCATGTATATCCAATTTAACCACTTGAGAAAGCGCGAACATCCACCTTGAACGTTGTGTGACTTCGCTAGTTAACACCTGTAAGATATTTGTCAGGCATTAGCTCCTAGTGGGGTTTCCTTGTGTGTAGGATGCGGTCTCCCCCCCCCCCCCCCCCCCCCCCACCTTCAAAACTACCCCCCTTACTCCCTTCTGTCTTTTAGGGTGCTCTGGGTAGGACGGCTATGTGGGATTCCCCATCCAACAAGTCAAAAGCCCATAGGGAACCGGCCTTCTGCCGTCGACCAATACCGCTCTAAGCAGAATCCTCGTGCAGGACAGAGGAGGTCTCGGAGGTCTGCAAAGAGACGTGCACCGCCGAGCAAGCAGATACATCACACAGTCGCCTCGGAAGAGTGTGCGCAGGGCAGCATTCATGCCTACACATGAGTCCGGGGGGTCTTCTATAGCTTGCTGGGCTTCATCATTACTTTTCAGGGCAGACTTTCAGCCGGTTAAAGAGGTGACACGACGTCCGCCTCCACCAATTCCCTGACCAGAAAAGAGCGACAGGACAAGGCAGGAAGCGCACACACTAATTCGAGCTTCACCCGTACTTACTGCGGCACTTGCGCTGTATGCGCCTATGGTACACTTCCTTCTGATAGTTCCCCCGTGAGACATTGTGCTAATATAAGTAATTTTGCAATGGTGTCAACTACAGTCATTAGATTATTAGAGCGTCTCCTTAATATCTGCTAACATTTCTTTTGGATGGTCCACACAACAAACATTTCTATGTAAGTACGTAAGTAACTTTGTAAGTAATGTCACTCTAACCGCTCAACTAACATCTACTAAAACCCAACAGAGAGTTAAACGGCATGCAGTTTCAAAATAAAGAGATTCGTTGTAATTAGAGTCCTTTGCAAAGTTACTTACTGTTAGTAAAATGTCTAAGTGGACTATCGAAATAAAGTGTAGCCTCACCAACAAATGTTTTTGAGTTTTAACAGTAGGCATTATTTCACATTAAACATTGCAAACAGTAGTATTTTACAGTGTTGTCACATGACCTCACTACTTTAATACAGTAAATTATGATAAGCACCTTACCAGAAAAAAAAGTTATTTTGTAATTTTTTTTAATCCAATTTTGCTTTATTTTTTTTTAGATTTTTAAGATTTTTAACAGTAAGATTTTTAATGTTTTCTTTTTAAGAATTCTCTTCTGCTCTCGCATGCTGCATTTATTGCATCAAGAACAGGACAAACAGCAATAATATTGTGAATATTGTTTGTTTTCGATTTAGATTCGACTGAATTCATTTCTGGGAAGTGCATTCAGAAAAGGTGCAGACAATACAGAATACACATACTATACACTTCTGAAGAAATCAGAGCAGTATGATCGAATGCTCTTCTGAACACAAAACACCTAGCCATGGTGCTTCAGAACATCACATAGCTAATATCCCGCTCAGAAGACATCATTCATGTTCTAAATAAAGGATCGGTCGCACAAATGTCAAGTTAGCAGCATGTGAAGCAGGTTCACAATGAATCCCACATATACACGGCAGTTAGGATCGCTTTGAAGGAGAAAAGCAGGCTAACTTTGCACCTCAGAGGTCAGAACAAAGGCAACTCTGTTCCAGTGGCCTGCTGTACATGAACGGACAGACTTTTTTTTTCAATGAGTTATGACTCGATTCACATTTGTCCGTTGTCTCGATGGACACCCACAGTGTTCCAGCGACTGCCTTCTGATACAGTACACAAAACACAGAGAGAGAGAGAGCTATGCAGTGTCCCGGCTAAATATGGATTATTCACACTTATGGTTGAGTCATGAATCACAAACATTATATCTGTCTGAAGTTTTGCGGAAGAATTCCGTTTTCAAATGTCTGTTGAATTGTCATGAATGAGATCTCTTTAATACGTCGATTGATTCTCTTGGACAGCAATGAGATTTAATGGAGAGCAAATGATTTTTGTGTCTCCAATTAGTAACCTCACATCTCTCCTGTTGAGTTTCTGGGGAGACCTCAACAGCAGCTCAAACTATGCTCAGATTTGGCGCGATACCAAGATATTTCAATGTGAACAAATATTTGTCATCAAATTCTTGCCAGACCAAATGATTTGACCTATGCCATCAACATTCACCGACTCATTTGTGTCCTTTTCTATTTCTCCTGAGCAATTTTTTGAGAGACCTGCACAATCGACTGTAACACGCCTGAACGAATATGAGCGGCTATTCTGTCTGTTCTGGCATGCTTGCTTTTACCACACACAATGAGCTTTAGCTAACGGGCGTACTATCCTTGTTATATTAACCCTCATTGATCTACACAGAGGTAGCTACGCTTGCCAGCGCACACCAGATGTATCAGGTTCGCGTAACATAAAGTGCATGCACTTAGACATGGCACATGCACGGTGCGTGTTTGAAAGAGTACTTCTAGCACACTACACCTGAATAAGATAGACTGTATAGCATTGCAATGTAAAATACTCTATCATCCAAACAATGCAAATGCAAGAAGACTCGTGTTTGTATAGAAGTAGTCTATGTAATCTGACCGACTGGGTGCTGGGTGGAGTGTAGTGCCCACGCGTGTGTGGGGATGGGAGGCAGGTGGATATAATATAAAGTGCAGAATATATACAGTGGTATAGTATATCTTGAAGTCGTGGATAACAGTGCAATTGACACCCAAAAACGTGCACGCATGACGGTTGACGGAAATCTAATAAGTGCATCGTTGAAGGAGGACAAATTATTATCTTGTGCCTAAGGAATTCGCCACAGCATGACAGAAAAACACAGAGCATGTAACTGCTTGTCTGTATGCATGTTCTGATATAGAATTCAGGCGTTTCACACATTTGTGCATACTGGTACACAATAGCAGGTATATCAAATACTCCTTAAAGGCAGCTTCTATTTTTGAAAATAGGCTCATTTTCTCCCCTAGAGTTAAACAGTTGATTTCTAATGTTTTCTAATCCATTCAGCCGATCTCCGGGTTTAGCACTTTTAGCTTAGCTTAGCATAGTTCATTGAATCTGATTAGACCGTTAGCAGCTCGCTCAAAAATGACCAAAGAGTTTCGTTATTTTTCCTATATAAAACTTGACTTCGGCTGTATTAATCTGTGTACTAAGACAGGCGGAATGAAAGTTGCGATTTTCTTAGGCCGCTATGTCATGGAACTATACTCTCATTCACAGGCGTGATAGTAAATCAGGACTTTGCTGCCGTCAATGGGTGCGCAGGCACGCAATGAGATCACGCAGCGCCTGAAATAGGCGAACTTCCGTCCACATAAACAACTGACCACCTGCTTGCAACAGGGCGTGCTGGGGCACTATTTTCAGGCTCTGCGTGTCGTAGATCATTGGCCTTCTCCCACCCACTTACTGAAGGGCAGCAAAGTTCCTGGATTAGTACCCGAATGAGAGTTGTTCCTAGCCATAGTCCGGCTACGTGAAAATCACACCTTTTTCTTTTCTGTCGTCTTAGTACACAAATGTAACTACAGACGATCAATAGGTAAAATATAGAAACTCTTTGGTCATTTAGATGCTAACGGTCTAATCAGATTCAAAGATCTATGCTAAGCTACAGCTAAAAGAGCTACCACCAGACCTGGAGATCGGCTTAATGGATTCGAAAACGGTAAAACTCAACCGTTTAACTCTAGGAGAGTTGGAAAATGAGTTGAGTGTTCCTTTAAAAGTTATATTGGGAACATTTTTATATTAATGTCTTCCTAACTTGGTAACTAAATTTCAAGGATCATTTGATACAATGCACTTAATGTTTACATACACGTTTTTACATTGTAGTTACATTTTTAAAATGACCAAGTAATTACACCGATACACTGTCAAATAAATAAATAAATAAATAAAAGTACTGTGATTAGTTTTTACAAGAAAATACTATTTCAGTTTTTTCTACTTCAAAATTTCATGTTTAATGTGTTACTTGCTGTTTCTTTGTCATTATTTGTGAAATGTGCTATTAATGTATTTTCTTTCTTATTTTGGTCTTTTTTTTATTGCTATAACAAACATTTACAACAAAAAAATAAGAAATGGGGACATACGGTTTAGCACATAAGAGAGTCAAATAAAAATGTATTGAAGGAGAGATGCAATCAATGCCTTTGTCTATTAAGAATAATATATTTATTAATATGTTATAATTAATTTTATTGTAGTTTATTTGTATGTTGTGTGGTGTGTGTGTGTATATCATATGTAGGAAATATATAATATTTATGCTAAATAATACATATCGCCATACTATATCAAAGACAAGACAAGATTTACTAATTAATCTGTATGCTTTGCTTTATGTTGCCTGTTTAAAAAAAGTTATTTACATAACATTGTAATGACATTAGAAAAGAATACTGTTACGCGTATAAAACATATTTATATGATACTCCAAGGTGCTTCATATTATAGGTACAGGTCAAAAAAGAAAACATGGTGCATGTCTTAAAACAAGTACTCCTTTGCACTGTGATGGTACAAAGTCCATCTTTATTTGTTAGTGATGATTGAATGTGTAGGACAACAGCGCCCTCTAGTGGTGAGGTAACACCACAGCATTCCACGACAGATTTTGAACACGGTTTCATCTAACGAGACACGTTTGATACTAAATCATGCCACTCGTTATGAACGGGATATGATTTCGCGTGATTTACTAAAAGTAGAAAAGACGAAAAGAAACGCGTTGTCACGTGTGACGCGGCGGTGACGTCGCGGAGGGGGAGTTGTTGTTGTCGTTGCTCGACTCTTGCGGCAGTGGAGCAGCAGCCGGTGAAACCAGAGTCTCTGGTGCCGGAGTAACGACAACAATGTGCCGATGAGTCTCTCGTGTAGCCGAGGCTGTAGTTGATGAAGGAATGGAGGTGCTGGACAGTCCTCTCAATCTCGTAAGTGTCTGTTTACAAATCCCATTAGCATGCTAGCAGCTGTTAGCTTAGCCGCATTTAACCTCTGAACAAATTCAAATCTAGCTGCGAAGAGTTTACCCGGAGCTTTAATTCACTTAACCGTGACGTGAAGACTCTGTATAACCCGTGTGCTATTTTAATGTAGTCTGTCTTAGTTAGCCTCCATATGTGTTTATTTACTGCTGACAGCTGATCCCCTTTAACAACACACACCACACACACACACACACTCACATATGTCTCGAAGTGTGAATTTATATTTCCGAGAGATATTATTTCCATTTATAACATTACGCTACTGTTGCAGTGTTGGGGGAAAGTTACTTTTAAAAGTAATGCAGTACAATATTGCGTTACTCCATAAAACAAGTATCTAATTACGTTACTTAGTTACTTTTTATGGCAAGTAATGCGTTACGTTACTTTTTAAAATCTGGACAGGGCTTGCTTGTTTGTGTCTTAAAGGGGTCATATGGTGCGATTTAAATTTTTCCTTTCTCTTGGGAGTGTTACAAGCTGAGTTGGTGCATAGATAAGATCCCTGAAGTTCAAAGACTAAGTCTCAAAACCAAAGAGATATTCTTTATCAAATTAAGACTCTGCCACGCCCCCCTAAAAAGGCTCACTTTGTTCTACACGCCCCCACATATCTACCTCACTATGTTGGAATATTTGCATAATGTCGCCCAAATGTTCACGCAAAGAAAGAAGGCGTGTTTTCAGTAACCGCAGTTAGTGTTGAAGCAGCAAGTCAGGGAGAACGCTGTGTGTTTCTAGGCGAAAGCAAAAGCACTTTATTTGGCCTTTCCGAAAGTAGATGCATTTAGAAATCTTTAAGATGACTTACAACAGAACCAGCAATGCATTTTATGGACGACCATTTCATGAACCTAGGAGAGGAGGTCATTCTGACTTTGCTATGACAATCTGGCTCTTCTGAATCAGCTGCTGTTTTGTTATTAGTTCAATTATTTGCTATTACTGTTCAAATGCGGAGTTTGCGCATCGTGTGTGTGTGCGCGCACGCGCATGTGTGAGAGAGAGCGAGAGAGAGAGTCGGAGAGAAAAGAGAGAGACACGAGACAGACCGACACACACATCATAGTGGAGTCAGCGGTCTTAACCTTGGCTTGTGTACTGCAAACACATATTCATTATTGTGTCTGTCACGCGACTCTGTTCCCTTTTTGGGCTCTGTCTTTACATTTATTTTGAGAGATGAAGCTGGTGATTATGGTAAGGGCGTTACATTTCCGACGAGTGTTTGCGTTGTTCGCCCAATCACAAGGCACGGGGTCAGCTGGCCAATCAGAGCAGACTGCGCTTGTCAAAGGAGGAGGTTTTGTTGAAAACTACGTGTTTGAGAGACGGGGCATAGAGGACCTACAATAATGTACGATATTTGAAAAAGAATGTGTTTTTTGAAAATTAAAGCATGTCAACATATTCTGTTACAAATACACTCTCACCAATAATGAGCTTTTAAAAGCATTCTAGACCCCTTTAAAAAGTTATATTTTTGGCAAATATAAATGCCTTTTCACCAAAATTGAAATGAATAAGCCTCCGTGCTTCGAGCTCTCGGCTGTTTACGTCCGTACCGTCAGAATGCATAAGAAGACATTTCAACACACTTCAGCAGTAAAAAAATACACACAAATGTTTGTCTAGAGTAATTTCTGCTTATTAGTACGGTTGGATCATCGAAGGTCAGAAGCAAATACATTTGTTAATAGAATGGGATTAAATACATAAAGCATATTTGTGTTGTTTTACATTTAATTATTGCAGGTTTGCGTCGTATTTTCTGAGTTGCATTATTTTTATTCATGTTGAGGAATACTGAATCTGTTTTTTTTGTGTGAGTGAGATGAATTAATGCATATTAATATTTATTTAGAACTACAGTAACATCTGATCTCTCTCAACATGGGGACAGGAGAGATTCAATCAATAAATTGGAAAAAAAGTAAATTGCGTTACTTATTTGAAAAAGTAACAAAGATATTTTCTTGTAAATTAAAAAAGTAATGCGTTACTTACTAGTTACTTGGAAAAAGTAATCCGATTACGTAACTCAAGTTACTTGTAATGCGTTACCCCCAACCCTCTACGAACTTTGGCTGTTTCATGATATATCCTGAAATTGGGATTATATCATGACATTTTTTTTTTTTTGTTTTTTTTACATTGAAATAAATATTTTTGTCTTTGCAAATTATATTATCAGTATAAACAAAGCAGCAAAGATTAGATAGTCTCTCTTCTCTCTCCCGATATGTAATATGTTGGGATATGAATGTCAATATAAATATAAACTGAATAAATCAAAAACATAATTGTATATTAGATAATATACTCAATTTTATTAGTCATTCATAAGACCATCTTCCCCATTGTTGAAAGAGGGCTTTAAAAAAGAGTACTTCTTATGTGAACTATATACTTTACATCAGAAACTAATCAAACTGAATTTAAAGTTATGGACACTTATTGCATTTATGTCCAATTGAAAAAAAAATATATAAATATACAATATATATTATTATTTTTAAATTAAAGTAGTTTAAACGGGACCCACCTGCTAGTACATTTTTATGTGTAATTTCATAATTCTGTTGTCTTTGAAATATGTTTAAAGTGTACTGCTAAATGTACTGTGTTTATGGTAAACTAAATATCATGTCAGTGTCATCATGACAATGTCATTTCTGTTGAATCTTGTATTTGTTTTGTAATGATGATGTAATTTAGTGCATTTAAAATATATTAATTTGAAATGTAATATCAAATCACACACTGCAGCACAAATACCCCACATGTGCTTAAGTGTGCTAGGTAGCACATCAGAATAAGTGCACTTCTTTAAAGGCTTCATTTAAAGTCCTTGATAAATTGTCTTTAAATTGAACTCTATTCAAGTACACTTAAGTGGCCTTTTATTTCATTATAATATTATATTATCTAAAAGTAGAGTGTTTTTTAAATACACTTTTAAAGTACACTACAAGAGCACATTCAGTACAATTAAGTGCACTTCTTTTTCACAAGGATCAATGGACGCAAGAACACCTGGCCATCTGTATAAAAAGTTCACATGATCAGTGTCAAAAATATACTTCTTTCCAAGTTTGAATTAGATTTTGACTGTCACATGTTCAGTGTGGTCTCAGATCCCACTGTAAACACTGAATACTTGTATCTGTACCGTGTTAACAAACTCCTAATGAAATAATGTCATATCTTTCAGGCCCATCAACAGTGCAGGAAAGCAGAGCGCTTGCTGGCTGCTGGGAAATTTGAAGATGCCATCTCCTGCCACAGAAAAGCTGCAGGTTGGTTTCAGTTTTAGGCTCTATTCAGACACTAATTGTTTCTCTGTGAAAGTAAAGTCACATGACAGCTCAGTGATAAAACGTATGCATTCGGATGGTGATTTATTTAGTTCTGTGATCCAGTGAACTTGGGAATGTGGTCAGACACACGATTGTCAGGTGTACAGTACACACAATGTGTTATTGCTTGGACAATTCATTCATATTTATTTTAATAATAGGAAAACAATATCCTATTTGTTATTTAATTATGTAAATATTCTAGTTAAATACATAGAAAAATGGATGCACTATATTGTAAATGGTTTTCTGTCTTACATTTTATCTCTAAAAATGAAGAATGTCATTGAACACAAACTCTTATTTACATAAGATAAACATTTGACCTGGCTCCTTGTTTGACTAGTAAAATGATTAGTTGTGCAAGCCTTAAAGTTGGCATGAAATGATCTTTTCTTCTTGAACAAGAAAAAATGTAGAGAGCAAGACTTGATTTGGTCGCATCAGAACTGATTGAGCATTGGAGTCAAAAAAAAATAAATAAAAAAAAATATATATATATGTGTGTAAATTATGTGAAGTACTTAATTTTTTTTAAATGTTTTTTAAATTACTGAGAGGAGGTGCAACCAAAAATCAAAAAAACATATGAGCTGAACAAAGGTGCAGCACTCACTCTTGAGGGTGTTTAAACAGCTTAAAATGTATTTCATAAGCGACGGTTTTTTTTTTTTTGTTTGTTGTTTTTTTCAAAAGTTAAGTGCGCAAAGTTACCTTACACTGCTCCCAGTGTCAAACAAAAGATTTACAAAAAGATTGTAATTGATTCACTTCTTGTAAGTTCCAGATGTGAATCACGGCACTTAAATGCCCCACACCTTGGTGTTGTCAAACGCCAGTAGGTCATTCCTCCCTTCTGGATTCAAACAGCCATACATCACAGCCTACCATCCCATGAGATAACAGGTGTCTTCAGATAGGCTTTAGTCGCCTAGGTTGTCTCACAAGAACACCAAAGCTTGCTATCGCATTTTAGCCTAAACATCTTCTTGTATAAATCTATTATTATCACTGGGCTCAACCTCTGATTGACACCAGCCCGATGTGGTACTTACATTAGGGGCTGCCGATAAATCCTAAATGGAAATCGAGATCCGCGATCAACAGAATTCTTGACGATCTGTCATGCGTATCTTTCAGTGAGCACTGTTCTGTGATCAGCAGTAATCTCCTCAAATGCAAGGGGCGCTCGTCTCGCTGAACTCCAATAACCCTCACAGAAGAAACCCGAAAGGCCTGCCGCTGCAGCTGAATAAACAGAAGATTTAACTGTTTTCATTGATTCAACGTGACTAATAAACATACGACTACGGCAATATACGGTTTATCGTGTTCTTATTATTATAATTTTCATTAAAATAAAGTATATTAATAATGCAATATCTTTATCACTGCTTAAATACTATGAAATATGTTGGGTGCCTTATTCTGTGTAAGAAGGCCACTCATCTCACAGAAGGCTTTTATTTCAAACACTCGTCTGATGTTATGAAAGGAGTTTGGAGTCAAAACATGTTATTAAATGTGGTATTTTCACATGCCTTCAGATGGAGCAGCATTTACTCACAGAGCCGATTTCACTGAGCAGCTATGCAAAAAAAAAAAAAAAAAAAAAACAGCTGGCCATATCGCAACGTATTCTTCGCTTTCAGCAACGCGCAATAAAATCATCTGCGATTTTTTTTTTTTTGGCGAATCTTGTCAGTGAACTACGACTCTGTGTAGTAAATGCTGCTCCATCTGAAAGCACGTGATGATGATTTCCTGCTGATCACAGAACCGGCTTTACTAACAAATTGCGCATGACAATCGCATTTGATTAATCGTGCAGCCCTAGCTTACATAACTTAACATAACGTCATTTCTCCACAGAACTTCTCAAGGAGGCCATGAAGCTCACCGAGTGTGAACAGGTATGCCTATACGGTCCTCATTGTCCTGCATTTTCTTCATTATTATTTATTGTGGATAATGAGATGTTTTTTTCCTGCGTAGGCTCGCATGTCACTGGAGCTTCAGAGGGACAGTCACGTCAAGCAGCAGAGGCTGATTGAGGAGCAATGGAAGCAAGCAAAGCGAGAGGACAAGCCCAGAACACTCCAGCATGTCCCCGCCTCGGACCAAACGCCACGCCGCCACCTAGAGCCGGGCGGAACCGCCACGGACGTCTCCCAACCCTCTGAACGCGAGTATGACACCTGGTTGTACCTCCTGAAGAACAAAGGCACTGTCCCAGAGCCCTGCGCAGGCAGTAAAGCCCAGAAAGATGACAAAACCCGTCTGGAAGAGCAGCAGACCACCATCGACAACCTACGCAACCTGGTGGACCGACTGGTGTCCGAAAACGAGCAGCTGAAACGGGAGAACGAGCAGCTGCGGGCGGAGAACGCACGGCTGAAGAAGGAGCCCTACGCTGATGCCGACTTCGTGGAGCGGTCGGAGCTGTGGGTGCTTCCACAGACTGCCGAGGAGCGCAAGGCCAAGGACATTCCCATCCCACAGCTCCCTCCGCTGGAGATGCCCACTCAGGAGATCCCTCTGGAAGACCTGCCCGGCCTAGAGCTTCCTGAGGACATCCTGCAGGAGCTGTTGGACGGGAAGAAGCTGTGACCGCTCACACACCAAAGGGAGACTTCGAGCGCCATCGCGTGCCAGCGAACACACCGAGGAAGCACATTCACGGTGAAGCAGCCCAGCGGCGGAAATGACGGTTCACACGACCGTCCTACTCGACTTCTCAGTGGTGCCCTGTAGCGATTGGATACACAAAGAAAGAAAACAACGCTTGTTGAAGTATGTGCCTTTTTGAACATTTCTAACGTGTTTTTTGTTATGAAGTACGAGTGAAAAGGGACATTCCATTGAACACTCAGACGTTTTATCAGCAGGTGAATTTGCCTCTTGCAAAATCCCACTTTGAAATCGAAAACTATTTCCTACACGGACACTGTGAACTACAATCATAACGTGTGAGTGTGTGAGGGTTTTGTGCAGTATCTGTTGATCAGCGCCATCCATGTTGATGTTGTGGTTATGCCGTTTCAGTCGTTTATCAACAGCGCAGATTTAGGGCATAGAGGAAGCCAAGAGGCATCAATGCAATTAGTTATGCATTCTGTTTCCATACACTGATAACCAGCTTACAGCACTTGTTTTGCCTTATTGCAATTAGTACAAAGCCCAGGCATGTCATCTCTGGACGATTTGTAGCAGCAGCCTGTAAAACGAAAACAGCTGTGGTTTATTTTGAGACTGAACATGAGTGTGAGTCTATTGCATTCGGAACGATAAGCAATAATCATGTCAAGTGCTACAGAATCACTCATTCATTTAGTTGTTTCTCATCTCCGCTGACTTCTCTGAATTCCTGCTCCGCTGTGTCAGTCTTCAGACGCAATGCCAACAGCATAGGAATGGACATGTCCTGAAAGCTTCGCTCTTTGGACCTGTGTGAAGTCTGAATGAACTGAGGATGTTGTTTGTTGTTTTGAAGCTTCGTTTGTACTGTACTCCTCAATCAAGGATTGTCTGGATCACGGTGTTAATATTTTCAGGTAACTGATTGCACAATCATACCTTGCTCTAACAATAAACCAGGTCCTCACACTAATCAAAAGCTTACCAACATGTGCCAGACGCGCCTGGGAAGAGATGAATTTATGGCTTATATTTGTGTCATGAAGAGGGAACCAAATCCACATTTTGCTCTTTTTATTTTGTTTTTAGTTCAATGTTTAATTACTGGTTTACCACAGTAATCAGGGTGCATCAGATTGTTTTTTTATTTTTAATTTTGTTTTGTGATGTTAAAAAAACCAATGAAAATCATGACGAAAATGTTTTGATGCATGAATGGCTGTTCTACGGTACCTGTACGTATATATGATTAAGATATTGAAAACAATAATTTATGTATAATTCTTTTGTGAGTTTACTTATTCTGACAAGCATTAAAGATTTTAACAAGTGGCAGCATAAATCTGTTCTTGAGTTGTTTGTCCAACTGCTTGTACGCTATTTCTAATACAGTATATTGAAAATATACTACAATAGGACAAATATTCCATGCAGTCTATTGAACAGGAGCTCATAAAATCTGCATTCATCATTTTAAAAGAATGTTTCAATTTGTTTTTAATGGAATATAGCATAGTCACGCTACACATAAACTTGCCATAGTTCATGTTAATTGCCCATTAATGCAAACAGGTCTAAATTAGTCACTGATTTTGAAAAATGTATTACATGTTTTTTTAAGGTTTGTATAAATCATTAAACTGTAAGATTCTTTATCAGAGAGACTTTAGAATGGTAGTGACTGCACTACAAATGAGTGTACATTGCATCATTTCTAAATTCCCTCAACAGCCTCCTCTGGTGTTCAATGAGTGAATGACAGCATGTGTTCAAAAGTGGGCAAAGTCTATTGGGCAGCAAATCCAGAATTAGATTTTCTCAATAAGACTCTGGCTTGTGAAAAGTGGGCATTACATACTAAACAAGCACTAGAGCTGACTGTTTGGCTATTGGTTAACATTTTTTTTAAGAAAGTAGTTTTAGAGGTGAAGCACATTTTGATATATGGTATATTTGTAAATTGATATATGGCCAAACACAGAATATCTCCTATAGATAATTTGAACCTTTCATCTTGTCAATAAAGCAAAAGGCAGCCAGATATTTGATAAATCCATTTTAATGGAAAATGTAAAACCCCTTTGAACTTCAATGTACAAAGCATGTAACACTTGCACTTTAAAATTTGAAATTGAAGCAAGCCATGTTTAAAAAAATACATCAGTGAATGTATATATGTATAAATTTACACAGCATAGTACGATTTGCTTTTTCCACTGAACTTCAAAAGTTCGCCATAGTAAATCTGAACATAAAAAGGAAGAAACAAGACCGTTTTTTCTTGAATAAATTACAACTTTTTTTTGAAAATGTCTCCATTTTACAGTGAATACGTTTTAATAAAATGCTGAAGTGTTATTCATTAAGTCTTTCTTTACATAATAGAACTTTACAATGTTTACAATTGTTTGGCAGTTCTTTTTCTCAAAAGATATGGCATGAGGACACGAGACAGCGGATCTCTCTCACAGTAACTCCCAAGTCTCCAAAGTAGTAGTGAGCGCCATCAGAAATCCATTAGCAAACTGTACAAGTCACATTTACATTTGATCGAGAACAGAGCGTAGAACTCACTAAAAATAAATACAATTCTCCACTGAAACTATACAGTATGAAAGAACAAAAGGGGAACGAAACCAAACAGACAAACAAACACTAGATTCTCTTTAGAAGTGTGGCGTGTCAGTCACAGTCATCCTGGTGCCCTATACTGCTATGGTGTCAGTAACAAAAACAGTTTACTGGTGGTTTTTCTCTGCTTGGCACTGGAGGTTCGCGGCGTGAGCGTTAGTGTGCATATTTGGGGGAACGTGTCGACGAGTGTGTCATGAGTTCATCTCCTCCTCTTCCTCTGCGCAGCATCTCTTTAATGTCCCCACAGCATCCTTCACGCAGTGGTAAAAGATGTTCTTGACCTGAGAGAAACGGCAGGCTGTTAGAATCACATGACATGACGAGAGACGTCTGAAATGGCATGGCAACTGATGAAAGTTCGTCCGGCCTACGCAGTGCGAAAACACTCAGGCAACTGAGAACCAACAACTAAACTAAGAGTGCAACGGTGGTTGTGTGGATTTCTATTCAATAAAAGTATGAGACAAATCTTTTGCAAGATCTCTTTTCTTGCAAGAAAGGTCAACTAACATTCATATAGATGGCGCTGCAGCTGAGTGTGACAAAGAGGAAACACCCCAGCTCAACATTTATACCTTCATCAAATGCGGATGCTTTGATCTCATCCAATCATAATGCATATTCAACTTATACGTCCATTTAAGGTGTCTAACTATGTCCTCCAGATGCGTTTCTAAGAAGCCAGGACATCTAAAAAGCTGACAACATTTTCCTGTCTCACACTTAGATTTCCTGTCATCTCTCATCTCAGGACAAACTTAAGCACCTTAATGAGGCATTTAGAGAAGAAAGAACACTCTTTAGTAGAGTAAAGCAAATAAAACTACTAATAATATAAATATAGAATACAATTCCCTCCACACAGTGTGTCTGCAGAGATTTTAAAATATCTATTATTATAAATAAAAATATAATAATACTAAGACCTATACAAATAACGCATGTCCATGCACAACGAAACCAAAATATACAATTTATCTCAAAGTTTAAAAGTTTAAAATATTCAAGACATGTTGCACATATGTATTGAAATTGAATTGGATACTAATATATCAATACATTAATTAGAAGTTGATTGATATTGGATTTTACAAATAAAATGATAATAATGTGTTTTTAAAAGGCAAAAAAAATGACATTATTGTGCCAATACTAATAAAATCTATATTCTGAATGTGTTAAATATAAGGGTGACAAGTGATTCAAATCTATAATTTAATGAATTACATGATTTGCCAATTAATTCATCAAATCTACTGCAATTTAATCCTTTTAATTCATGTTTCTATGCAAAAAAAATGGACTTTTAATTATAAATGAGCCCAAAATCCACTGTGACTTTTATTTTGAAATGTATTTGCTTTACTACTTCCAGCTGCTCATTCAAACAGATGAGGGAGATAAAATATGCACTTTTACAACCATCTACAAAAAAAAAAAAAACAAATATTACAGTGTAATACACAAAGGAAACAGTCATAATTCCATATGGGATTCATATTGGCGTCAAAACTCTCTGAAATCCACGTTCCTGTAAACGTGTTAACAGCACTGTGGCATCGTCAAACGCACGCTCGACATTTATTAAGTAACCATTGTCTTTTGAAATTAATAATCAATCCCATTAGGTCGTATCGCCACATTTCTTATAGCATTTAACATATTTAAAACTTTTTAGGACCTTAAACTAAATTTAAGACATTTTTAGGACCCAGTGAATCCTGATATTTGTAACGTTTATGCTATCTCATGTCTAACGATGCATCTGAAAATATACATATTAAATGTGTTATTTTGTGAGGAGAGTATTTGAGTTTATAACACAAGTGGAAGCAAACAGACTGCATGTTTGTGTAACAATCTAAAGAGCAACAAATCATAGAGACTGTGATCCAGCTCAGGCCTTTATATTCCAAAAAATGTTGACATGTTGCGATATTTCCAGTTTGAACTCTTACCTGTAGCTTATCTTCATAGTTGATTTCCTCTTCGGAGGATCTGAGTTCCTGGGTTAAGTGGAACGAATGCACCACATGCTCCGGAGAGACAAAGTCGTTGATCACCTGGACGCAGCTGTGCAGGTTTTGCACCTGTACGGATGAGAGACACACAAATCTGAGTGCGCAGTGATGTGACAAATATCAGAAAGATGATGGTGCTCTGGAACTTCAGCTAGGTCAGAAAGAGGACGTTTGACTGTGATTGTGATTTTGCTGAAAACCTGTATTACGCAATCTACTACATGCCTTCAGTCACCTGATTGACATTATAATTTAGCAAGTAAAATGCCTTTTAGTATAATTGTTCAAACAGATCGTGTTCTTTTAACCATCTTTACTTGTAAATGTAAGAGTACTTTTATATTGTCCAGTACATATTACACATTTACTAAACTGAACAACTTAAGTTGATTATCCTACATTATTTTTTAGAAAACTTTTAAAACAAGCTTCAAATTGAATACATCCGTTTTTCTGAGGAACTTTATTTGTTCATCTCTCAATCATCTTTGTATTGCATTGCATTATGTTTTGCCCCTCACAATAAAAACTACAGAGCTTTAATCATGAGCTAGTCTCTTTACTTTCAGCTTTACTAAGACATACTGGGAGATTGAGTTTGACAACCTATCTTTATATGCATTTTACGTAGTTATATTGTTATAAAGATCTCTTGATTTCAGTACAAACTGTCAGAATTTCATCTTACGTTTTGTCCAAATAAATATCAACAACTGCACCAATAATATTTTTGCTCAGTTTGGGCCACTGGTGTTGGTGTTTCATATACGATACTCTACACATATGAAACCCTTTATTATTATTATTATTATTTTGATTCAATAAACCATTTCATTTCGAATAAATAGATTTTTCTAACTATTAGGCTTTACACGGTTAAAGTGAATTTAAAAGCATTAGCCTTTTTTTTTTTTTTTTTTGATGTTTTAAATAATTAAAAGATATTCAGACAAAGTGTGGCTTAAGTGTTTTAACAATTTTTAGCAACACTGTAAACAAAACAGTGAGCTTTGTTGCTTTCCATGTCTATAAAGTGGGGGTTTTTGGTCTGAATAATCAATAACACAACAAAAGCCCCAGAACGTAGTATATATCATGATTTGCTCATGTGATATCAGTGGTTTGAGCAGAATATGCAGACCTGGTGCAGAGCTCCAGCAGGGATCAGGACCGAATCACCCAGAAACTGCACCACAGTCCAGCCCTGAACGGCGTATTCTTCCAGCAGCCGCTGACGCAGCTTACGGCTCAAGTACCAGCTGGGCTCACGGATCGGGTCGCGATCAACTGGGATCTCCACGCCCTGCTCTTTCGCCAACTGCCATGTCCAAACACACACAAACATTGAGTTAAAAAACAACAGCATATGCCCTAAAGATCTGCACACGCCAGAAAAACATGTGAAATGAATCCTTTAAAACTTCCTTGCAAAAGGTTTTATGAGGACACCCACTCAGAGAGAAAGATAAGCGAGGATAGCGAGCGACACTGCAGTGATCCACTGTATTATTTCAAGATCAGGGGAGAAATCAAATCAAAATAACCTTGTGCAGGAACTCTTTAATCTTCTCGCCGTCTTTGCTCGTGTAGATGTGCCACAAGGCTCCGGGAGTCTCACTTGAGTCCTTTAATCTTTTCTTCACGTTGTCATCCAGATCTTCCTCCTCCAGCCTCTTCAGCACTCCTGTGTGTTTGGCACAAACACATTCATGCGGTTACACAGCAAACACCGCGCAGTCAGCTTCATTTCTTATAAAGGCAGGGAGTGCCATCCTCTTTTGAAAACAGAGTGATGTTTAAAAATTAATGGCGAGGAGTGTGTGTGGGAGTCTGGCTTTTATATATTCTCCTCATGTCTGCCCTTAAGACAACGGCTAAAAATAGAAAGGCCATCACAGTAGGGAGGAGCAGCTGATGGCATGACACACGATGCAAAATTACTTATAAACTTACAACTGGAAATTTAGATGCAAAAAATGTGTTGTTCAGAAATAGTCATGGTTGTGATTTTGCAACCATCATCACTTTAACACATTTGCATGTCAACATCATTTACACATCATTATTCAGCAACTGGACCCGTGTTGAACATCAGTGTGAACTACACCAGTACATAAAACCATGATCCGCACTCAACAAAAAAAAAAAAAGTATTTCTGTGTTTTATTTTACATTAATCACCAGTAGGACAGAACACAAACATGAAATGATTTAAAACAAGCATTAAAATAGCAAAAAATCTAGACATTTTCTTTCTTTCTTTAAGATTCGGAAAGTATTTAGATTGAATATAAAGAGTAGTGGGAAACTGAGGGGGATGGGATCGGAAAGGACCACGAGCCGTGATTCAAACTCGGGTCTCCCCTCCTGCAGATATTTCTTATTTTTAAGTCATCTCCTCAACAATTTTTTTTTCCCTTTAAAGAGCGAAGTTTCCCACTGTCTTGGAAAACCTGGATATATGAGGAAGCTTAATTTTAAAAGTGTGATTTCTATGCCTGGAAATTCATGTAAATTCATAAAGTTATAAAAAGCCATGGCCATATTTATAATGAATATACATTCTTTTAGTTTGGCCAAACTCTAAGATGTTTTATTGGGTAAAAATTGAGTACAAAATAATTTCAAAAAATGTATCCTTCATCCTTTTCCAGTAAATCATAAACAAAGGGAAACAAAGGTCATTGGGCTTTCGAACACTGTTGAGGACCACTGGAATAAAAAAGGTTGAGAACCACTGACCTGTTACTTTAGATGTAACATCACACCCACATGGCTATCTATTGTAGTAGCCAACCATTACAGGATTGTAGATGATCAGAGAGAGCACAGCGGTCATGCAAAACTACAAAAGGTTTTTAGTTAATACCATAATAATATATCATATGTGAAACTCCTCCCTGTTTTTACATTTTCTCTCTTATGAGTGATGAGAAAAGCTCTTTTAGTGCTGCTATGGCCATGTACTAACAGGGAAAACTCCTTCCAGATGCATCTTTTACATTTCATTGTTTCCACGGTGGAAAACATGTTCTGTTTTTTTTTCTTCTCTGAGCTCAAAGGTTTATGGAACATTTGTCGTGCAGAAGGCTTTCCCCCTCCGTCTCTTTCTCTATCACGGCTGACCAAGTAAACAGACAGGCTGTTGACAGCTGTGTGGTGAGCGGGCCTCAGGCTTACCCGTTTTGGAGAGGACACCATTCCCTTTGGCCACTCCTACATAAACCAGCACGCTGATGATGTCCGACACCTCCATATGCAGGTTAGCGGTTCCGAAGTCCTGCTCCTGAGATGCTGCCACACCTGAGATATAGATCATAAACACCATATTCAGCATGTTATCAAAATACGAATTTTATTTTTTACTTTTAATTTTCACCATATAGGTAAATCATAAATCATAATAAAAAAAAAAATACAACAAATGCTACCATAATATACAAATACTATGTAGATAATACATTCTAATGAGAATTTGGGGGGAAATTGTCATGAAAATAATGTCACAATACATAAAAGGTAAATTATTATTTATTTTCATGTGGGGTGAAATATGACAGGTTTCATGAGATCCCTCCAGTAATTTAATATATTTTTTTGATAAAATTATTTAATTTTCTACAGTTAAACCATGAATACAACAGAGCAATATGAACACCATGAATACAACTAAAAATATGTGTGTGAGAGAGTAGTACCGTAAGCACAGCAGAGGCGTGGGCCAAGGTCTGGCCGCACAAAGAAGGAGGGCAGATGGGAGGCCAGGTTGAGGTTCCCTTCAGGGTCTGAATACTCAGGCATTGGGAGGTTCTTCATGAGATCATCATACCTACACAATAAGATGAAGCGCATGCTAAAACAAGACTAAAACAGAGCTATGCTTGATCAGAATATACAAATGAAATATGGAAAGACAACATGAAACAGCATTCGCAATCCCTAAAACAATGGCTAAATGGCTACTTAGCATGTCTGCATGTTGTGTTTTTGTGTTAATGTCATACCTGGAGGGCATCAAAGCCATAAACTCTTCCCCTGAAGGCCAGTCTTTTGTCCCCCCTTTTTTTTTCAGTCGATACACTACAGTTTCTCCATCTTTTGACTTGGGCCGCTCTGCAGAGAAAGCATGATCAGCATAAACAGAAACAGGTCGATTAATAAGATAATTGCTCATTTGTTTACTTCAAGTGGCACTCACTCGTGAGATCTTCAAAGCCGTCCCAGAATTCTTTGACGCCTGAGTTGGACATTACTCCATCCTTGCAGTTCAAGAGGTCTCCCTGGTGGTCGGCAAACTCCTGGTTGAAGGATTCTGCCTTCCACAAGCTGGCGTTGAGCTTCTTGTGCACCCCAGAGACCAGCACCGGCTGCAAATACACCGCACAGGAAATGGCCTTTTTATTGACAGCTGAGATCACAACCACTACTTGAGTACCAAGACTTGCTTTTTGAACAGTGGAAAAATATGAGGCCTGGTTAAAAAAGAAATTGCAAGATGGATTACTCTAAAAACTAAACGCAATAATTACATTGGTTGAAAAGCCTAAATCTGTGAGTATATTATAATCTGAGTGCCAAACTAGCTTCTGCAAAAGTGCAGAGCTCAATAATAATGATGTAAGTGTTTCGGTGTTGCATTGCCACTGCAAATAAATCTGAAGCATAAATATGAATTCGTGGAGGTATTTCTTTATTTATTTTCAAATTTTCTTTTTGTAAAAATATTTTCGAGAATAAAAAAAAAGTTGTTTTGGTTAAATGAAAACTGATCATTCATCTGAGTTAAAGTAAGTAAAAATTGTAACTGCTGGTCTGATTGGGACATCTAAAAAAAAACTTAAGTTACTAGTGAACCTTTTAGTATCACGTCTTATTCTCAAAAGTTCTTAAAAGTCTAAAAAGAGACTGTTGTATGCAACAGATCAGCCTAAAAACCTCTGCATGCAAAGCTGGCACACCCTTAAAAGAGTGTGAACTACACAGGCACCTGAACATATACAGACACTGAATCTAATACAAAATCAACGTTTTCATGCCATCTGCTATCGCGAATGGACATGTTCACTGAGCTCATTGCAGTGTATTATGAGACTGCGTTCTCTGTGTGAAATGTTAAAAAGCAGTATAATAACAGTAACTACCCTTTGGAACAGCTTTAGCATTGGGAACCTTAAAATGCTGCATACATAGGCAGCTTACTGGGTTTTGGAAGAGCCACATTTTATGATGTAGTTTACTTTCTGTAGAGATGTATAATCATGGTCTAATGAACACAAGTCAATAAATATCATCATATCACAACAGGAAGAGACAGAGGTTGTGTCCAAAATTGCCCCATACCCTTCTCTAGTGCTCAATACAGCCATTTTACGTGGTATCTGAAACCACATGGGACATTATTGAGTGCACTTATTCAATCCCATAATGCATTGTAATAATGAGTGTAAAGCCAATGCACATGCAAAAGCCATCTCTTAGCTGCATTGTTAGGGTTGCAGCGAATACATTCACGCATTTCGCCAGAAGATGGCATCTATGGCCCTTCTGGCACAATCAATGGCTGAATTCACTCATTTGTTTTCATTCAAACCTTCAAGGGGACCATATTAGTGGAGTAAAGGGTACAGGGGTCGATTTATGATACACCCAGAGGCTCTCCTCTGC
Source organism: Sinocyclocheilus anophthalmus (assembly GCA_018155175.1). Taxonomy (NCBI): domain Eukaryota; kingdom Metazoa; phylum Chordata; class Actinopteri; order Cypriniformes; family Cyprinidae; genus Sinocyclocheilus; species Sinocyclocheilus anophthalmus. The sequence continues at coordinate 7,374 of JADLZN010003983.1, read as the reverse complement.
TTCTATATAAATAAATGCAATGACTAGAGGAAAAGGATGTATGCTTGAGGATTTCAATCTCGCACCTCTTCTGTATCCTCCTGTCCATTAGTGAAAATCAGATTTCATCATAAAGGATCTATATGCTCACTTGAAATGTCCTGCATTAGAGCGGCACACATGAAGAGGTGCTACCTATGAAAGAATCAAAGCACTTAAAGCCTATAATGACCTATGTGAAGTACACGCTGAATAAATGGACTAATGTTTGGCGCCTTTCTCTCTGGACACCCACTGTACTTGTAATGCAGAATTATGTGACAGATGAATCAGACAACAGCTATCTGCTGAGGTGGAGAGAAGACACTAGGCAGAGGCATCGTTTACCAAATGTTACACAAATACTGATATAATAATGTATTATGTATTTATAGGATTACAGGCATGTGATCAGTGAAGAGGAAAAAAGGAAACCCTGTATATAGTACATAGACATATAATATCATATAGTTGCCACAGTGCCGTTTTACTCAGTGCCATTTTATATTACTTGAAAATGCAACATTTTGCAGTTTGAGTAATTGTTTAAAGTGTCATGAAACCCCAGTTTAGCACTAGTCGTTCACACCTCAGATTTGAAAAAGACTCAAGAAATGGGCGTGTAAAGCTGTAGAAAAGTGGGAGTGAAGAATGAAGACTAACTATTCATTCCCATTAAATCACAAAACAAAATACACACAAACATGTCCCTGCTCTTCAAATAGGGGGGAAAACATTATAAGAGGGTGGATGAAGAACCAAAACGCTCTGACACACCTAACGACATTCTACCACGAACTGTTAGTGTTCATGTTATTGGCTAGCTAGGTGTTTTATTCCTAACGTGAAGAACTCAGGACTAACAATCATTTTATTATAGTACATTTAAGAATAAACTATCCACGTTTAAAAATTAATTCATTGAGACGTTTCTATAAAGTTTGTTTCTCATGAATGATACTGAGAAAAGCTCAGAAAACTGATGACGTAGATTCATGCTCTCCAGCCACAGCAGCCAATCACCACACCGAATTCACACATACACGTCACTTTTCATGACGGCGTTTCAACTTTGCTTTTTAAACTGGAAGAACGAAATTACTCCAAAAAATAACCACTTTTCCCTAAAAACATAATGAGTGTTATTGTTGTTTTCATTGATGTGCAACCTGTACATATCTGTTAAAATCTCAAAAAAATGTATTTTAGAGTTTCCTTTAAGGTTATTTTGTGATTCACATGGGTTGTACTTCTCAAGTTGGAAAACATGGAAATCTGCATAAATATGGAAAAATCACATCCCCGGATAATGATTATTTGTAGCACAACCTGTAATCAGTACACAGGATTATTAGGATTATCCTGACTGCAAGGATATCAGTGGCAATTCTGCACAGGGCTCCAGGAAGAGTGACTCAAAACACTACATGCGTATTAGGGTTTTTGCCAATTTTATAGAGTGTTATATTAAAGAAGCAAGAGAAAATATGGGAAGAGGGAACAAAAGGATCAAGAAAATGTTCTGAGCTGAACTAATATTGGCTTCGAAAGAACCATAGCTCTAGCAGAACAGAAAGTAATGTAAGATTCAGAATTTAGTGGGCTTTTTTTCCACAGACCTGTCCTTGTCTCCAGCATTCCCTGAAGAGTTTCCAGTTGTTGCTATTGCGGTGGTCTTTGAGCCAGAGCAGCCTGCGCTCGTAAAGCCAGCAGTGTGGGATGTCTGCATATAGTTTGGGCGGTTCTTCCACTGCTTTCTTTCTCTCAGCTTTGGGCTCCTCCAGAGGCTCATGCTTCAGAATCAGCTTGGTGCCACGGCCCGCCGGGATCTTGTTTTCCACCACAGAGGCGATGATGTCATCAAGGATGTTGGGCATGCTGCGGCCACTCTTGACAATCTGTGGTAGGAAGACCACAAAAGAAGCCGTAAGCTATTTTAGACAATAAACATTTTTTTCTTTATAGTAATGCAGGCTCTATGTCACAGGGGTCCTCAAATAGCAGACTGCGGTCCGGTTATGGACCCCAGCTTGGTTCCAATCAGACCACGATACATGACAATGGTTGCACAATTTTAGGGGTAGTTTATGGTTTAGTTTTTTTTTGTGCTATATCCTCTCATTTATTTTACCTAGCTCCATGTGAGTTGCAACAAAATATAAAAATGTTTTAGACTTAAACCCTGAACCCTCATACGGTGCCTTTTCTGTCACATGGCCTTCTGTCGTACACAGGTGTCTATAAACAAAACAATAATAACCTGATAAAACATCTGATCTTACCTTTAATATTCATATCCAATTAGGCTCAACAGATGAAATATAAAAAATTTTTGTAGAAAAATTCTCACCACTGCTTTGTCTCTCGGGGGCCCAATATCCGCATCTTTTATGACTATTTTGACCATGTGACTGTTTATTACTATTCCAAAAATGTATTGTTCAGACCTCCACTGAGAAAGAAACATAGAGACCGGACCTCTTGGAACATTAATTCAATACCCCCTGCTCTTTATGCTAGCATGGCCATATTTTTAGTAACCTGCCATCCATGTGATAATGACTCATTTCTAGATGTTTACATTCTTTTTTATAATTTTATTGTCTACCGATCAAAAGTACGGAAACGCCAACTTGATTGTAATTACTACTTATTATTTTTTATTTTTTACATGTATGCAATTTATATGTCTACAAAACTGTTCTTAAAACTAAAATTCAAGAATAAACCTTTAGATCAAAAGCTTTTTAAAGTTAAGTATGTGCACTTTTTAACTTTTCACTGGTTGTGTATATATGTTGCCATCTCTGTATGCTGGTACAGTCTCTCTGTTTGAGTGTGATCAGTAGGTGTTGGTTTTCTGACCTGCGAGGCAGTGGAGTACACTGGAGCGAATGCGATGCCAGCATCAGTGGAGCCCAGACGCAGCTTGCCTGCGGTGGTGGTGAGGAGGTCTCGTAGGGTTGATCCCTGCTCCAGGGATGATGCTTTACTGTGCAGAGACTCCAAAGCTGGATCTGACTGATCCTTCTCCTCCTTTATCTTCCCTACACCTGACTCCTTATTTTCTGCAGGAGAGAAGTACAGGCTGTTCAAAACCTCAGGTATCAATCTCTTTCACATCATATGAAATTCAAAAGTAAAAGAAGTAGTAGAACTTTTGGTTTATTTCCATTATATGATACATTCCCATAATATTTAGTGGGAAATTATGTAGTGGGACTTTTTATTGGAATTTTAAAGTCACGATAAAACAGAAGCAGCGACAGATCTATTCTTCCATATTGTGACGTACATTTGAGTGTATCAGATTATCGAAAAAATAAACAATTTTCTTTCTGTTTCTTTCAACGACTGGATTTTAAGATGTGGACATGGCACTCAAAAGTGAGGCAGAGTTTGCAGGTGTTATGAGATTTTGAATTAAAATAAAATAAAATATAAAATGACCACAAAAAAAAAGGAACATACACGGATAAAAAGTTTAGAGTAAGATTTCTAACATGCTTTTTATAAAGTAGCAGAGTTTAAACTCTGATCAGTTTAAAAAAAAACTCTGAAGACCTTGATCAGCTTGCTCAGGTGTCTCTGATTTGGATTGGAGCTAAACTCTTCAGGGCAATGGCCCTCCAGGTCCAGATGTACAATTTTCATTTGGGGAAGAATAAAAAGGGGTTAAAAAATCCCACTGACTTTACACAAGGAAGGATATGAGACATTTCTGGAGAACAAAATATCGCAGAGACTTGAGATTGGGCTTTTTGCAAGGTCCTAAAACACCGTAGCAACTACCAAGCTCAAAATGCTAGCAACACGTTACAATGTGCCATGGCATGAACTATATACTCTATTATTATATTTTAAGAGCTGACACGAAACAACAAAAATGCAGACTTATCAAAAAGCGCAATTTAATTCTATACGTCGCACTGGGCAACAAACTGAGCTGAATGTGTGTCAATAACCACAGGGCTGATGGTCTTTTAAGCGCAGTTCATTTGGAGAGAGCGGCATGTTTTAGGCATGTGAGAGGAGCTGAAGAACTGGATAAACATGTGGTTAGGTGAACCCTTTAGAATGTGGGAGCTCACAACTGAGAAGGCCTGTAACATGCACCACTGAATGTGAGGACTGAGGAATGCTGGCGGCCTGTCAAGCACGCACACGCCTGCAGAGAAAGGAAAAACACGCGGGCACCTGGCAGACCTCCGGCCCCTGGCTACCAATAAATTCAACCGTACCTTAAGTTTGATTTTTTCTGTACCCACCCTTCTTTTCTTCGCGGGACTTCTGCTCAGCCAGATCGGCCAGGAAGTGCAGAGGCGACTGGGACTCTGGTGGGGTGAACTTGCTCTCGGTGCTGGTGTCGCTGGCAGGACTGCTTCCTCCATTGGCCTCTACCTTCGGAGAGGAGTTTTGCTGGCCGCCCTCGGGCTTACACAGTGAGATCTTGTTACTGTGATTTAGCACGTTTTGTAACACCTGTGACAAGTAAGAGTGTGTCAGAGAAAGCTCAGCAGATTGAGGAGAGTGAAGGGAAATATTGTGGACTTTTAGTGGTTGAGAGATGAAGCAGGACTGTATGTGAAAACATTCCAGTGCAGAACAGAATGTGAAAATCTGTGTGTGATTGAGAGAGTGTGAGAGTTTGTGTTTACAGCGAGAGCATGCACACTCTAGTCAAGGCTAATGCTCTATTTAATTTCATGTGAATGGAAATGTGACTGAGAGGGATAGATGCACAGTTTGTTCAATGGGATTTATTGTCTCAAGGCCTTAAATCAGGTCTGTTTTTTAATGATTTGGCAGCTGAACAATCAACATTACAAGCTACTGAACAGAATTTGGTTGTTGCGAATAGACAGTTTTATCACATGAAATACATTACTTTTTTCACGCTGGTCACACTGAACCATGTGATTACTGGATTTGATTCATTTTACAGAAATTGCCAAGGCAGATTTCCATTTTTATGTCCGATACCGATCCTTATAATTAATAGATTTAAATTATTATACTATTATACTAGCAATTTTCTTTCATATATTCATATTGTTTCCCAGAACAAATATCTAAACATTTTTAAATCAACATACATTTGCTTGAGATACATAATGACACAAGTCTTGTTTTCTGAAAAATTTATCAAAATTAAGTGATATTTTTATTGTGGCCATGAACTCTACAATTTCTTCTCTTCCCAAATTTCTGTTTTCCATATCCCCTTGTTTTTAGTTTAAATCATTGACATGAAGAAGAATTAATTCCCAAAACTTATAACTTGTGATTTAATTAAAACAAGGGAACAAATTCTTAATTTGTGGTGACAATTTAACTAAAACAAGGGAACAAATTCTTTATTAATGGCAACAAATTCTTAATCATAATATTGAAAATCTAATTCTTAATATCCAAATTTTTTCCACATGTCATCTGTAGAGTTCTGTAAGTTTATGCTTAAAACAAGAAAAAATATCTGCCATGGCGTCAAAAATAAACTTGTTCTCCTTTGAATGAGTGTACCTTTAATTTAAGTATCCTTTGATATTTGTACTAGAAAATAAAACAAAAATGCTGTAGGAAAATCATCAAACACTTAACATACAGTACAACAACCATACTCCCCTCATACCTTGTTTAATTCGTGTAAAATTCAAAAAATGTCATCTACCCTGACTGAGGTCTGCCCAATGACACACTCACATACCTGGGAGACGCCATTGGTGGAGGGTAGCTTGTTGTAGAGGGTGTTCTGCTTCCAAGCACATGAGCAGTGTGATTTAATGCTGTACTTCTCCCTGAGCATGTGCATAGTGTTCACCAAGTCCGTTAGAACTAAAACACACAGACAAAACAAACAAGTCAAAAGATACAGTTGTCTCTTTCTCTACCTCCATCTAAAGGCGTAACTACAAGCGATCTGGGATCATTCCAGAGTGAAAGTGTCTCTTTCCGTACCAGTTCCTGGAATGATCTGTGTAGGCATCAGGTGCTTGTGATCATGAGGTTGTCCCTTGACACACTTCAACCAGGCATACAGCTCTTTATCTGTGAAATAAGAAAAGGTGGATTACACACAGAGGCTGACAGTGACAACAAACACAGGAAGGGCGCTGTCACTGGCCCGTTTTCCCGTAGAGGAGTCGTGGCGTTTATGCTTCAAAATAAATAACGAGCTCTGAGCACTGTAGGAAAAGATACACAGATGTGATTCAGCAGAAATGACACTTCAAGAGCTGGAGGGTTTTTTTAATGCACTGCGGCAGAATTCAAGCCTAAGAACACAGGAGGAGCTGCTGCAGGAAGGGGAGACTTAAATGAGGAGAACACAGAAGAGGAAGACACAGAGACAGAGGCGTATATCAAACCCCTGGGAGAGCTGAGCTAGACAGTCCTAGAACAACTGCTACATCCTACAGCACACACACACAAGCCATTCAAACTAAACCACTATACACTTACTCTTGCCCCTCTGAGACGGTCGATCACGACTGTGGTTCCATTATCCTCCCTGTGGAAATGCGTCTCATGCCTCCATAAGCTCACCTGCAGCTAAAAAAGAAGGAAGAATAGGCTTAACACAAAGAGTTTCACAGGGTCTCCACGGCCCTCACATTCTTTTTTTCACACCCTGCAGCAGATGATTTCTTCTACTAGTCTGTGAAAGTGCCCTTAAACCTTTAGGATCTGTCCTCACTTACTTATCAAGTAGATTCCAAACCGTATCAGTTTTCTCTTTTCTATTTCTTCTTTTTCCTTTGGGGGGGGGATCAACGCGTGATGTCTAACAATCCATCGGCGATGGACACTGGCATCGTCACACACCTATACTATATCGGCCCAATCAATGTGATGCATTTCTTGACAACTCAGAGAGCTAATTCACTGAATGCTTTTTTAAAAATAATAGGATGGTGATTAAAAAAACGATTTAACATTGTGTTAGAGTATCAAGTTGACAGAAAATGAATAAATAGCATAATAAAATAAGAAGGAAGTATGACAGCAAGAACATATTCACGGCCACACACTCTATGCGCTCAAGGACGTAAAAATGGAAGAGGTCCAGAATGGAGGTTGTTCTTATACATCTCTACTTTTAGCTTGATTAAAGGTCTTAAAGATGGCCCTCTAAGGTTGGTAATGTATTCAGTGGCTAATGGACCCCAGGCACTTAGAGGGGCCGGGGAGAGAGAGCGGCTCTCGTTCCACTTTGAAGAGCCAATTATCTCAAACACTGTTTTTATTGTGGCAGAACTGCTCTGCTTGGCTGCAGGGCAAAGCTGGCACCAACTGTAGTACCGATCCATGCCATTAGTGGTCAGAGAGATGGACGTACTGTACAGATACCGGAGC